>JALGBA010000972.1:715000-1034730 GCA_023970755.1 Azemiops feae
CTGGTGGGGGCTGGAGGGGTCTTTGCCTTGAACTTTGCCTGCACCCAACACCGTCACCTCAAAATGCTGGAACCATGTGGAATTTGGCAATAACTGCTAACCTTGTCCTCTGATTCTTTGCTTTCCTTGAATAGCCCAAAGCATCTTCAAGGCTGTGAACAGCAGCTCAGACTTAACAACCTACGAATTAACAAGTAAGTTAATTAGGAGTACTCATTGATGTAACCCCTTGCAGGGCTGGAAAGCTGGAAAGCCGGGTTCGAGACCCGGGTGCCATGCGTCAGGGCGAGCTTCCGTTCTTGCCCCAGCTCCTGTCCATCTAGCAGTTCGAAAGCATGCAAATGCAAGTAGATAAATAGGTACCACTTCGGTGGGAAGGTACCAGCGTTCCTCGGCGTATAGTCATTCTGGCCACATAATCATGGAAATGTCTTCAGACAACACTAGCTCCCTCGACTAGGAAGCAGAGATGAGCACCATCCCCTAGAGCAGGGGTAGGCCACCTTGGCTCTTTTATGACTCGTGGACTTCAACTCCCAGAATTCCTCAGGCAGCATGGCTCAGCTTGGAAGCCTCTCCCTTTCCCCTCAGCATGGCTGGCTCAGGAATTCTGGGAGTTGAAGTCCACGAGTCATAAAAGAGCCAAGGTTGCCTACCCCTGCCCTAGAGTCAGATATGACTGGACAGGGGAAGAAACCTTTAAGACTTCAGGACCGAATGAAAAGGTGCTGGGGAAGCTTGGTGTGTGGTTCAGAAAAGTGTCCTCTTGGAAAAGAGTCACCTTGGGTGAACCAGGTGTGTTGCAGGTGCTGTGTTTGAGCTAGGTGGTCCTCTGCACCTTAGATTCTGGTTCTTGAGAATCCTAGCCTCCCCCACGCCATAATACTGCCGGCATCTCCAATTCTGTTTTCATACTAACCCCTGAACCTTCTCAGTTTCCATCCCTCGTGAACGTCCATAAGTTCTGCCCACTACCGACTACAGTGCTATTCTAGCATTCCCCCTGGACACCCCCCTCCCCAAATACTGCCATGCCCAAATGCCATTTTCCTGCAGATTGCTTGGAAATACATCACATCCCTGGCAAGCAAGGTGGGGGCAAAAAAATAAGTCCTTGTGTATTAACTGGCGGGAGTTTCAGATTCCCATAAAACTGTCAGTTTCCTACAATATATCAAGTGGTTTTATTTATTATGCTGACAAAATGTAAGCAGTAAATTAGATGCCATCAGCTGTCTGTCTACCTGGAACCGGTAGGCAACACACCGGTGTCTGACTTGAGTTACGTGGGCAGAATATTTGCCAGCACTTTAGGAAATCTGAAATTAGAAGGGCCTCATTATCAATCTCACAGAGCCTTTCCTGGGATGAGAGTTTGCAATGAAAGGCAACGGTGGTGGCTGGCAGAGCTGAAGGGTAGTTCACACGTCCGCAGGAAGAAAAAAACAACGAAAACGAATTTGCAAGTAAAACGCCTCTAAACGGAGACCGGCCCTGTTCTCGGAGATTTCCAGCAAAGCTCCCGAGTTGTATTTTGCTGGCGGGCTTCCTCAGGTGATCCGTATTCTCCTTAAAGATAGGTGGCCCGATTTGAATATGCAAATCCCCAGAACTTCAAGGATGACGCAAAGGCCTCTGGGGTAAAAAGCATGAAATTTGGTCTTCTTGCTATCATGCTTGTTTGGTTATTAATTACACCACAGCCAGAATATTTCTCTCTCTCTCTCTCTCTCTCCCTCTCTCTCTCTCTCTCTCTCTCTCTCTCTCTCTCTCTCTCTCTCTCTCTCCTCCCCCTCTCCCTCTCTCTCTCTCTCTCACACACACAAACACACAGACACACAGACACACACTTTCTTTCCTCTCCCTGTCCAGGTTTGGTTTTCTTTTTTTAATGTGTTGCAGTGTGCTGTCATTCCTTTCTTGTATCTGTCAGTGCAGCTTCCTTGTTTTAGCTCACAAAGGTTTGCAATTGAACGTCGGTGTTTGGTGATTTTCCAGAGCCGTGATTGCAGCACAAGAAAGACATTGCAGTCTCACTCCAGTAAATCTCCCAAGTTTATGCTTTTTTTTTACTCTCTAATAAATCCTCCATCGCTCCCCCCCACCTCCTCCAAAATACCAAGCTGGGTATTGGAGCTTTGACGGTGGCTTTATTTTAAGAGGCAAGCTTAGCACTGGAGCTGTTTACAGAAGACCCATTTGGACTGTCGTCCAGCTGGGTAGATCTTCTGACGAATCAAACGGATGGCGTTCTCTATCAGCCAGTTTCCACCATCAGCCCAGACAGCTTCCTCCAGTAATAACTTGCAGGATGGTGAGGAGAGGCCCACCCATGGATACCTCATCCGAGAGTCTGCAGATATGGGCAACTTTAAGGTTGGCATATTCCAAGCGGACCATCTCTCAAATATTTTTTTTTATCATCTGGGGCAATGTTTCTCTACCTTGGCCCTTGAAGATGAGTGTATTCCAACTCTCAGAAGAGTGGACTTCAACTCCCAGAGTTCCCCAACCAATGTGTGGACTTCAACTCCTAGAATTCCACCCGTCTTCAAGCTACCAAGGTTGAGAGACACAGTTGTCTTTTTCCTAGAAACTATCATCCTAGGAGTTGCAAGTAAAAGATGTTCAACCACTTCTTGGAACTGTGATCCCCCTGGTATGCTTCAGGAGGACAAGAGCTGGGAAATTCTGCTGGGGATTGTTAAAGAGGATGCTAGCCGGTAATGCAAATTATTTACATTTCTAGAGCTGAAAAAGTACAAGAGGTATGAAGTGGTCATGACAGCATATAACATTATTGGGGAAAGCCCGGCCAGCGCCCCCGTGGAAGTCTACGTTGGAGAAGCAGGTAAGCGGGAATCTGAAAGCATGCATGGTAACCATCTTGAGAACCTCAGAGAGGAGGAGAAATGGGAGCACGCTATACATATAAATGAAAAGTTGTCTTTCAGAAATAAATATCTGGTGTTAATTTGCTCAGGCTAATATTGGTATTAATGGGGTGACGGTGAAAGAGAGAGGTTTCAGGTGATTTCATAAAAGGGCTCCCACTTCTGCCTTTCCCAAATGGTCTAGCACAGATGAAGTTCTAACGAGGTTGTGATCTACCAAGCCAAATGCTATCTTGTCCGTCACTGATGGTGGCCTTCAGGTATCAGATATGGAGGGCGGAGGTCCTTCAGGCATCAGTTAGGCTGCCAAAATTTCATTATGTTCTGCGTGGTGGATCACATCCTCTGCCTTTTCCCAGTCTGGCCAGGTTCACACATGGTTGTTGGGTCCCTTTGCTCTAGAAGGTGCCTACTTTCATGGCTGCAGTTACAAACTCACATCTTTCCTTTGAAGGAAGACCCTCACAATAAATTCTATGCGTACCTTCAGCATCCATCTTCTTTCTCTTAAATTTCGCTGATCATCTGTATTTAACGCAAAAGATTTCATGCCAGGTTCTAGCACTACTTACATTATATTTTCATTAAATTTCCAGACGTCTCAGGCCCGACCTCTTCCAGACCTTTTCATTTCAAACATTGAGCTAATGCTCTGTTATCGTCTTCCTAAACTCCATAAATTATATCAGCCCTGTTCTCTGTGGAACGGTTTCTAAAACTTGAGGAACCGCTAGTAGAATTTTCCAATCGGTTCTTCTTCCACTCGCCAAACCGTGTAGATAGAATTCTACATGCGTTGAACAATGATCTATGCCATCCTTTCCAAAGGAATACAGAAAGGAATAGAATACATCTTACATCTGCTGGTCTTCTTAGAACGCCCTAGAACGCCTTTCCAACAAATGAACAGTGAAGAAGGACTTCTATTGAGGTTCCTCAGACTGGGTTGCACTAGTTGGGAGCAAAAGTCCAGTACAAGTAGCCCAGAAACTGATGACACAAGCCAATACTACTACATCTGCTCACCACAAGGACAGCTGTGCAAAATAGCCCAAAATGAACAATAGCACTAGCACTTAGACTTATATACTGCTTCACAGTGCTTTACAGCCCTCTCTAAGCAATTTTATAGATATTTCCCCCAGCAATCTGGGTCCTCATTTTACCGACTTCGCCTCTTCTGTCTTCGTCTTGAATGAGCCGAAAGCAAACACGTCGTCCTCCCATTGACTGTAATTATTTGCTTCCCTATTGCTGGCAAACCCACGTGGCTGTGGAAATAGTCTGGGGCTATCGGCCCCTGACTTGTTTTCCTACCTAGGAACCTTCGACATCAATTGCGCATCTGTTCGTTGGCTTTCTTAAAAGAAGTCCTATTTTATCTCTTGTCAGCCAGGGGATGAGAAAGGCAGGAGACAAATCAAATAAATAAATTGCATGGAGGCTTGCTTTTCAGGACAGAGCCCAGGAAATAATGTCCCCTGATTTCCCCAGAGGGTCCGTGGTGAAACAGGTTGGCTACGAAGGAGCGGAAAGTGGTCCAAGGACATCTGCCAGCAGCCTAGATAATGAACGTGAGCGCCGGATTCTCGGGGAAAGTTGAAGGAAGGCGGAAAGTCACTTAGGGAAAGAAGAGGGAGAAGGATAAATAAAAATTGACTTTTGTGCCTCGGTTCCATTTTAATCTTTTCTAAACAGAAGCCTCCCTGATCTCCTTCTGCAGTGGCAACGTGCAGTGTGCTTAGATTTATAGTACCCTGCATTCCCACAACATTATGCACATCAAAATGATGTGTACGTTCAGCATCTCCTGGGAACACCTTAAACTAGGGCTGTCCAACCTTAGCAACTTTAAGACTTTAAGACCTGTGGACTTCAACTCCAACTCCCAGCATGGCTGGCTGGGGAATTCTGGGAGTTGAAGTCCACAGGTCTTAAAATTGCCATGGTTGGACACCCCTGCCTTAAATTAATGCATCTTTTTTTTCCCCAGGACCTGAGAGTACCTACCTAAGGGGCAGCTGCGTGATCCCAGGGAACTTGCAGCTCCTAAGGGTCCTCCAATGTCCACCAGGTTTATTGGGAGCAAAGAAGGTTTGCGGGGGTCCACATTCTGCTCCCAGACCAATTTGCAAGTCGGCAGTCTTGAAACACCAAGAAAACACATTCCCATTGAGACGTTTGTTGAAGCCTTTTATCTGCCACCCTTAATTCCTCACCGATGAGATTGGAAATGCAAAGCAATCATTTGCTTTGGTCCGGCTGCTGCAGCAGCTGAGTGCTTCATTAAAAGCTCATTGAGCTGTTAATATGACTCATGAGCAGCGCTCAGCATGACTCCAATGGGTTGTGTTGGCGGAGGTATGGCTCCTTGTTTAACTCTTGGTTAAGCGCTTGGGTTTGTGATCTTGTGCAGCTAGAAGGCACCGTGTGCCCACCTCCACACCAAAGGAATTTGATTTTGCCCAGTAGGGTGTGGGTCAAGTCCTCCCCAGTCTCAGCCGTGGTCAGCAGAAAGAACGTATGAAAGGAATAGCTTTGGAATTGCCTGGTTCCCACTGGAAAGCCACTTCTTCTGAACTGTTAATCCCTTTCACATAGAATTTTTCACTTTTGCATAGAATTGAGCCTCACTGGTTCCAGGGTTGGTCCAAGTGGACCTCAGAAGCCTATTGATCTTCCTTCCTCACCTCCAGATGGAAGACAAGAGAGGAACCGCAGATCACTAGTCTGAAGATACCCCGTCTTCATACCGCTCATAAAGTTTGAGAGCCTTGCCATGCTGATGTCGCCCCGACAAGCTGAATCCTTGCTTGGAGACATTTTTCTCTACATAGTCTATGTAAATTGGTCAAGCGCAGGAAACCAGGAGCCAACGTGGTTCAAATGAAGACAGGCTTATTGCAACCTTAAGCTTTCTACAAGAACCTGAACTACTAACGGTCAAAAAGCATTGCCGGTAGATAAGAGTCAATGGGATTCAAGATGGGCTGGACACAAAGGGACTCGAGACTGATGACACTCTTGACCCCTCCCTTGGGCTCAACCCAGTCATCTCCTGCAAAAGTATTTCTAAATGTCCAAAGGTTGGTTTCTCATATCTGTGTAGTCACCGGATCAACCTTCATCTGAGTTTGCATTTAAGAACATATTCCACACTTCTGAGATTATTAATAGAAATAGCACTTTTTCTTTTGCACTTCCTGACTGCCGAAATAATTCAGAAAGTCCCCCATCTCCCACCATGAGGGCTGTTTTAGGCAATGATGAAGAGAATTCCTGGGCAAGTTATCCAGGAACTTCCTTGTTGCCTAGGTAAGGCTTTGGATTTGTCTCTGCTCTCCTTAATAACTGCCTGATTAACAGCTTTGATTCCAAAAACTGCTCCCCGAAGAAGAGGCAACTATGTTAAATTGTGTAGATAAAACAAGTCAATTAACTAATTGCTCTGATTCCAACAGCTCGCACTTGTTTGGGGTGGTGCCATTTTAATCTCCAAAAATATGCAAGTAGACTAGGTGAGATCAAGTTTTATGGAGTCCACCACACCTCGGAAAAGCAGAGGAGCTGGGGGAAAAAATGTGCCTCCTTGTCTATTCACCAAAGAACGATGTTCCTGAACATGGATGGAGCATGGATACATTATGCTTTATAAAAGCTAGCTGTTTCCACATCATGGCCAAGAGAAGTTGTAGTCCAGCAAGGCTTGGAGAACCAAAACTTGTTCATCCTTTGGCGGGGAGAGATTGCTGTTCTAAACTACATACCAATAGTATTATGTCTATCAATGTCAGGTGCAAAAGAACCAGGAACACTCGCTGAGTTCAAAGCACTGAAGATACACAAGAGTCTGGTCAACTAGCAGTCAAAGCTAAATTGGCACTAGTAGATAAGGGTCAACAGAATTCACGGGGTGCTGGACTTGGGTCTTTTGTGGCAATGCAATGACTCCAAACTGATAGCACGTTTAACCCCACCTTCCAGCTCAGCCTGCTTTTCTACAGTAAGCCATCATCCTCAATCCAAGTGGTCAGCATCAACCAGGGCCCCGCTGCTCTTCGAAGAACCCCAGAAATATTTCCAAAGGTTCTGCTTCCTTGGAAAGACAAAATGAGCTGCTCTCCCCATCAAATTCAGCAGCATGTAGACCAAAAAAACCCCCCAAAATAAACAAACAAACCCCCAAACCCATCCTTCTTCTGAAGACCTGACTGTTCGTTGATGAAAAGCGAGCATCAGCCTTTTAGCTTAGCGAACAGCTGGAGCACATCTGAACCGAGAAGCGCAAGAATAAGCATATAAAAAGATGTACTTGTGCTGTAGGCACCCAGTTTGGGAACAAGGCTGCAATCGATGGGCTTCTTGTTGAAAATCAGCCCTTAATTCATCTCACTTTCTTTGAATCATTCATCTATCGATGAGCCCCCCAGCTGTCAATCGAGCCGGCAAAGTGGAAAAGAAGCAATTTCCTCTCCCACTTGTGTAACACCCCCGCAGGGGGCGGGGTGTCTCTTTTTTATCCACCGGGGGGGGAAAAGATTTTCGGGATTAAAAGTTATTTAAGAAAAATCCATATGGATGCTTCTTTCTCGCCACGGACAAAGAGAAAAACCAGGAAGCGCCGACAATCCATTCTGTGTAGAGGGAAAGACGTGCTCTTAAAATCAGTGTTGAAAAGTCGAATTCATTTCTTGGGTTTGTGCAAAGATAAAGAAAGGCGGCGGGGGGGGGTGTTGCTTTCATTCTGTGCTCAGAGAAGAGATGGGATGGAGAGGGGGCATTTTGTATATCTGGAGAGGAGGGGGCTGAACGTTTTTTTCCCATGTGCATCAAATATATCTGTCATTTTCAGTATCTGTAGGTGTAATTCAATGAGCACCCCCAAGGAATTGAAATGTCTTGAGAAAACATGTCCATAAAAGAATAGTCACTTAATTAGTATCATCACTATCATTTAATCCTCCCCTTCTCCTTCCTTCCTTCCTTCCCTTCTTCTTTCTCTCTCTCTCTCTCCTTCCTTCCTTTCTCCCTGCCTCCCTCCTTCCTTCCTCGCTCCCTCCCTTTCTCCTTCCTTCCTTCCTTCCTTTCCTTCTCCCTCCCTCCCTCCCTGCCCTGTCTCTTCTTTTCTCTCTCTCTCTCTCTCTCCTTCCTTCCTTTCTCCCTCCATCTCTCCTTCCTCCCTCCCTTTCTCCTTCCTCCTCCCTTCCTCCCTTCCTCTTCCTCTCCCCCCCCCCCAATTGCTATGCTTTTTTGCATTTTGCTTTTTAACTTTTTTTTCCCTACCTTGCAAAGGGCCAACGTGTCATGCACGCCAAGTCTTTTTATTGACGGGGTTTGCATGCTTTATTTCAAAGGCCATCACAAAGAGAGCATAATATCTAGATCAAACTGGGGTTAACTGTAGGGTTGATGACTTGTTAGGAACATATCCTATTGTTTTCTTTGTATTTCTTTATATTTTTTAGGAGTTTTATATATTTGGTATGGTCAATTCACTTAGTAAGGTCTCTCTCTCTCTCTCTCTCTCTCTCTCTCTCTCTCTCTCTCTCTCTCTCTGTTTTGGATGACCAATGCAATTGCTCTGATTCTTCCCAGTTAATTTCATGGAATTGTTTCTTTTTTCCCCTTTTCTCGCCCCCCCTCCTCGCCCCCCCATGTCTTTTGGGTGTGTGATTCTATCGTTTAATGGAGCGGTAAATAAGAATTTCTGATAATGAGCTCAAGCATCTGTCACAACAACCTGGCGCTGGTTATTAACATTTCCATTAACGGCAGGGTGGGCAGCAGTAATAAGGAAGCAGCACAGTTAGAACAAAATAAATAGTTGGTGTCAGGCAGAGTGGGTGTTAATTACTATTTTATTTTATAGCCCCGGAGAGAAATGGAGGAGGAGATATAAAAATATATAATAATAGCGTGCCTTATGAAGGTCAGAGCCTGTAAAGGAAGAAGCCACCAGAGGGGGAGATAATTGGACCCACATTTTGAGTAACAAACGGTTTGCGATTCCATTTGTGGGGCATTGAATGAGCATCGAGCAAGCAGAGTCCTTCTCTCCGGCACTGTGGAGAGACGTTATTGGCATCCCCTGAGCAGGCCAGAAAGGGTTTGTGCTTGGCTCTCTTATCCACCTTGGAAGAGTTGGTTGCCTCTGGTTATCCACGCTCAGATCGGTTTGGGGTACCGAAAGCATGCATCTCCAAAGAAGTGAAAGGAAAGGAAAGGAAAGGGAAGGGAAGGGAAGGGAAGGGAAGGAAAGGAAAGGAAAGGAAAGGAAAGGAAAGGAAAGGAAAGGAAAGGAAAGGAAAGGAAAGGAAAGGAAAGGAAAGGAAAGAGGAGGGAAGGGAAGGGGAGGGGAGGGAGGAAGGAAGGCAGGAAGGAAGGAAGAAAGGAAAAGAGAAATGAGGGAGGAAGGAAGGAAGGAAGGAAGGAAGGAAGGAAGGAAGGAAGGAAGGAAGGAAGGAAGGAAGTTTAATAAGGCCAATTGTAGGAGAAGGACTGGCAGAACCTGGGGGCGGCATCGAAAGGGAAGAGGGAGGGAGGGACAGAGGGAGAAAGGAAGGATAGATATTGTAAAATTGATGAAAGAATTTGGCAAATGAATTCCTTTGGAGATGATGGCGGAGTTTCTAAAGATGATACTGACTGCAGCAGCAAAGCCTGAGTAATCTTAACGCAGGCCGATCGTTTCGTCCATTGAGATCACCTTCTTCCCTCTGGCTTTGATGTCTGCTGAATCAATGCCTCCTCGATGTTCTCCCAATCTCTTCTCTCCTCTTTCTTTTCCAAGCTCCCGCAATGCCTCCCCAGAATATCCACATCAGTGCCGTGTCTGCAAGCCAGCTGGAGATCACCTGGGACCCCCCTCCCGTCGACAGCCAGAACGGAATCATTCAAGGCTACAAGGCAAGTCAGGGTCAAAATGCCCTTCAGAGATTAGCCCAGGTGCATTTCTGGACTCTTTGAGTGAGACAAAAAGGCAGATTGCCCAAGCCCACCTTCTTTCCACAAACATGGAAACTATTTGATTATTTAACTATGTCGTTTTTCTTCTTCCTTGTGGCCCTGCTTTCTCAGGGTCTACCAATCTCAGTAAGTTGGAAAGGCAACCAATTGCAAGCCTACAACAAGCACCTAAAGAACCAGCATAGATACAACAATGTCAGCTGAGAACCAGCTTTTTCCAACCTGGGGGATGCTGTTCCCAAACTGCAGAGGCTCCATTGGCTGAGGATGATGGGAGTTGAAGCCTAACACAGTTGGACTCCCTCTTCTCTTAACTTGGAAGACTTCCTCGCTCAAGTGGATCCCATAAAAGAAAGTCTCAATGGACTCTAAACCCTAAAAACATTAGTCTTGATGCTTTCATTAAGGGGTTGTCCACAGGAGAGAGTTCTACTGCACCTCTTCTGGATGGGAAATCTGAATTGAGGGCCTGATGGGATTCAGGTAGCCCTGGACAGTTCTAGCCTCAGATCATAGAGCAGGGATCTCCAAACCTGGCAACCTTTAAGACTTGTGGACTTCAACTGGCTGGAGAATTCTGGGAGTTGAAGTCCACAAGTCTTAAACGTTGCCAGGTTTGGTGACCCTTGCCATCGAGAATTCTTCCCCAAAAAAACATCTAGAAGCCCTTTGTCACCAATTAAGAATATTTTCTGGGCAGAAAATCCTACATCTATTATCATTCATTTCCAGGGACCTTTCAGAATTGCCAAGTGTCAAATATGCAAATGCAACCCAATCTGCATATTGCCAGAGTAATTACTCAAAGCCAATTTCTCCTCCTCCTCCTCCTCCTCCTCCTCCTCCTCCTCCTCCTCCCTCCTCCTCCTCCTCCTCCTCCTCCTCCTCCTCCTCCTCCTCCTCAGGAAGGGTGATGTTAGAAGTCTAGGCCAAGTTGGAGAAAAACACACCAGGTAACTGTCACCAGCTAGAAGTCTGGTGGCGTCCCAGATCCAAAATCTCCTCCAAGAATCAATTTAACCAACAATTGGCTTCGAAAACTCTTGAGATGCTAGTCTCCTGATCAGTCTTGGAGCTTGCCCAAGTACAGCTTCCACCTGTGCCAGTCCCAGAAGCTGGCATTGCTCTTGGGCAGAAATAGCTACCGGCTATAACAGTCTGTGTACCTTCTCTTCCGTTTGGCACAGATTCTTCTGGTCGCTGGGTTTGTAAACACAAAGCAGATTCTTGACTGGACAGGCTCCTGCTGAGCTTTGGATGGACTTGATAAGCCATTACACTCATAAGTGGCTCTCCACTGCCAAACCAGGGGCTCTGCTAGGGAATTATGGGAAACTGGGTTTGGGATTTCTAAACCACTGTTGACATCTTAACTTGGCCGAGTAAACCCAACTGTAAGAATTGCCTGCTAGATCTAAAGCGTTTCTCAGGTGTGCTGGGGTTCCAACTCCCAGCATTCCCTGCCAGTGAGCTAACAGGTATGCTGGTTGAGAATTGGAGTGGTAACTTGAAAGATAGACTATTGGGCTTATCTCTTTTTTTTTTTTCCAACTAGGTTTATTATTGGGAGAAAGACGGTCAGAATGACACTGAAAAAGTGAAGGTTCTCTTCTTTCCTGATACGAGCATCCGGCTCAAAAACCTGACCAGTTTCTCCAAGTACCTGGTCTGTATTTCCGCTTTTAATGCAGCGGGGGATGGACCCAAGACAAGCCCTGTGGAAGGCAGGACACTCCAGGCAGGTGAGCACCAGAAGGATCCTTCCACCGAGTAGATGCCTTGCTTTGCACTTTTAACTGGGCGGTTGGGTTCCTGCACCATCCTACAGCACGGGGCGTTTGAGCCACGGCTCGTTCAAGAAACCAGCTTTACCTGGGTTCACATTGCAGTGATAAACCACGGTTTACAAATCAAGATGGCTATTTGAGGAGCTTCCCGATCCCAACTGATCAAAAGTTCAGATCAGGGAAAAAACAGAAGAGACTTTTTTTTTGTTTGCAGGACTTGGTACCAACCTTGAAGCAATGCCCTGATAGAACGAATCCAGGTTGTGTGGTGCAGGGTGACATTGGTGATCCTGCTGACTCCAAGCATGCCTTCTGCTTGATCTCTTCCAGCTCCAGGTGCCCCCAGTTTCTTGATCTTCTCCGAAATCACGTGTTCTGCACTTAACGTGTCTTGGGGAGAGCCAACAGCTGCCAATGGGATCCTGCAGGGTTATCGGGTGATCTATGAACCTTTGGCTCCAGTTCAAGGTAGGGAACCCCAAGAAGGATCTATCAGTCTTGGGAGGTGGGCGATCTATCACGGAGATTGGGTTGATTTTTGTACACACCCATTCATCTTCTCTTTCTCCTTTGGCAAAGACTAATTTCGGCCACCTGTCTGAGGCAGCTGACACGAGGATCCAGTTTCTTCCCCCCGTGGGTTTCCACAGACTTGTTTCCTAGAAAATACACAAAACCATGCTAAAAATTCATCTCAAATCCTCTCTAATAGGGGCTCGCTGGTCCTGTTGGTCAAGAGAGATCCAGAGAAAGCATCTGCATGTAGAAATATTCAATTGTACTAAGGACCTTCAGGAATTGGGGGGGGGGTGGTTCTTCACCTTTTCAAAAAAAGATTATTTTATATTTTCCTGCAACAGTCTTGCTTCTGACACGGAAACCACCCTTCATTTCCCGAGCTTCAAATTGCTTTCAAAAAAAGGGGGTCTCTGCAGACTTTGTGCCCGGTTTCCCCTCGTATTATGAACTCGCTCCTTACAGCTTGTTTAAAAATCAATTTCCCTGATATCAGACATAGCAAAGTAACCCTAGAGCCGTTCTTCGCCCCTCTTTTAAATAACAATATTGTTGAGGTTTTGTTCTCCGGATTGGATGATTCCCACTAGAGACAGTGAGCGGCATCTAATGTGTTTGACCCAGCCTTCTTCCTTCCGGTTCTGGGATTTCAAATTGCAGCTGGAAGGAGAAATTGAACCAAAGTGCTTTGGAAAGTCCTGAAATTGATTGAGCCCATCCAGGCAAAATTAAGTTTTGTGGAGATGCCATCTATTGTTGGCTTTCAATTAACTGCCAAGGCATTCGGTGCTCCTGGGGTTTTCCACAAATACCAACTGCCACGTTGCAGTCACAGTAGGAGGAAGGATGTTTAAAGGAAGGAAAGAAGGGGGAAAGATTGATTTTCTAATAAGTCTCAAGAAGGCCACTACTTAACTTTCAAACTCCCCCCCCCCTAAAAAAACAAACTTTGGATTTAAACCTTAGGTCAGAAGGGGGAGTGTCCCTGCGTCCACTTTCTTCTGTTAGAAACACATCCTAACCCAAACGAAATGTAGTTTGATCTCACAAGCTGATCCTTAACCGTCATTTCTTCCATGTGAGCCTTTTATTTATTTAGCTATCTATTTATTTATTAAATGTAGATGCCGCCCGTATCACTAGCCAGGGTGTCTCTGGGCTGCTTACAATGGCATAAAAGCATAATGACATAATTCTAACAGAGGGATAGAATCAAGATCACGTGAAGTGTTAATACCACTTTACAATGCCTTGGTAAGGCCACACTTGGAATACTGCATCCAGTTTTGGTCACCACAATGTAAAAAAAGATGTTGAGACTCTAGAAAGAGTGCAGAGAAGGGCAACAAAGATGATTAGGGGACTGGAGGCTAAAGCATATCAGGAACGTTTGCTGGAATGTCTAGTTTAATGAAAAGAAGGACGAGGGGGGACATGATAGCAGGGTTCCAGTATCTCAGGGGTTGCCACAAAGAAGAGGGAGTCAAGCTATTCTCCAAGGCACCTGAAGGCAGGACTAGAAGCAACGGATGGAAACTAGTCAAGGAGAGAAGCAACCTGGAACTGAGAAACTTCCTGACAGTTAGAACAATTAACCAGTGGAACAACCTGCCTCCAGAAGCGGTGAATGCTCCAACACTGGAAGTGTTTAAGAAGAGACTGGACAGCCATTTGTCTGAAATGGTATAGGGTTTCCTGCCTGAGCAGGGGGTTGGACTCGATGACCTCCAAGGTCCCTTCCAACTTTATTATTATTATTATTATTATTATTATTATTATTATTATTATTATTATTATTATTATTATTATTATTATTATTATATTATTATTATTATTATTATAATATCATCCCAGCTGCTGTTTGTATTTATTTATTATATAATAATAAATAATGTTGGAAGGGACCTTGGAGGTCATCGAGTCCAACCCCCTGCTCAGGCAGGAAACCCTATACCATTTCAGACAAATGGCTGTCCAGTCTCTTCTTAAAAACTTCCAGTGTTGGAGCATTCACCGCTTCTGGAGGCAGGTTGTTCCACTGGTTTTGTTCTAACTGTCAGGAAGTTTCTCCTCAGTCCAGTGCTTCTTTCCTTGACTAGTTTCCATCCATTACTTCTTGTCCTGCCCTCAAGAATAGCTTGACTCCCTCTTCTTTGGCAACCCCTGAGATATTGGAACTGCTATCATGTCCCCTCCTTCTTTCATTAACTAGACATACCCAATTCCAGCAACGTTCTGATATGCTAGCCTCCAGTCCCTATCATCTTTGTTGCCCTTCTCTGCACTCTTTCTAGAGTCTCAACATCTTTTTTACATCGTGGTGACCAAAACTGGATGCAGTATTCCAAGTGTGGCCTTACAAGGCATTGTAAAGTGGTATTAAACTTCACGTGATTGATTCTATCCCTAAATGCATTGTGTTGGCTTTTTTGGCAGCTGCAGCACACTGCTGGCTCAATATTTAAGTGATTGTCCACTAGGACTCGAGATCCCTCTCACAGTTACTACTATTGAGCAAGGTACCCCCTATACTATACCTGTACATTGGTTTTCTTGCCTAAATGTAGAACCTTACTTTTTTCACCATTGAATTTCATTTTGTTAGATAGCGCCCAATGTTCAAGTCTGTCCAGGTCCTCCTGTATCTTAAGCCTGTCTTCTGGAGTGTTGGCTATTCCTGCCAGCTTGGTGTCATCCGCAAATTTGATGAGTTCCCCATCTATCCCCTCGTCCAAATCGTTGATGAAGATGTTGATTTATGTTGATTTATGTTGGGGATGTTTTTACAGCTTTGATGTTTTGAATTGTTTCCATTGTTTTATAATGTCAGAATTGTAAGCTGCCCAGAGTCACCTCGTTGAGTTGGGCAGGCATAGAAAGTGAATGAATGAATATAAAAACATTAAAAAATATTAAAATGAACAGCAATTAAATAAAGGTTAAACACCAAGTACACTACTATTAGAACCTTTTCTACATAAATGCATTTAATCAAATAGCATCTCTTACTCTAAACCGGGGGTGTCCAACCTTGGCAACTTCAACTCCCAGAATTCCCCAGCTAGTATCACTGGCTAGGGAATTCTGGGAGTTGCGAAGGCCATAAGTCTTAAAGTTGCCAAGATTGCTGGCTGGGGAATTCTGGGAGTTGAAGTCCACAGGTCTTAAAGTTGCCAAGGTTGGGCACCTCTGCTCTAAACTGATTTAAAAGAAACTTTTTACATGGCAATGCCTTTCTGCTCCCTTATATCCCATCTACTGCCTCTTTCTCCTCTGCTGTTGCCTGTTTCCCTTCTTTTAGAAGGAACTAACCCACAAGCGGTAGACTAGACACGGGCAAATGCTAAAAGATTTATATTTACTTCGCTTTCCTCCAAGACCTTGAGACGTTGGTCAATAGAGACTGTGGTCTAGCCATTTTCCTCCCCAGGAATGATTCGACAGAATGATGGGGGGTTAAAGGACCCCCGCAGAGTCAGAGAGAAGCTACAAGCCGCAATTACTTCTCTTCACCTCTCCTGGCTAATCAGCGAGGGTAATCTCCCAACTGCGCCGTAAGGTCCCCCCGCCTCTCGCCAGCCTCCACTTATCAAGCCTAGAGTCTAATTACACTTATCTCTGCCGAAAATTGTCCATTATTGCCACTTAAATTCCCACTAATTGTAAGAAAAGCTTCTTTAGCAAATGGCTCGATCATCATTCCGCCCGTAATCTCGTTGGCATCGTTTCTGCTGTCTCATTGCTTGTTTGCTTTCTTTCCTCCTGACTCTTTTACACCTTCCGCCCCCCCAATCTCTCCTTTTCTTTTGAACACTCTTTTGATCCTTTTTTTTTGTTTTTTTAAAGGGGTGAGCAAAGTGGTGACCGTGGACATCCAGGGTAATTGGCAACGCTGGCTAAAAGTCAGAGATCTCACCAAAGGAATGACCTACATGTTCCGAGTACAAGCCAGGACCATTATCTATGGACCTGAACTGCAAGCCAACATCACAGCCGGGCCAGCAGAGGGTAAGTGAGATCTGAGGAGCGGGCCAAACGCGAAACAACGATTGCGGCAAAGAGGGGAGCTGATTCAGCACCCAGATGCAACGCGCACCTCCAAGCCGAGGGAGCGTTACGTTGCAAGGCGAGATTTTCCGATCTCCCTAACGGAGAGGTAATGATGGATTCTGCAAATTGAGGATGGGGGAGGACAATGTTTTTAAAACGTTCTCAGAGGTATGCAGAGAAGAGCAACAAAAATGAACAGGGGTCTGGGGGCTCAATTGTATGATGAACGGTTGAGGGCGCTAGATACATCTAGTCTTTCGAAGAGAAGGACCAGGGGTGATAGGATAGCAGTCTTCCAATACTTGAGGGGCTGTCCCAAGAGAAGAAGGGATTGACTTATTCTCCAAAGCACCTGAGGGCAGGACAAGAAAGAACAGGTGGAAGCTTATCAAGGAGAGATCCAAGTTAGGAAGAAGGAGACATTTCCTGAGCGTGAAAATGAGGAATTGGTGGAGCCGCTTGCCTCTCAGAATTGTGGGTGCTTCAACGGTGGAGATCTTCAAGAAAAGATTGGAGAACCATTTGTTCAGGATGCTATAAGATCTCTTGCTCTGAGTAGAGAGTTCAACTAGAAGATCTCTGGTCTTCCCCTCTAACCCTGGGATTCTAGCTCCTGTGTTTTATTAATTACTTATTTATTCATTTGTTCCCCTGCCTCAACCAATTCTTCCTTTCTCCCCCCCCCCCCCCCGCTCTTGCAGGATCTCCCGGTTCTCCACAGCACGTGCTGGTCTCAAATTCCGCCTCTGGGCTCACGTTGTACTGGACGGAGGGAGTTGCAGGAGTGAAGCCGATCATTGGCTACGTCATAGAAAGCCGGCCTTCAGGTGGGTTGTTTTGCCGTCTCTGTGCAACAGAAGATCAAAATCAACCGACCGAGCAAACCTTAGTTAGAACCAAAGAAGGAAAGAGAGAAACGAAGGGGGATATTACCATAGGAAGACATCCCAAACCAGCTGTGGAACCCCTGCCCATAACCCTTGACTTGCTTGCTCAGTGCTCACAAAGGATGGATGGTTCCTGCTACAGATTGACATAGGATGCACCCCCCCCCCCCCGTACGATGAGTTTCCTTCTAGATCTTCTCCAGGGCCACTGTTGAGGATCCCATTCTCCTGAGTGGTCCTGGTTACTCTTGGTTGGGATGTTGATGGTCCTCAGCCCAAATGTTGATGGTCTTCAATCCCAGTCTCCATGAGTCTTCTAGACTTCCAGAAGTGTCTTCTCCTCTACTGTCCACTGAACTCTGCCCATTTTTTTTCGCTAAGCATTAGGTCTACCTTGCTTCTCTGACACCAAGACAAATCATCCCCCCCACCATCATTAAAACATCCCCTTCGCTGCCTCCTATTGATGCTTCTCGTCTGCCTTCACCGTTCCTCTCCCCGCTCCTCACATCATCCCCACAAATGGAGAAGGCTACAAATTCCCCCTTCTTGCTGAGGCCAGCCGTTTTTCCACCCCAGTGCTTATCTCGACTACTCCATTATTTTCTCTTAATTTCCAGAATGTAGCTTTGATAACAGTTTTCACAACCAAGTTAATGAAACATGCTTAGCATTCAAGGATCACCATTTCCAGGCTGCCCTTCCCCCCCCCTTTCCCTTCCTCTCCCGTCCACCAGTCACTGGAGCTTGTAACCCACTTTTTCATCCATTTAAATTAATTAATGTTCTGAATGAAACAAGACTATCTAAGGGTGGCCCATCCATCATAACAAAATGAAGGGAAACTAAGCTTCAGGATTTTTTTTTTCCCCTCCTATAGAAGCATTTCTCTCTTCTCCTGGTCCGATTCATTTCAGTGAAACTTGTCCAGGAAAATGTCTCAAGACAGATATTAATTAGAAAACTTAGAAACTTACATTGTGGGATCCTTCTGCATTTTCTCCCTGGGAACCAAGCAACAGAAATGTTGGGCTCAATTGGGGTCGTACGTTGAGGACTCCCTGTATATATGAAGGAAGCACCTTCAGATTCTGCTTCCAGGTAGAAAAGAAATAACTTTCCTACCCTTGGTAAAGAGTTACATTATCAAGACAGAAATTTCTGTCTCTATTGTTCCAGTATTGGCTCTGTTATCCATCCTTTAATCATCTTTAGCATCTTAGCTATACCAGAACAGAATGTCACTGAGAAAAAGTTGAGAAGATCGCTCCAAAGATGCTTTTAATTACACTAATGCAACTTTGGCCCATTCCATTGAATATGTAAATAGAGGGGAAAGGTCTTAAATATTGTGTTGTTCGGTTTCTCTGAGATTATTTAAATTCTATTCATTTATTTGCAAGAAATGGACAGGACAGTTCTTTATTGTTGGAATACAGTGTTCGTGTATTTTGTACAACAACTACATCCAACCAGTAGATGGCAGTGTTTATATGTTTGTAGTTGCATCTATGGTATACTCTATGTCTTTTCTCTGACTAAAGTTTCCTGCTTCCTTGTCGCAGTTAAGCAGAAAAGCACATGTGGATTGTGCACTGTCTGTTCTGTAGGGCTACATACAGAATTTCTAACATTTCCGTGGGCCCAGTCATAGCCAGCTACAGCAAATAAGTGCAAGATACAGCAACAGCAAGAAGACTGCAACAGAATAATAATTAAAAAAAGGCCAGCAACATAGCTGCAACAAAGCTTTCATTTGCAAATCTAACATTTATATGAGTGGAATCTGCACAGAACATGAAATTTGATCCAGGGAAAGCCAAAGTTACTAATCCGACTGCTTCAGCTTCACTTAAAACCTTCCAAATCTGTCTGAGTTGGACCTTCTTGTGCCTTGGGTACTTCTCTGTCTGGTTACAAAGCTCAGCAGAAGAGGAGGTTGAATGAGTCATTATTTTTACCCAAGGTTGGCCAAGAGACATTGCATCTCATCCTTGGCAGGGATGCGCAGCTGGGCAATTGACCCCGAGCCTCTGACTTCACTTACCAAGCTACAAAAAAGACGGGGGAATTTCACCGTTCTCAGTTGCCCCAATCTCGACATCTTAACTGGCAAATGAAAAATGCTGGTACTTTATCAATATTTAAACATCTTGCGGTTACTTTAGGGCAGTGTTTCTCAAACTTGCCAGCTTTAGATGTGTGGACTTCAACTCCCAGAATTCCCCAGCCAGCATTCTCAATTGCCATCTATCATAGCTCTAAACTTTTAATGCCGCAAGCTTCTCTCTTTTTTTTTCTCTCCTTTTCTTTTATTTATCACTAGGATTGTCGTTCTCAGATAGGAAACCCCAAAGCACACCTTCTCCACTCCCCCTCTCCCAATAATCTCTGTGTTTCTCAGTTTCAAAGGAATCTCTTTTTAATACCCTCAAGGTATAATTATTTGATTTTTTTTTCTTCTATTAGAGCCACACTTCCTGGGGAGCGATAGATCTTAAAAGGCACGAAATATCCAGATCTGTAGATTTTTAAAAACAGAACTTAAACCTCCAGAGTCTATCGACAGGGCATTCCATTCCCAATTGCCAGAAATTTGCATGAGCAACCGGAACTGGCAACTGAGGGACCTCAGGCCAAATTCAATCTCTTGAGGAACAAGTGTCTCCACCCAGGATGTTAAATTTGTTCATGCCAATAGGACACCCTGTTTATCACAAATTTCCAATAGTTCCGTGGCCAAATTAGAGCTAAGTAGAATTTATCTAGAGCCTGCTGCTTGGATAGCAGGCTTGATAGGCCACCATCCATTTGGGACTTTCCATTCTGTCTTCAGTGATGGGTGGAAGCTGGTCAGAGGGACAGCCTGGAAATAAGGAAGAATCCCCTGATGGTGAGAACAATTAATCAATGGGACCGCTTGTCTCCCATAGTTGTGGGTGCTCCATCCATCAATGGAGGTTTTCAAGAAAAGATTAGGCAACCATTTGCCTGGGATGGAATAAGGACTCCTGCCTTGAGAGTAAAAGACCTTCAAGATCAAGATCCCTTCCAGCCCTGTGGTTCTATGATTCTCGGACAACCTTCAGAAGGTTTTAAAGATTTCCTTAGGGTTGGTGATTCTTCAGGGCCCTATCGAAGGAGACTTTTTCTCACCCTGCCCAAGAAAAACAGATCCATATGGATTCAGATAGAGGAGGTAAAATATCTCCCTGTTTCCCACCTCTCCATCCCCACCTAGCAGGAAGAATCTAGATTTCTTCACTAACGCTGAGTTTGTGGTACGGGTTCCCCTCCTCATATTCCTTGTTCATTTAGAGCTCAACTTGGCTTCTCTGCCCTCAATGAAAAGAGCTTCTGCACTCTTCCGTAGCATTTTTATCACTTCCACTTATTCCATTTCAAACGTGTGCCTAAACCAGCACAAGTCGGTCAGTTCAAAGCAAGGTCTTCGGTTGCCCGGCCTGTCTCTCCCAGAGGGCCATTTTTCCTTCGTCTCTTCCCCTGAATGACAGACAGGTGTCACGTCAACAGCTTGTCAGCCTTCATTTGGCCTCTTTGTCCTCCTGGCGGTCAAGGCTGTGGTTTCACCTCTTCCTCCTCGAAAATAAATTCACGTTTTCATGTGGTTCTCCTGGGCTCCTTTCAGCAGGGCGCTTCTGTGAAGGCTCAGCTGCCGGCGTTGTCTGGCACGGGATGAAGGCCCCGTTTTGCCACACTCGCTGGGCGATGCCAGTGGTGGCAAGGCAGGCATAAAAGTGGCAGGTTTCCCTCAGCCCTACGTCTAATGTGGAAGGAATTAATCAGTGACATCTACCCCGTCAGGTTCTGAAGCCGCAGTGGTTTGACTGACAGTGTGATTCAGCCCACGGCAGTGATTAATTGTCCGTGAAATCGCACTCTTGCGTTGGTGCAACGTCTGTTCTAACACCTGCGGCTCACAGAACCACTGATCACACACACACACACACACACACACACTCCCCTGGAAGGATAAAACCTGAAGGTACAGGAGGCCTTGTGAGCTGTAAGAGAAAATATAGATGGTCCCCTAGGTCTTCTTTAGAATCCAGTGGTAACAGAATAACAGAGTTGGAAGGGGCCTTGGAGGTCTTCTAGTCCAACCCCTGCTCAGGCCGGAAACCCTATACCATTTCAGACAAATGGGTGTCCAGTCTTTTCTTAAAAACCTCCAATGTTGGAGCACCCACAACTTCTGGAGGCAGGTTGTTCCACTGATTAATTGTTCTGTCAGGAAATTTCTCCTTAGTTCTAGGTTGCTTCTCTCCTTGATGAGTTTCCATCCGTTGCTTCTTGTCCTGCCTTCGGGCGCTTTGGAGAATAGCTTGACTCCCTCTTCTTTGTGGCAACCCCTGAGATATTGGAACACTGCTATCATGTCCCCCCTCGTCCTTCTTTTCATTAAACTAGACATACCCAATTCCAGCAACCGTTCTTCATATGTATAAAGAAGCAATGCATCCTTTCCTACTTCTACCGTTAGAGTCAAAGCAATAGGCTAAAAAGCAACCCAACTTTAAAAAAAAGTAGTTATTCCCTTTAATCTCCTCTTTCCAAATAAATGTGGCCAATCCATGCCTATAGGAGAAGCAGACAAGGGGACAGATGTTTCTAAACAGAAAAGCAATTGAGAGCGATTCTCTTGCAACCCCATAACCAGCTGTGCTGCATCTCACAGTACATTAAGCAAGAATTGATGGGGAGTAACTGCACCTATTTTGGGGGCGTGTGATTTGCCAGGACAGGCTTTCTTTTCTCTCAGGTTTAAAAAAAAACAACACCCCCACATTCCTTCAGTTATTAGTCTTCCGCATGCAAGCCTCCCGGTCAGGATACAGGAAATCGCCAACCAACCCGGAGAATGCAGAACAGACTTCCCTCATGCTCCTTGGGGTAGATCTAGAAAAGCAAAGTCTCCTTTTCCAGAATCGTCTTCCAACATTTTGGGATGAATCGCTTGGAGGCGGAAAATGCATTGCGACAGCTTGCCTTGACGGAAAGCCGCACCAAGTTACAAAAAGAATTGTAATGCTGAATTGAGAATTCAACCCTTTGATGGGAAAATGGATGTTGGATGGAAGAGGAAGAAAGGAAAGGAAGGAAGGAAGGAAGGAAGGAAGGAAGGAAGGAAGGAAGGAAGGAAGGAAGGAAGGAAGGAAGGAAGGAAGGAAGGAAGGAAGGAAGGAAGGAAGGAAGGAAGGAAGGAAGGGTGCAACTGAGCCGTGGCTGCATGTGTGCTTCATGTGAGGTCTGGCACCAGATTCTGGGATGAGATCTCTTTGTAGGATGGACCTAAAGTAGCAGGACGTTTTTGCTCCACGGGTGGTCAGTAGAAAGATAAGATGGACCCTGCCTGAATCTCATTTGGGAAAATCAGGATGGGCCTCTTACCTAGGAAGATAGGACTTGTATGGCAAAAGGGGATGCCTTAGCAAGAAAGCAAGACAGACCCAAAGGTGCTTTTTTCCTTGAAGACGTTTGGCTTCTCCTCCTTCAGTTCTTCAGCTTCTTGGATGAGAAGCAAAACATTTTCAAGAAAAAACAAAACAAACAAAAGAAAGTCTAGTTGGAAAAAGCACCTGTGGGATAACCGTGAACCTTGGATGATTGTGAATCTCCATATCCAAACCGAGAGGGTGTCTCTCAACCTTGGCAACTTTAAGATGTGTGGCCTTCAACTCCTACAACTCTCCAGCCAACTCTTAAAGAGTTCCTGTTAAATAGCAGTATCAAATTGCCTTGAAAGAAATCTGAAGAGAAGAAGAACTTCGGGTCAAAAAGCAGACCGGCTGCTAGCAGAACTGATAGATTTTCCCAGACAATTGAAATTCTCTTTTTTTTTTTTCCCCACCTCTGATAAGTGGTTAAACCATGGATTTAACCACAGCAATGATTTCTGGAGCTTTTTCTAATGGTTTTCACGGATCATTATCTTTATCAAGGTTTAGAAAGATGCCACCCACCCTCCACATTTCCTCCGACAGCCCTATCTATTACCAGGATCTGGTGCCGAATGAAACAAGCAATCTTTTTATTTCTTTGCAAGTGCTCTGAACTATCGGCCCTGTCGCTGCCTCTCTGTCCTCTGCCTCTCGAAGTAAATAAAACTCTGGGCTTCCTTTATTACCTTGTAAAATTATGTATTAAAAGCTCCATCTTTTATTTGATCCTCTGCCTTCCGCACGGAGATCTATCCCAACGTGAAGGGGTGGCATTTGGCTGAATTTATGATCCGTGCCGGCAAATGATTCTCCATGGTGGATTTTTGGAGGAGAAATTACCTGCTCCCTCACGATGTTGCACTGCTAAAATGAGGCCGGGCTTTCAGTCCCAGCCCACCGCCTCATCACTGGGGGCTTGCCAAATACCATCATCAAACAATAGGCAATGGAGAAAGTATCAATCACTGTCACCGGTGCTCAGAATCTTAATACCTTTTGGGGCTGAAATTTATGGGCAGCCAAGTTTAGAGACACGCAAATGAGAGGAATGGGTTTTTCAGCTGCTGGAAGGTCTCTACATCAAGAACATGTAAAGCACTATGAGAGACAAGGGTTGCAGATGATTTGTTGCAAGTCAAACGAAAGGTTATTTCAGGGATTTTAAAAAGCACTTCATGGACCCGAAGTCTCTTGATTATGTGTTTGTGGGGTCCCTATTACTCTCCGAGCTTGGTGGTTTGCTTGCAGGCCTTTCATTACCTGACTAGGTAACATCATCAAGGAAGTAGGGCTTGCTTTTATTTTTTATATACTAGGAGCTTGCCCTGTCCGAGTTGGTGTAAGTATTCTTGGTAGTTTCTTGATTGGGCTGTGGTTTACTGTTAGCTTGTTTGTCTGCATTGGTAGTTCCTTAATTGGGGTATCGTTTACTTCTTGGCTATTGGTCTAGTGCAGGAGTCTCCAAACTTGACAACTTTAAGCCTTGTGGACTTCAATTCCCACAGTTCCTCAGCCAGCTGTGGGAGTTGAAGTCCATAAGTCTTAAAATTGCCAGGTCTGGAGTCCCCTGGCCTAGTGTTAAGTTTGGTGTCAATCTCTGCTCATAATGAGGTTGGGGTAAGCCCTGTGAAAAGATCAGCAGTGACCACCAAACCTCCTCATTCTTTACTGCTTCTGCAGATGAAGGTGTGTGGGACCTGTTTGTGAAGAGCATCCCGCGGAGTGCCACATCCTACACGGTCAGCCTGGACCAGCTGAAAGAAGGAATAAGCTATCAGTTCCGGGTGGTGGCAGTGAATGAGTTTGGATACGGAGAGCCCAGTGCAGCTTCTGTGGCCATCTCAGGTTGGTAAACTCGGTTTAGCGTTCCCTGGGAAATGTGGAGGTGCAAGATTGACATTGGGATACTTGAGCAAGTTTGACATTGGGAGGCTCAACTTGCCTCCAGAGGCTGTGGATGCTCCAACACTGAAGGTTTCCAAGAAGAGATTGGACAACCATTTGTCTGGAATGGTGCAGAGTTTCCTGTCTGAGCAGAGGGGGTGGACTAGAAGACCTCCAAGGTCCTTTCCAACTTTGTATTCTCTTATTCTGAGTAGAAGAGCAGACAGGTCACAGTGGGCTTTCTAGGAGGTCCTCCCGTGCTTGTCCTTCAAAATAAATCCATGTTCTCAAAGGAAAGAAAGAGGGGCCTAAAAGAGTTGAGTTGGGGTAAACATGACTGTTCCAGAGCTGATCCCTCAACTGGTTGGTCCTTCTTCCCTCCAGCTCACACAGGATCTCCTTTCTACGAAGAATGGTGGTTCTTGCTTGTAGTGGCCCTCTGCAGCCTCATTCTCATCCTGATGGTCGTCTTTGCGTTGATCTTGCACAACCAGACTAAGAAATATCGAGACAACAGCGCAGGTGGGCTATCTTCTCCATTCCCCATGCCTTGGACCCCCTCAGCCTGTGACAAACTAGAAAACAATGTTTCCTAATTAAATCCTCAGGCCTCCTGGGCTTGTCCCACGGCTGATCCCTGCCTCCCACCTTACACAATACACTTTTGTCATGCGTTTTATCAGATGAAATTCCGTAGCAATTCAAATAGCATCCTTGCCTTGTGTGCCTAATCTAAAGCGACTGAGTTATCGTCACTGAAGCCTGAAGTGCCTGTTGAAAATTTGGATTCCCTGGGTTGCGCTCTTCGTTCCAGGGTGCCCTTAATAATACCTGCAGGTCTTGGTTTCCACCTGTCAGCCAACCCAGACTCCTGGTCTCTTTCAGAGGGAACTTAAATATTTATAGCTCAGGCCCCGAACTCTGTTTTCAGAG
This sequence comes from Azemiops feae, assembly GCA_023970755.1. Lineage (NCBI taxonomy): Eukaryota > Metazoa > Chordata > Lepidosauria > Squamata > Viperidae > Azemiops > Azemiops feae. The sequence goes on from JALGBA010000972.1 coordinate 740,380, forward strand.
CTTTGCAAATCAATGTTGTGCCCTTTCCGCATGAGACACAAAGTCCTTTCAAAAGCTGCCAATAGCACATGCCATTCCAGTAGCCTGGGTGTCTCTGTGCGACAGGCACGTTAACTCTTTGACACTGAAAAACGGGGTTTGCCCACACACCCCAGACCTTAGAACAAGCAAGCAGCAAGCAAAATGGTGCTGTTGACCACTGTGATGTTTGGCACACAGGCAGTAGGAGATTTTGTCCCCGGAGTTTGTATATGCAAGTGATAAAAAAATAAAATAAATAAATAAACCACACGGGTAGAACGTCAGAACTCCACAATTTGCACAATTTATATTCTCTCATTCCCTTCCCTGCCAAACCGCTTCCCCCAGGAATAAATTCACTTCTTACAAGTGTTAGTAAATCAGGTTTCATTCCTCTGGGATTTGAAACGTTGGAATGGCATGGCACCTTATCGAGCTAAATGCTATTTTAAATTCCTGTGCACCGTGCACAAGGAGCTCTCTCTCTCTGGATGACAAACGCGAAAGGGCAGTTCTGACCTTCACCTTTTGCAGAGTCTTGTGGTGCGGTGTAGCAGGAGAAGTTGTGCAGGAACAACTTTCCTGAGGCAGGGGAAATTGATGGCAGACCAAGGACGAGAGTGCTCCTTAACAATATCGAAGCTTAGATCCAACCAGGCCTTTGGGTTTATCTTCCAGAACAGAGACCAGGTCTTATACGTTCCAGAGCACCTGTGCAGGATCCTGGAAGCCATTGTGGCATGGAGATCCAACTGGGAAAACCCAGTTTTTTGTGGACACGTGGCTGTGATAAGGAGGCTATCTAGAATGCTTACGCTCCCACCAGATGGTCTTCCGAGTTTCTCATTTTCACCCGAATAGGAAAATGGGTCATACCACTTCAGTCTACAAAGATGGGGTGACTTTTCAAACCATTTGCTCCATTACAAATCAAAAACTTCCCTGTAAGTTAAGAGGGGCATTCGGGAGAAACTTCTACTTTAGTTTTCAATTTACAGAACGGTACTTTAAAAAAAAAAAAAAAAACAGCAACGAAAGAAATATAATTGTGCTCATCCACTCTGAAAGGAGGTCGTGACTTGTTTTATCATTTCTAAATGTTGTCCTAAGGCCAGGGGTAGGCAACCTTGACTCTTTTATGACTCGTGGACTTCAACTCCCAGAATTCCTGAGCCAGCATGGCTCAGCTTGGAAACCTCTCCCTGTCCCCTCAGCGTGGCTGGCTCAGGAATTCTGGGAGTTGAAGTCCACAAGTCATAAAAGAGTCAAGGTTACCTACCTCTGGCCTAGGCCTAGGCCGCTTTATGACTCGTGGACTTCAACTCCCAGAATTCCTGAGCCAGCATGGCTCAGCTTGGAAACCTCTCCCTTTCCCCTCAGCATGGCTGGCTCAGGGATTCTGGGAGTTGAAGTCCACGAGTCATAAAAGAGCCGAGGTTGCCTACCCCTGGCATAAGCCTTTCTCGCTCCCGTTTGCTTCATCTTCACCATATTGGATGCCCAATGAATTCGGCGGAAGTAATTCTTTCTGTGAACAGCAGCAGATTCAGGCTGCAAAGCCGTAATCCTAAAGTTACTTCCTTGGGATCAAATCTCCCTGAAATCGACGTAGCTTTTCTTTTAAGCTACCTTGAATGGGGCCATCTATGATTTGCCAATATATTGTCTGTTCTCAGGACACCCAAAATGAAAGGACCTGCTAAATCTGAAAGCATCAGTGCTTTCACCTTTGTTTTGGATGCATTGGTTAGATGAAGGAAATCTATACGTTCATTGGAAAGGGTTAGCTTCTCTCTCCCACCCCCTCCCCAAAGGCCCAAACAAATGAAAAACACATAAAAGAGAAAAAAACACAAAGTTCCCTCAGTAAAAGTTAAAACGTGCCTATCCTTGGTAAACATGCACACAATATTCCAATAAGCACAGTATAACAGATTTGCAGGATGAGCGGTCCTACCATCTTTTACTGCTTATATTTTTTTTAAAAAAAATGGCTATTGTAGGAGAAGAGCAGGTAGAGCTGGGGGTGGAGTTAAACAGGTCATCATCTTAGCATCCTTATGTTGCCACAAAGGCTCCCAGGTCCAGCCCCTCCTGAATTCCGTTGACTCTTATCTCGTGCCAATTTAGCGCTGACCATTAGGTGACTAGATTCTTGCATAGAGGCATGAGCTGAACTGGAATGAAATGTGTGCTCCTGATCCTTTGTGCCTGACCGTTATCTCAAAAATGGCGGGTTGTTTTTTTTTTTCTCTTCTTCTTCTCTGATTTCACCCAGAGCCAGAGAAAGGTCTACGCCTTCGCTCATTCTGTCGCCATTTGTCTCCAGGAAAAAATGCGGCCAGCGTGGAAGAAAGTGTCACTCTGGATAACGGGGGGTTTACATCTCTGGAGCTGAACAGCCGGCATCTCAGTGTTAAAAATGCTTTCTTGAAGAAGAACGGGACCAGGTGAGGTGGCACCAGAGCACCTAGAATTCAGGCAGACATCCAGTAGGATAGGCTTATGGAGGCATATTCTCTTGGAAGGGCGAGAGCAGTGGTGGGATTCAGCCAGTTCGCAGCAGTGAGGCAGAACCGGTAGCTAATTCTTTGTGGCCCAGGCCCAGAATGGACTTCCAGAAGCAGCATCCACACAGAGAACCGATTGTTCACCTATTTGAATCCCACCACTGGGCAGGAGGATTAACAACAAACAAACCCAAGACTCTAAGTTTGGGAGCACAGCTACATGTGAAGACTCTTGTTTTCTTTGCGCTGCAGTGAGCAATCACGGCTTGCATGTATGCCTTCCTTCTGATGTAGCTGAGTCGCATCTGAGAGTCTTCGGTCTAGTCCAGGGGTCTTCAAACCTGGCCCTTTTATGACTTGTGGACTTCAACTCCCAGAATTCCTCAGCCAGCAATGGTCCTTTTATGACTTGTGGACTTCAACTCCCAGAATTCCTCAGCCAGCAATGGTCCTTTTATGACTTGTGGACTTCAACTTCCAGAATTCCTCAGCCAGCTTTGCTGGCTGAGGAATTCTGGGAGTTGAAGTCCACAAGTCATAAAAGGGCCAGGTTTGAAGACCCCTGGTCTAGTCAAACCAAGTGCTGACTCAGGAGTTGTCTGCAGAGCTGTAATATAGACCACTAATCTCCAGTGCAGCGGTACATAAATGAGGGGTCCTTGGTGCTCCCCCTTGAGCTGGGGTTGTTTTCTTGCAGATGTTACAACTAGATAACACTATCAGGGCTCATGCAGCAGTACTGATGATGGAACCTAGTTGGGTCATGAAACGTCTGCAAAAAAACAACCAAGCTCAAAGACCACCAAGGACCACACAGTCTTCCTCCTCCTCCTCCTCCTCCTCCCTGCAAACCACACTCCCTTCTAGCACTGATGATGTTACTTAGTTGGGTCATGAAACATCTGTAAGTAAACAACCAAGCTCAGAGAGCCCCAAGGACCTCACATGTCAACCCTCAGCTACAAATATTCTCCTTTATGGGTACATATATATCATCAAGTACCTTATTTTTCCAGAAAGAAAACAATTCTGCCTCACAGCTTTTATGGTAACCAGTTGAGAGATAGAGGTTGGCAAATGTGTTCTGTCTATCAGACAGAATCAAAAGCCAGCCCGGACTTAATTTTATTTCCTTTCCTGGTTCCAGATCGCCACCTCGCCCAAGCCCTGGAGGCCTTCATTATTCGGACGAGGACATCTGCAATAAGTACAACGGAGCCGTGCTGGCAGAAAGCATTGCCCTCACCGAGAAACCCTTGGATGCTTCAGAGTCGGAAGTGAGTTGATTGTCCCAAAGGTGCTTTTTTACAAGGCAACGAGATGTCCTTTTTTTTTCTCTCTCTCTTTGAAGACATTTCGGTTCTCATCCAAGAAGCTTCTTCAGCTCAGAGCTGAAGAAGCTTCTTGGATGAGAAGCGAAACGACTTCAAAGAGAAAACAAGAAAGTCCAGTTGCCTCGTGAAAAGGCACCTTTGGGACAACCAGGACCTGGAGGACTGAGAAGTGAGTTGATTGTTCAACGGTCATTGGAGGAACCCTATTAAGATGGGACAGCAAAGGTTTGCTTGGGTTTATTGCTAAAGTAGGCAAGTTGCATCAGGAAATGGAGAAGTAGGGTGAAGAGAAAGGGGAAAATCTATCTCCAGCATGGTAGAGATAGAAGTTGAGGACCAAATGTCCCACCAGCTTTTATGGTCTCTTGAGAAGGAAAGGAACCCAAACTAAGAACCCCAAAAATCAAAGATGAAGTAAGTAAGACAGACTTACGAGAGCATCGTCAACAGAAAGATGGGCCATGGCTTTGTATCTAACAAATCGTGGTTTCAGGGGATTCCGTAACTGTGGACATTTTTCGCCCTTTATTCTTTTAGTGCCCTCTAGCTCAGACCAAGCCTTGCTGGGTCAGCCAACTCTCCATAATGTTTCTGACAACAGATGATTTCCTTGGCGTGAAAGGGGCTAGTGAGTCAAAATCAGACATTCCACAGCAAATGCAGGACTTTAGAACTAGCAAGCATGCAGGGAAACGTGATGCAAATGCACGTATCCTGGTAAAAACAGACCACTGGTGAACACCTTGTACTGAATCTGTCTGGAAGTTGAAGACCATCAGAGGCCACCAAACAGTCATTTTATATATATATAGGGCTGCCAGATCTGGGCTACAAAACAAGGACTAGAGTTAAGTTTCTTGTGGCCCCAATTTTCTTGTAGCCTGATGTTTCTGGGGAACCTTTGCCAAGAAACTGAACAGTTCACATCTGGTGGTAGCCATCATTTCCCTCCAAGCAAGCAGGGGTCATTCCTTTCCATTTCCACCTGATGGAGCCATGAAAGGGACCCGCCAAGGGGGAATCTTTTGGTTGTTAAGTTTGGAAGCTTCGCGGCTGTCTCCTTTCGACTCCCGTTTTTAATCCATTTTCCCATGTAACACAATATTATCTTGAAAGCCTCAAGTTGACAAGGCAGGGTGACCTCCCCCCACCCCACCTTCTCAACACAATGCCTGCATTTCTATCTCCGGATCTGAAATACCAGATTGTGGAAGGGAAATGCAATCAATCAAGGTGAATGCCAGAGGCATGTTGATTAGGGACCCCCCTGCGTGCTGCTCTTGCAGAGAAGATCCTCCTGGTCTGAAGCTCTTGGAGAGAAAGGCTCTGACAGGTTAGGACGTCATGAGGCTCTCTGCAGTCCCTCCTCCCAGGTAAGGGATTGAATGGAAAGTCCTTTCTGCCAAGGAAGGGAGGGAGGGAGGAAGGAAGGAAGGAAGGAAGGAAGGAAGGAAGGAAGGAAGGAAGGAAGGAAGGAAGGAAGAAGGAAAGAAGGGAGGAGGAAGGGAGGGAGGGGGGAGGGAGGGAAGGAAGGAAGGAAGGAGGGAGGGGAGGGAGGGAGGAGCAGGAGGAGAAAAAACAAGAGAGGAAGGGAGAGAGGGAAGAGGAAGGAAGAGATGAAATGAGAGGAAGGAAGGGAGGGAAGAGGAGGAAGGAGGGAAGAGGAAGGAAGGGAGGGAGGGAGAGGAAAAAGAGGGGAGGGAGGAAGGAGGGAGGGAGGGAGGAGATGAAATGAGAGGGAGAAGGGAGGGAGGAGGGAGGGAGGGAGAGGAAAAGGAAGGAAGGGAGGGAGGGAGGGAGGAGGAAGAGGAGAAAAACAAGAAGAGGGAGGGGGAAAGGGAAGGAGGAAGGAAGGAGAAATGAGAGGAAGGAAGGAAGGGAGGAGGAGGAGAAAGAAGAGAGGGAGGGAGGAAGGCAGACTGATTTCTCTGATGGAAACGCAATTATAGACCCTATTCGTGAGGAAGGCAAACAGAAAACTCACACTTTCTGAGCCTCTGTACTTCTACAACTGAGTGTGAGGCATAGTAGTATTGACATTTACGATAGATCAAAGCAAGGAGGCTGTATTTTAAAGACATTTTTAAAAGGTTGGGGCCAATGTTAATACAAGCTCTGAAAAGCTCTGAGAATTGTTTGTTTGTTTTTTACCACCAACCATCTTGTGTTTAGATGAGTTTTTCGGTCAGCTTCACTCCTTCCCGTCTTCCTTTCCAGATGTTTCCTAGCATCTGATCAAACGTTATCCGCAAGGGAAGGGAAAGAGAAGGAACGGGAGAAGAGTAACCTTCTCCGCCTCCTACCAGCACTTTGTGGCTTTCCCTGAAACTCAGTGCAGCAGTTTGTCTTTCTTCTTTTTTTTTTCCTTCCCCAAATTTTTCCTCCTGGTCTTTGTAATCAGGACAAGGCCGTTGCCCCAGGGCCAGATCTCGGCAGGGCTGGTGTCCACCAGGAGAAAGGTCTACCATGAACTCCATCACCCCTACTGAAAACCTGTTAAGCTCTAACTAACCCAACAGAGAGATCAGAGAAAGCAGCCACGGCAGCAAAAATATGACCAGCTTAGCTCTTTGGCAAGGAGAATCCTGGAAGAACCAGGATCAGCCATGGGGGCCCCCAAGAGAGGGAAGATTAATTGTCTTCTGGGCTGTGTTTCTGCTGAGGCTTCCTCCTGGTCACCTGCCTTTCACCTCTTGTTAATTATCTTTGGCAGCCTGCTGCTTTCGGCTGCCCTCTGATCCAGCCGCTGGGGAGTGACAACATTATCTTGCGATGACACACTCACAGTGGCTCTGTTCTTCTCTGTGTGACATCCTGGAATTAAAATCTGCCATTAGACGGTGCAGAATGTGGCTGGGTCACTTTTGATATTCACGTCAGGAGTTCCACATGCCGGAGAGAGCGTTTAAGACCCATCTCCTGGCCATGATGACTTCTGAACGCAGAGCACACCCAACCGTGTCCGTCCTCTTATTAAACCCTTTCCTTGTCCATGATGTCAAGGAGGCCACAACTCCTAACCTAACCCTGCGAGGAACTTTGGCACGAACACAAATCCTGGTTTTGTGACGTCCCTCCCCATTATCATGCCTGTCCCCTTTAGACTTCCGATGCTGGCTGGTTTCCGGTGACTCAAACTTGGAGGACCTAGAACTTGTTTTGGTTCACTCTGGAGAAAAAGCCAACTCAACCTTCCTTTTTTTAAAAAAAATATATATATATTGGATCTTTTCAACTTGTTTGGGGAGGATGTGAATTGTCTTCTTGGGTATCCGGAGGGGAGATTAACTTTTGCTTGTCTGACTAGTCCAACCTTTTCATTTTTATGAGGGAAGGAGAAGCCGTGAACTCACATTTCTGCAGAACTTGGCAGATGTTCCTCCTGGAGAAGCCAAACCTATCTCTCAGCTTGTCAGAGAGTGGTTTTTCTTTGATGGAACTTTCAGGGTAGAGAAGATGGGATTGAGCTCCAGAATATCCAAGGCCAAAGTCTTCTTAATCTGCTTTTCTTTCAGATTTTAACCCTTTTTAAAAAAAGAAAGAAAGAAAGAAAGAACTCTGTACCAGATAGATACTTCTCTACACATCCCTGACATGCTGACCCTGACTCCAAAATGTTAAAAAAAGCAATAAGACTCCAGAAACTGTCTGGAGCTATGATGCACGTAGACGTATATAAATATCTTGGTGGAGACTCAGAGGTTTTGAAAGCGGTTGTTTAAGCAGAATGCTGATTTGTCTAACTTTTGCTGAGTTGGGGGCAGGCAGCTGGACGTGACTTCCTTGCAAGGTGGGGAAAATATTTGCCCTAGGAAAATGCAAACCGAAATGTCCCTAATCAGATTTCTCCATCTATGCTTGGAAACTGAAATTGGTCCAGTTTGGAGAGAAATACTCAGAGGGAGCATTGCCCAAGAGAACCCGTAATAGCACTGACGCTGGACAGCAATTCCCCTGCCTGCTTCTTTGCTCCTTCGAGGTCCCACCTGCCATCCCCACCACCCCTCAAGATAATTCTGCTGAACCCAGGTGTGTGCAAGAGATGGGTGTCTACCTCTGCCTGGAACCCTGCCTGGGTCTCTTGCACGTTGCCTTCCTGTCAAAGTTGGTGGTGACAGTGGGGCAAACATTTTGAATCCCCTGCAAGCCGAATTTTAACGAGGCCAAGGTAATCACATCAATAACGCTTGTCTCTGTCAAGCAGAGAGAGTACAAATGGGGAGAGAGAGAGAGAGAGATGGAAAGAAATCTCATTAATATTATTATTGAAGATCAGACGTGTCTGACCGCAGACTGCATATCATTAAGCCTCTTCCACTCCAGACCGCCTGAGAGAGGGGACCCCAAAGCAAATACACTGGGGGCTTGATTAAGGAACCCAAGGCCTTTGCTTCTTCACGCCAGTCTGGCAAAGCTAGCAGAATCTTGCATTTTGATGAAGGTCGGAGCCCTGGAATTGCAGAATTTATCAGTCCTAGAAAAGCAAAGGCTGAAGAGAGGGGATAGAAACCAACCAGAGTAATGTGTACCGTTTGCCTCTCGCGCGATCAGAAACAATGGTACCCGATTCTTTCTCTCAGCCTGTTGCTGGCCAGAATTTGGCAGCCGCCAGGCTTTTGAAATTCCTTATAATGCCGGCCTTAAGCGAGACCAGCCCGGGGTGCTGCAATTTGTCCGCCCGCAGCCTTTGTTTCTTCCGCCTGACCAATACAAATACTTGAAATGGAGGGGCATTTTCTCTGTTGCGTGGCTGCACAGGCATCCGTGCACCTTGGCTGGTCAATTTCCAATCACACCTGAGCGCCCAATCAAATTCCAGGCTGATGCTGTTGCCCTGGCAACCGTCGGGAGGATGCAGCGATGGGGCCTTGCTGCACCCGCCGAGACCAAACGGCCCTGCTGCATTGCCACTTAGTCAATAGTTTGAAGTCATTTTGAGCCGTCAGCTGGGATGCAGGCTGTTTGGGTAATGATGGGGGAGGGCTGCAGTGGACTGGGAGTGGGGAAAAAATTTTGGAGAGGCTCAGGGTCCCCACACAGGAACCTGAGTATGCCTGATGCTTGGAGCTGATCATGGCTAAGCAGTCTTGTTCACAAGCACTTGGGGTATCACCAGGCGGGTTATCTCTCCATTCAGCAACAAGCTACCCTTGAGAAATGGTCAAGTCCACGGACGTGTCTTGAGAAGAGAAGCTTTTACAAGCCAAAGATGTCCCTTCTGGTTTCAAACAGAGACCAGGAGCCCTTTGGGCATCATAGTATGGGGTTCCCTTCCCAGTGGAAGATGGAAAAACCCAAATGGCTGAGGATGTGGTAGGTAAGAATTACACCTGGCTTGGGGACATCCAGATGGGTGGGAATGGGCCCTGTAGCCATCCAGCTTGGGGTTGATGGGTCTACCGCAGGGATGTCCAACCTTGGCAACGTTAAGACCTGCGGACCTCTGGGATGCTGGATGGGGAATTCTGGGAGTTGAAGTCCACAAGTCTTAAAAGTTGCCAAGGTTGGACATCCCTGCGGTAGACCCATCAACCCCACGCTGGATGGCTACAGGGCCAGTTCCCACCCATCTGGATGTCCTCAAGCCAGCTGTAATTCTTACCTGCCACATCCTCAGCCATCGGGACAACCAGCCAGTCCTGGTTGTCCCAAAGGTGCTTTTTCAAAAAGGCGAACGGGGGACTTTGTTTTTCCTTGAAGTTTCGCTTCTCATCCAAGAAGCTTCTTCAGTTCCGACTTGTAAACACAGGCTTGTAAGTCGATGCCACTCTGCCTTTACAATCAAAGCTTTGGCCGTGTATTTCTTATTAATAAGAGTCCTGAGAAAGAACAAGGAGTAAAGTGGCTAGATTTAGCCTTTTTTTGGGGTGGCTGGCTCTCTCTCTCTTCGAATAGCGATGCGTACAAAAATAGAAATTCCTAATCAGGCTGGGATTCATTATTCCTGTCATTTCCCTTCTGCCATTTTCCTGCTGGGCATGTAAAGAGTCAGACAAGGCTTTAACATCCTCCGGCTTTGGAGAAACGGCTGAACAGGCTGATTTTGCCACGGGACGGGAGATTATGGACACACACACACACACCATTCCCTGCAGCTCTTTTCAAGTAGCTATAATTCCTAATTTGCTTGCCTGTTTCCAGTCTACCCCCTCCCCTCCCCTTCCCTTCAGTTTGCCTCCTTTTTCTTATCTGGTGGACCCTCACTCACCGCTGAAAGCACCAGGTAGGATTCTCGTTATGCCGGCAGCTGCATCGCGAAAATTGATTTTATGCGTTTCAAACTCTACCGTTCAGATTTAGAGTCCTCAAATGTGTTTTTAACAACAGATAAAACAGAGAACGTCACACTTAAAAGATAATAAATTAAGCCCCTTCCCTCCCCGCCCCAGACTGTCCAAATGCCACTCTAGGGGGAAATCCGAAATGGCCCCCCTGGGTTGGATTCGAACGCAGAGCAGATAAACCATTCTAAGATCTAACCATTGAACTCAAAGTCCTGGGGGCATCAAATTAAAAAAAAAAGGGGGGGGGATACATTCGACAGAAGACCTTTTAAAAGATAAATGAGGTAGACGTTCATACAGGGTCCTCCTTAAAGAGCCGAGATGGGAACCGGGATCCAGAGAAGGTTCCCTCCCTCAATATTTCCCTGGTCAGTCCAGTTGGAGGGATCAACTCAAGGAAAGGTCATGGTTCTCCTTAGGAGGTAGATACGTTTGTTGAGATCCACATCTGGAAAACACAAACGAGATTCAGCTCAGTAGGGTAAACATCCTGATCCACATCTGGGAGAGGTTTGAAAAGGACCAAGACAAGGTGGGAGAGACAAAGCTTTTTCTTTCCGGCCACCCTGGAGGTAAGGCTGGGCACCTCTCGGTTTCAGGTGCCTCCCGAGTCCTGCACCGTGCTCTCTTTCACCCTGCACCTAGGTGTTTTGGGGAATTCAGTCTTTCACCTTCTTCTCTGCAACCCGACGTAGAGCTGTCTCTTGGTCCTCCAACCTATATGGGATGGGATGGGATGGAATGGAATAGAATTAAGAATAAGAGTAGAGTAGAGTAGAGTAGAGTAGAGTAGAGTAGAGTAGAGTAGAGTAGAGTAGAGTAGAGTAGAGTAGAGTAGAGTAGAGTAGAGTGTAAGGAACATTATGGATGGGGAAATTAGAATAGAATAGAATAGAATAGAATAGAATAGAATAGAATAGAATAGAATAGAATAGAATAGAATAGAATAGAATAGAATAGAATAGAATAGAATAGAATAGAATATGGAATGGGGAATAGAATAGAATAGAATAGAATAGAATAGAATAGAATAGAATAGAATAGAATAGAATAGAATAGAATAGAATAGAATAGGAATAATAGAATAGAATAGAATATGGAATGGGGAATAGAATAGAATAGAATAGGATAGGATAGAATAGGATAGAATAGAATAGAATAGAATAGAATAGAATAGAATAGAATAGAATAGAATGCAGAATAGAATAGAATAGAATAGAATAGAATAGAATAGAATAGAATAGAATAGAATAGAAGCTGGAAGGGACCTTGGAGGTCTTCTAGTCCAGCCCTCTGCTCGAGCAGGAGACCTTATACCATTTCAGGTAAATGACTATCCTTAAAAACTTAAAAGCCTCCAGTGATGGAGTGCCCACGATTTATGGAGGCCAGCTGTTCCACTGGTTAATCGCCCTCACTGTTAGGAAGTTTCTCCTTAATTCCAGGTTGCTTCTCTCCTTGACCAGTTTCCAAAGATTCACAATGAAAAAACAACGACCGCGTTGACCACGTTGTCACCTAGACATTAACAGATCCTTTTCTCTCTCTTCCCTCCAACCCCAGGGGACGGATTCAGACTACGAAGATGAGCTGCCCAAGCACTCTTTTGTCAACCACTACATGAGCGACCCAACCTACTACAATTCCTGGAAACGCCAGCAAAAGGGCACGAAGCATTCGACGCCTTACAGGTATGAGGAACGAGTTGCCAGCGAGGCTGAACCTTACTTCCAGACTGTTATCACAACACAGAGTTCAGGAGGGGTCTACACCCCAACAGGACAGCCCGCTCCGGGCTCAAGGACTCCAGTGACAGGCTTCTCTTCATTCGTCTAAGACCCAAGCAAAGCACGCCGACCTCAACTCAGTGGCCTGCCCAGGTTTGGGCCAACACCAGCCCATCCCGACGTGACTCCGGGCGGCACCGATGCAGTGAACTGGGGGTATATTTCTCTTTATCAGGGTAGAATGGATGTACATGTGAATGTCTTTTGTTTTTTTTTTCGTTTTTTTTCCAAGACAATCAACACTTTAAGACATGGAGCTGATGCGTTTGCTTTGATATTTTTTTTCCCCCTTTGAAAAAATCCCATAAATGATCAAAACCTCACCATTTTAACCACTTTGGAGTATGATTTAAAAGAATTTTTTAAAAATAAAAATATGCTTTTTTAATGTTGTCTGGGTTTTCTTTCTCCTGGCCTCTTTCTTTCTTTCTTTCTTTCTTTCTTTCTTTCTTTCTTTCTTTCTTTCTTTCTTTCTTTCTTTTTCTTTCTCTTTTCTTTCTTTTTCTTTCTTTCTCTTTCTCTTTTCTTTCTTTTTCTTTCTTCTTTCTTTCTTTCTTTTTTCTTTCTTTTTCTTTCTCTTCTTTCTTTCTTTCTTTCTTTCTTTCTTCTTTCTTTCTTTCTTTCTTTTTCTTTCTTTTTCTTTCTCTTCTTTCTTTCTCTTTTTCTTTCTTTCTTTCTTTCTTTCTTTCTTTCTTTCTTTCTCCTTTCTCCTTTCTTTCTTTCTTTCTTTCTTTCTTTCCTTCTTTCATCCAAGAAGTCAATTCCATAGGTAATGTAAGTTAAGGTGACTCCAGGTTGTCTTCCAAAGACTCTCCCCACCTCTGATCAAGCGGGAAAATGCATCAGCCCAAAATGATGGAAAGACTATTTTTAGGGACGGTTCTCTCCTTTTGCTGCTTGCTTTCCTGAAGCATCATCTCAAGGACTTGATTTTCAGTTCCGCGGCTCTCCCGTTGCCTCCAAAGTTCATCCTCACCTTCGCGTGACTTTCCTCAGAGGTCACCTTTGTCTTTTATCTCGATTCTTCTCGGTCAGGGCTTGCTGCCTTCCTAAACCCATTATCTCCACTCCTGGCTGTTGGCAAGACAGGTTAGTGCAAAAGCACCATGGATAATGTTCGGCGAAAGCTGTCGAAGAAAGACCCCTTTGAAGTGGGTCCGTTTTACTCTCACTTCTGGTCCTGCCAGACTGCAGCTGCGAATGTCCATTATAAGTTGAAGTAGGGGGTAAAGAACAGTCCTTTTAACAAAGGTGGCATTTATGAGTGAGTTGGAGGTTTCCAAGGTTTTCAACAACAACAACAAAAAGGATTTTATATTTACAAGGAACCTAATCTCACTTCAGCTTTGTCACACTTAGAATATTTTGTCGCGCCATTCTTTAAAAATAAGGAAGGAGAGGCTCCATATATATATATATATAGAATAGAGCTGGAAGGGACCTTGGAGGTCTTCTAGTCCAGCCCCCCGCTTAAGCAGGAGGACCTATACCATCTCAGACAAGTGACTGTCTAGCCTCTTCTTAAAAATCTCCAGTGATGGAGCGCCCATGACTTCTGGAGGCAAGCTGTTCCACTGGTTGATTGTCCTCACTGTCAGGAAGTTTCTCCTTAATTCCAGGTTGCGTCTCTCTTTGATCAGTTTCCAACCATTGTTTCTCGTCCTTCCCTCTGGAGCTTTGGTGAATAACGTGACCCCCTCTGCCTTGTGGCAGCCCCTCAAATACCGTAACACTGCTATCATGTCTCCCCTATTTCTTCTTTTCTTTAGACTGGCCAAACCCAAGTCCTGCAGCCATTCTTCGTATGCTTTAGACTCCAGGCCTTTGATCATCTTAGTTGCTCTTCTCTGAATTTTTTCCAAACTCTAAACCTCTTTTTTGTGATATGGTGACCAAAATAGGCTGCAGTATTCCAGGTGTGGTCTTACTAGGGTTTTATAAAGTGGTACTAATACTTCGTGTGATCTTGATTCTATGCCTCTGTTTATACAACTCAGGATTGTGTTAGCTTTTTTGGCTGCTGCTGCACACTGCTAGCTCATGGTTAAGTGATCGTCCACTAGGACTCCAAGGTCCCTCTCACAGTTGCTGTTTTTAAGCCAGGTCTCGCCCAGTCTGTACTTTGTGTGTGTGCGTGTGTAGATGATAGATAGATAGATAGATAGATAGATAGATAGATAGATAGATAGATAGATAGATAGATAGATAGATAGATAGATAGATAGATAGATAGATAGATAGATAGATAGATAGATAGATAGATGATAGATAGATAGATAGATAGATAGATAGATAGATAGATAGATAGATAGATAGATAGATAGATAGATAGAACAGAGAGATGAGATAATTTAGAGCAATTAGAGATAGATGATAGATAGCAAAAACCGATTATCCCACCGTGTGTGTGTGTAGATAGATATATAGATATTTGTTTTCTGAGGTTTTATATATATAAAACCTCAGAAAATATATATTTTCTGAAAATATATATATATATATTCATCGCCAGATTCGGCTGGTGTTCAGAGCTGAACAGGTAAGTGTAATTATTTCATTATATTGATTGCTTGAACAAGACCTACTGAAGCAAAACACTAATATAGATATAGATATAGATATAGATATAGATATAGATATAGATAGATAGATAGATAGATAGATAGATAGATAGATAGATAGATAGATAGATAGATAGATAGATAGATAGATAGAGATAGATATAGATATAGATAGATAGATAGATAGAGAGAGAGAGAGAGAGAGAGAGAGAGAGAGAGAGAGAGAGAGAGAGAGAGAGAGAGAGAGATACCATATGTGTTTCATTTTTTTTTTAAAAGTGCTTATTTTTAAAACAGGAGGAGGAGGTCCTGTCTTGCGGCATTATCCGTTTTAGAAAAAGTGGGTGTCGGACGCTGTCTTTGTGCAAGACTGTTCAGCTGCATCCCCGAACAAAGCAGCTCAGGATCTCTCCACGAGGCTCAAATGGCTTTGGAAACCCAGTTGATTACAAACGATCACCTGACAGACGGTCTCTCTCAATACTGTTGGTTGTGCTCCTTTCCACCGTCCACTGGTGATTGGCCCCAGGTCACCCAGCCGGCCTTCACGGCTAAGGCCTCCCATCCCACGATAGCTATAGTTCAAAATGTCAAGGCTGGCATTTTGGGTCACAAATGTAAAGAGTTAAGACAGGGAGATCCACCCGTCAAGCGCAAACTCCTTTTCTCGCGATTAAATAAAGGCTGACCCGAAGGGATGTAAGAAATAAGGACGACCCTGGACAGAAAAAGGCCATTTCTCTTATCGCTCTTCAGCCTTAGCTCCCCAGGCCTTAGAGATGTGGGCTTAATGATCCCTTTCTGATCATTGTGTGTGGCTGGATCTACTTGGATAGGTCTTAATTAAGTTGTTGTGTATTTTTAGAAGAAATTACAACGCTTCATCGCCAAATTCGGCTGGTGTTCAGAGCTGAACAGGTAAGTGTAATTATTTTATTATATCGATTGCTTGAACAAGACCTACTGAAGCAAAACACTAAGGATGGAGAGTGAGAAGGAAAGGGGCTTTCCCCCCCCCAAAAAAAAAGACTTCTGATCCCAAGTTGGACCAAGAGTTTTTGGCAGTTCTACAACTAAGCCCAGAATCCTTTCACATATAATTTCACTCCTGTTCCTCTTTTTTTCCCTAACCAGCCTTAGTTAAAAAGGGGAAAGAAAAATGGGCTGTCGCTATCATTAAATAACTGGGAAGGGAAGAAGATTCTCTTTACTCTGATCGCAATCTTCCTTCTACAGGCTCTTATATTGCTCTCCGAAAAATATCTGGGAAGATTGAAGAGGTTTACTGCTCTGCAAATATTGTAGGTCACTGTGTCCTAACTTTGCTCCCTTCTACTGAAATGGAAAGGTGGGATAAGTTTTCTGCAAAAGAAAAAAAAATATATAGGAATTATTCAGGATCTACCTCGTCTACTACTCTGCCTCTTTACAAGATGAAACCTCTCTCAAGATTTAACGAAAGCTCTCCGTGTTCCTTCATCTGATCTTAGTTTCGGAATGTAAAGATAAACAGCTGAATATGGAATACAGAATAACAGAGTTGGAAGGGACCTTGGAGGTTTTCTAATCCACCCCCTGCTCAAGCAGGAGACTCCATACCATTCTAGACAAATGGATGTCCAATCTCTTCTTAAAAACCTCCAGTGATGAAGCACCCACAACTCCTGGAGGCAAGTTGTTCCACTGATGAATTGTTCTCATTGTCAGGAAATTTCTCCCTAGTTCTAGGTTGCTTCTCTCCTTGATCAGTTTCCATCCATTACGCTAATATGCTGGTCCACCTAAAAAAGACTTTGGATATTTAACAGCCATATATAAACAAGCAAAAAAATCAGCACCATTCAGGCATTAATGTCTGTAAGCCCAATGGAGGAGCCCTTGATGATTCTGAAGGGTCCCTGGGTTTCATCATCATCATCATCATCATCATCATAATACTGTTGATGTTACTTAGTTGGGTCATGAAACATCTGCAAGAAAACCACCAAGTTCAGAGAGCATCAAACCCCACAGTCTTCTTCCTCCTCCCCCTCCCCCTCCTCCTCCTCCTCCTCCTCCTCATCATCATGTTATCAGTTACATCATTCAGCATGCAGAACCAGGCAGATGACAGAAAACTATGCACAATGAGGTGTGGGTAATACTTGGTTAGCATCTGTCAAGGAATTCCAGGGCTGTCAGCTAGATTGGGAGGTTGGAAAAAAAAATATCTCAGAAGAAGACAATTCCCGCCAATTCTTTTTTTTTTTTGCAGCCGAGAAAGCTATCTGGATATTTCGCCAGAAGCGGAGACTTTTCCATCAACTTGAATTAAGGACCCAGCCATGCAGTTGTACAAGCTAGTGCAGCTCTCACTTTCCTTTAAGCAAATAGTTTGGAAAGAATGGCGTGCAAAAAAAAACCAACCTGAAATAAAACAAAAGGAACGAACTTTTAACTGCCACCATTTCTCCAAAGAGAGAATTGATAATGGAAAGAGGTGATGGCTGTTTTGAGAGTGTTTTTCCAAAATAAGAGGCATTGCTGTAGAAAGCCTTCCCTTCTTCTGTTTGCCTTTCAAATGGAAGATATCAAAGGTGATTCTTTTAAAGCTCGTTGACACTAACAAAGTAATTTCTGCTCTTCCATTCCACATCCATCTCTGTAATTCTGTTTTTATTGGCTGTGCTTATTCGGTTACAACCGAACTGGAAGAGGGAGGCCGATTGAAACACTGCAGAATTGGATATCCTTAAGACACCCAAATTGAATTTTATTCCTTTGCTCTCATCGTCATGCATTAGAGACTTGACATGACCAGGTCTTGGTATGCAACAGCCCTAACCATGGAATTAATCACAAAGGTCATTTTCATTATTTACCCTGGATGTGGTTTCAGTTGCTCATGTGGACGGGAAAGGTGTACTTTGGGGCTAAAGACTTCGACAATCATCTCATGTTGGTTAAACTCTTGTTTGCCAGAAATATTGGACGATCTAGGACAGTGATGGCGAACCTTTTAGAGACTGAGTGCCCAAACTGCAACCCAAAACCCACTTATGCATTGTCAAGTGCCAGGTGGGTGTGGCCAATTGGGTGTGCATGGCCAATTGGGTGGGCGTGGCTGCGGTGGTAACGGCAGACTGGGTGGGACTAAAAAGTTCAATCAATCAATTCCAACTTTGCAAGATCTTTTTTTTCCCACGAGAAGTTGAAATTGACTGATTGAATCTTTTTTTTTTATATGCACACAGCAGCGGAGGCCTAAAGCGAAAAGGTTTTATAAAACCCAGCTGAAGGCCTAGGACTGGGGCGACGGCGCGCGTGCCCACAGAGAGGGCTCTGAGTGCCGCCTCTGGCACCCGTGCCATAGGTTCGCCACCACTGATCTAGGACTGTCCACTCAGAAAGCAATTACAAGTAGTGCTCAACTTACAACAGTTTATTTAGTGACCTCCCCCCAACCCCCCCAGATAAAGCTTCCACTACAATCCTGCCTTGAAGAAATATTAGCACTTCTTCCTCTGCTATTGCAAGTGAAAATGCTGCCTTCCCAAGACTTGTTTTCACCCAGCTCCAGACATTAATTCTCCTTGCAAGTGTTGGCACCAGAGATTGGAGTCCTTTGAGGTGGGGTACAGCAAGCTCATGCATTGCTGAGCAAGATCCAGCAGAGGGCGCTGTTTTGCTGTCAGTCATTGACCGGCCTGATTTGCTGCAGGTAATCAATCAAGGTGGTCAGAAGGACTGGAAAGACTCTTTGACGATGCAGGAAAGGAGCAAGGCGGGCAGAGACCCTGCAGCTGCATTGATAAATAACAGAATAAACACCATCGGCATTGACAAAATCCCTATCGGTCAATTGCAAAAAGGCAGCTTGACTTGAAACAGCTTACATCCCGGAATGATACCTTTAACACCATCAAACAGCAAGAACTTTTAACTTTTATATATTGGTTTTTTATTTTAATATTCTAATGTTCATTGCCCAAAGTCCCTTTCTGAGGGAGATGGGTGGTTTAAAAATGAGACAGATAGATAGATAGATAGATAGATAGATAGATAGATAGATAGATAGATAGATAGATAGATAGATAGATAGATAGATAGATAGATAGATAGATAGATAGATAGATAGATAGATAGATAGAAGATAGATAGATAGATAGATAGATAGATAGATAGATAGAAGGATAGCTAGATAGATAGTATAGATAGATAGATAGATAGATTAGAGCAATTAGAAGTAGTAGGTGGTACGGTAGGTAGGTGTAGGTAGGTAGGTAGGTAGGTAGGGTAGTAGATAAGATAGACAGTATAGATAGATCGATAGATAGATAGATAGGATAGATAGATAGATAGATAGATAGATAGATAGAGAGATATACAGAGAGAGAGAGAGATATTAGAGAACCAGATAGATAGATAGATAGATAGATAGAAAGAAAGAAAGAAAGAAAGAAAGAAAGAAAGAAAGAAAGAAAGAAAGAAAGAAAGAAAGAAAGAAAGAAAGAAAGAAAGAAAGAAAGAAAGAAAGAAAGAAAGAAAGAACAGAGAGATGAGATAATTTAGAGCAATTAGAGATAGATGATAGATAGCAAAAACCGATTATCCCACCGCCTGGGCTGAGCAGGCACCTCTGGCCATCCTGGCACTGAGCGCTAACTAGATTACTTTTCTAGCCTTGCCTGGCAAGAGTTAATTGGTACATTTATCACTGTTTGCTCCAGAGAATCAGGTTGGGCTAATTTTGAGACAGAAAGTGAGCATCCCACTCCTTCTTCTTTGGCTATTCACGCACTGCTTTGGGCTGATTTCAGCAACCTGGGATAAATCAAAAGCATGCATAATTGTATTTTTGAATCTGTGTACATTGTTAGCCAAGTTCTTCTTTTTAGGACGAGCTGGTCTCTGCATCTGGTTTTGCGTCGCTTAATTGTATGCCCTTTTCTCACAATGAACCCAGCGCCCCCCCCCCCCAACCTGTAACCTAAAATGCCATTTGGATGAAAAGCAACAATTCCACTAAACGTCACACAAATCAAACCATACAGCAAAACTACTCTGGGTTTCGCCTATAAGCATTAAGCAAGATCCACATTGCCAAGTTGAAATCCCAAAATACGTTCCCAGCCCTCACGGCTAGTGCCAACTGTTACAACTCGGTTAGGGGCAAAATCCCTTTAGTCTTACAGTGTAGCAGCATTTTACACCGGCTGGATGATTCTTCTGCTTTCCCATTTCCCAAGGTCTTTCTCACATACTGTGACACATCTCCACTGATGCTGTAAACAGACGGCTCTTCTTTTTCCTACATGCAACAATGGGTGCCTTGCATTCCTGGGAAGACCTATAAAGCTGAGCTGGATCTGCAAAGGGAGGCAGGTAGCTTCACGTACATCACCCCATAGCCACTCACCTGCAATGGTAAGTTTGCCTCCGACCTGCTCCCCACCTCCCAATCAACCCAAGGACTATTCTTCAGTTGCCTATAACCTGGTGGATTATAGTGGTGTTGGGAAATTTGGAATTACCAATCAAGGAGAATCTTTGTAGCTCAGGATTGAAATGAGGGGCCCTTGATGCTCTCTGAGGCTGGTTGTTTTCTTGCAGATGTTTCATTATCCAAACTAGAAAAAACAGCACTGATGATATTAACTAGTTGGGTAATGAAATGTCTGCAAGAAAACACTCAAGCTCAGAGAGTACCAAAGACCCCACATATGTCGATCTGTCTGTCTACCTACCTACCTACCTACCTACCTGCCTGCCTGCCTGTCTGTCTGTCTCTATCTATCTATCTATCTATCTATCTATCTATCTATCTATCTATCTATCTATCTATCTATCTATCTATCTATCTATCTATCTCCCATCCATCTATCTATCTATCTATCTATCTATCTATCTATCTTCCTCCCTTCCATCTATCTATCTATCTATCTATCTATCTATCTATCTATCTATCTATCTATCTATCTATCTATCTATCTATCTATCTATCTATCTATCTATCTATCTCTGTAAACAACAGCCTAAGGACAATGCCACCAATACCGGCAGGGCCGAGAACTGTATATAAACAGGGAACAAACCCCACACTCACTCGCTCTGATGAAGTTACCTAGTTGGGTAATGAAATGTCTGCAAGAAAACAACCAAGCTCAGAGAGCACCAGGGACCCCCTCAAATTCGGGAATTGTCCCTTACAGCACTTTCAAGCAGGGAGCCCAAAAATTTAGCTTTGATGTCTTTGCACCCACAACCTGAAGTGTCTCTTTCCCCCCCTCATCCTCTACATTTCAAAATTGGAGAGAGAGACTTTCCCTCATGTGGTAGGGAAATGTGCTACCTGCTGGTCTATCTCTGCTCCATTGGAGGGCGATGTCTTTTCTCACAACAACCCTTTCAGTGTGCCCTATAGTAAGCAGACACAAGGAGGGCAGAATTCATTCCAGATTGACAGGTCATCCCAACTGCATCACAGGCTTCGCCGCCTGTGACTTTATGACTGGGTGATGCAAAGGTCCCGAAAGAAGCAGAACAATGGGGCAGTCCTTGAAAAGGGATTTCCCAGACTGATAGAACAACCTGAAATAACTTCCTTTGTCTGCTTGCCGAATCGGGTTCTTGTGACTGAAAGACAGCTGATGGGTGAGGTAATGTGACCAGCCTGATTGCAACTCCATGAACAAGGCCATGTGACCCACCGGAAGCCATCTAGGAAGTAGGCCACTTCTGGGAATTGCAAAACATTGTCCCTTTCTCTACTGAATGAATGCAATGCGTCTTGTTTTTCTTTCAGGCTGAATGACTATATTTGTTTGGGTTTTTTTATTTAATTGATTGATTGATTTGTAACCTGCCTTTATTATTATTATTTTATCAGCTAGCCAACAGATACAACGCACCTTCCTCCTGCTTTCCCCACAACGACAATCCTGCGAGATGGGTTGGGCTGAGAGAAAGCAACTGAACGTAAAACATAGACTCACAGGGTTGGAAGGGACCTTAGAGGTCTTCTAGTCCAACCCCCTGCTCAGGCAGGAGACCCTGCACCATGTCAGACAAATAGCTGTCCAATCTTTTCTTGAAAGTCTCCAGTGATGGAGCACCCACGACTTCTGGAGGCAGGTTGTTCCACTGGTTAATTGTTCTCACTGCCAGGAAATTTCTCTCTTAGTTCCCGGCTGCTTCTCTCCGTGATGAGTTTCCATCTGTTGCTTCTTGTCCTGCCTTCGGGGGCTTTGGAGAGTAGGTTGACTCCCCCTCTTCTCTGTAGCAGCTCCTCAAGTCCTGGAAGACAGCTATCATGTCACCCCTAATCCTTCTCTTCGTTAGACTAGACCTCCCTCGCCAAGAGAAGGACAAGAGGCGATATGATAGCACCTGAGGGCAGAACGAGAACAAATATCCATTTGTCAGTTGTTTTGTGCCTTTGGTTTATTGTCTTTAGATTCCAGTTGATGGTCTCTAATTTTTGATGTAGTCTGATTTTCATCTAAAAGTGGATAGGCTATTAGCCAGAGTAGGTCACCCTATAATTACAGCGGTCTCCCCTCGTAAACCATCTAATACATCCATATCTTATGAAAAGCTGATTTATTTCCACTAACAGCGGCTCCTGCATGTTTATCATTTATTAAGCATGATCTTTTTTTTTTTCTGCCTTGAATGTCTCCGGGATATTTCCCTCTCCCTTTCTGCTGTCTTTAACACATTTTCTGATTTCTATTTTAATGTCTACTCTTCTTGTCTGGTAACCCGCGTTCTGCAGGGGAAATAAATTGAGTAAGCCAGCACCAGCTCAGCTGGATATGCAAATCAGATAAGCAGGTCTCTTAATGAAGAGAGAAGCCAAATATGAGTTGATGACATTACTTTGGGGGGAGATTTAAATAGGTTTCAGACACCGGAGGGGATCTTCACTATTTCATTTCCAGAGACAATATTTCATGTAGAGTTGGGTTTTGGTTGATTTAGTAGACTGGAAACTCGGGGATATGTTAGTTCCCACGTTCAGAGGGAACGGCTGTTTCTGGTGCAACCTACGAGCAATGTAGAGGCCTTGACAACCCATCTCCAGGATGAGGTGGACCAAAGACTATCCAAAGTCTTTTTGCAATCAATGTTATTGCTCGTCACACTGTCAGCCAGATGTTTAGACTGGTTTTGACATTTTTGTCCACCTCTTCCTTCCCAAGGACCTGGGATAGGCAGATGTGGAAGTTCGATGGGGTTCAAGGTCTTTATTATTATCATGGTTGGTCACTCAGCCCAACCACGCTTGAGAGAAGGCCGCAGAAGGGGAATCCCATGATCCCAGGACACTGCAGTCATCATAAATACGAGCCAGTTGCCAAGCGTCTAAATTTTAATCACGTGATCGTGAGGATGCTGCAAGGGTCGTAAGTGTGAAAAACAGTCGTACGTCGCTTTTTTCTGTGCTGTTGTAACTTCATACAGTCACTAAACAAACAGTTGTTAAGTTGGGGGCCACCTGCCTTATTTTAAAATACTTTTTTTTTTTAAAAAAAAAGAAGAGGTTCCACAACAATACAAATTCTCGCCACCGTGGCAGAAACTGGGATGCCTCCTGATTGCTTCCTCGACAAAAGGCAGAAGCTTTATTTATTTTTATTGATTTATCTAAAGGCAGAATAGAATGCCAAAAATATTCAACTCCAACCTCCATCATCCCCAGCCACGGGAGCCGAGGATGAGTGATGCTATGAGTTGTAGCTCAGCACATTTTGGAGCTCACCAACGTCTTGTCCTCTTCCCCTTCCCACCCCTGAATTTAAAACATTTATCACCCGCCTCTTCTCTTCCATAAAGTCCCAGCCGGGCTCAGAAGCTATTAAATATTAACAGTTGCTCTAAAATATCACTGTAGAGAATTGCCATAAAGTACAAAATTATGAAATGCAGAATGAGAAGTCACAGAAGGAAGACGGTGCAAGAGGAGTTATCAAAGATGTCGAGATCCATCTTATTTTATAGACATTAGCAAGGAGCACCAGGCCTTCTTCCAGAATGTTCTTTGTGAGCAGAAATGGGAGAAACAGAATAACAGAGCTGGAAGGGACCTTGGAGGTCTTCTAGTCCAACCCCCTGCTCAGGCAGGAAACCCTATACCATTTCAGACAAATGGCTGTCCAGTCTCTTCTTAAAAACTTGCAGTGTTGGAGCATTCACAAATTCTGGAGTCAGGTTGTTCCACTGGTTAATTGTTCTAACCGTCAGGAAGTTTCTCCTTAATTCTAGGTTGCTTCTCTCCTTGATTAGTTTCCATCCGTTGCTTCTCGTCCTGCCTTCAGGTGCTTTGGAGAATAGGTTGACACCCCCCCCCCTTCTTTGTGACAGCCCTTTAAATATTGGAAGACTGCTATCATGTCACCTCGACTTCTTCTTTTTATTAAACTAGACATCCCCATTTCCTTCACAAACCTTCATAACACAATCATCTTCCCTTCCTTTGGCAGATAAACAAACCAACCACAGTTAAAAGTTACACTTTCAGGGCCAATTGTATTGAGAAAAACTAGCTTTAGAGTGTCACCAAGAAACCAGCAAATTCTCCGTAGTTCAGCTGATTCTTCTTGTCATTTAATGACCCCAAATGAATTGTTTCTGGGCTTTTCAACCCCCAAGTAACTTGATATAATAAAAAAATAAAAAAAATCTCTGCTCCTCTGAATTCCTAAACAAGTTTTTTTTTTCCTTCTCCTGCATCTACCTCACAAGGTTTTGGTAAAGATAGGAGCGAAGGGGAAGACCTGGGTCATATTACTGTGGTGCAGCCATCTCTTTCTCTCAAGTTTTAGATGTTCCTTGGAGAAGACGAGACACCGACAAATAAATAAATAACACTCCTTGCGTGCCAGCGGCTCCACGTTGCGAAATGTTTTCCCGCAGGGTGGCAATTGCTAATCCTTTCAGCGAAAGCAAAAGAAAGGACTTGGATTTAATTGCTGCGAGGTTACATCATGCTCTCTGCTTAAGCAAGCCTCCTGGGTCCTGCCTGAACTGGAAGCTGCGTTCAAGCTAGGGCAGATCACCTTCCCTGATTGACCACAGATTCTGCAAGGTGAATTTCTGCATGACGTCAGTCGCTTCTCCCAAGTTCAAAGGCTTGGTTTAAGTACGGCCCGGAAAGATGAAACATAAACTAGAATAGGCAGGTGCAAAAATGCAGGGGACAGACCGGTTTCGTGCATTACCCTTGTCAGGTGAGTTCTAGTCTGGGCATGAAAGCTGGCTGGGTAATTTTGGGCCCACTTAACTTTGTTTAGAGCTCTCCAAAGTTTCCCTCTACGTATGAATGCTGCTTGGTTGAGACCTCAGTCTGTAAAATAACAGGACATGAGTCACGGGACCAAATGAGCAGACTTCTCGTTTTTGATTTTTACCTTCAGAACTAAGGAAAACAAGTAGAACACAGAAAAGAGGGGAGGAGGAGGAGGAGGAGGAAGAGAAGGAGGAAAGAGAAAGAGAAGATGGTAGAGGAGATGGAGATAGCATGATGGTAGAGAAGGACAAGGCATGATGGTGGAGAAGGAGGAGGAGAAGATGGTGCAGGAGGAGGAGAAGATGGTGGAGGAGGAGGAGAAGATGGTGGAGGAGGAGAAGACAAGGAGTTATGGTGGAGGAGGAAGAGAAGGAGAAGGAGAAAGAGAAAGAATTGGAGGAGGAGGACAAAGAGAAAGAGAACGGGATGTCAATGAAGTGAGCAACCCAGAGGAACTGGACCTACAATCACCCCTTTCGTGAGACACCATATTTTAGGAACCAGCACTGTTCAGGCCCAAGAAAAGTCCCTTGGCAAGGAGACTATCCCGCTGCATGCAAATCACGGCTTGGGAAGCAGGTGAGTCTGTGTGTGTCTGTGTGTGTGTGTGTGGCGATGATTAAATAGCCCATTTATCATTGTTTGACATTCAGGGTCGGCAGCCCTGTGCTCAGCTTTTTATGATCTACGCTCATAATCTGCATTAACTATTCTGGGGGAAATGACAATTTAAAATGGCTTAGTGACTGCAGCGCTGGCCTAGTTTTAGGTCCAGACTTTTTCTTTTTTAAAAAAAAAAAAAAGACCCTGGCACCGAGCCACACAAATACGGAACACAAGCATTTAAAACAAATTTTAAAAAAACCCCAAAACAAGTGGAAGGTATTCAATTTAATCTCACAGGTGCTCAGTTAGAATCAAACGTCCTTGTTCAAAAGCCACTTTGGGGAAACAGGCTAAAGCTGCTGCTGCTGCTAATAGGAGGGATCTTCAGTTTGAGATTAAACATGTCTGCCAGGAGATCCCCTGATCCTAGCAGGAAAGCCAGTGGGATCTTCAAGAATGTGATCTAATAGAGCAAGCTGGGAGTCACAGCCATGCAATCCAATGTCCCTTGCAAAGGAACATCTCGCCCAAATTTATACCACCTATGCATTTGTCATGTGGCCTAGTGACTTTAAAACTAATCGCTGTGTATGGAAACTCACCGTTATAAATGTTCTGGACTGAAGTAAGTCCAGAACATTTCCCTCTCAAAAGTTCTACAATAACATTAATTTACTCGATTTATGGTAAGCAGAGGTAAAGGAATACAATAGGCAAAAGAAGGGTTTTTTTAAAAAATTTAAATGACATTACATTCATTTGAGAGGGCATAATTTTAATGCTTATTTTAATTTTATTTTAGTGCTGCTTTTTCCCCCTTTTTTTGAAAAAGGGCCCCTCGGGCAACATAGAAGAAAATCAAAATACATAATAAAACTACATTATTTAAAATCAGGGCAAGCCTATCCCATTTGGCAGTCTTCATTCGGATGCACGGTATAATCTCTTGAATGAGGAAGTCATACTGGGGTGAAAATTAATGTTTTGGTAATATTTAATTGGAGCCATTTTAGCCTCTTGCATATCTCTAAAGCTTGAGCATCAAAGCCAAAACAGTTCACCATTCATTTTTCTGTCCCATCAACTATCATGTTTCCTTCCTTAAAGGTGATGACAGATTTTACTCCTGGTATCCAAAACGATGTCCTTTATGATAGACAGGTCATAACATTTTTTTTAAATGGAGTCTTTTATTGCTTTTAAAAGAGGGACCAAAGAGAAACAGGGAAGGGGGGGGGGAAACCACAAAGATAAAAATATACCCGTTGTAAAAGAAAAAAAATAACACACTCATAGAAAGCGCTTTTAAAAGAAAATGGGAAAAAAAATACACAACAACAAAGGAGTCATAGAAACTTTCGTTGAGGTTTTATAAAATCCATTTGCCTCTTGAAAAATCACCTTTGGGTCTTACTGGGAACCTGTTCCTACTCAATACAACTTTGACCCTCACTTTTGGATAGGTATTCAGGTCATCCATTTGCTTTTCTAATAATAATCCAAGATGAAGTTAGGATGCAGCCTTACTTAGCTGGATTCAGGTCTGACCTCCTTCAATAGTGAAAAGCTGCAGATAACTTTCTACTGGTCGTCTTTGGCCAAAGTTATTGAAATGTCCCGCTCTTGGCTCAAACCAAAGCTCTAAGGCACCCACAATAGCAATAGCAATAGACTTTAGACTTTGCAGCCCTCTCTAAGCGGTTTACAGAGTCAGCCTCTTGCCCCCCAACAATTTGGGTCCTCATTTTACTGACCTGGGAAGGAGGGAAGGCTGAGTCAACCTTCAGCCGGTCAGGATCGAACTGCTGGTAGTGGGCAGAGTCAGCCTGCAATACTGCATTCTAACCACTGGGAGGGAAGGAAGGAAGGAAGGAAGGAAGGAAGGAAGGAAGGAAGGAAGGAAGGAAGGAAGGAAGGAAGGAAGGAAGGAAGGAAGGAAGGAAGGAAGGAGGGAGGGAAGGGAAGGAAGGAAGGAAGGAAGGAGGGAGGGAAGGAAGGAAGGAAGGAAGGAAGGAAGGAAGGAAGGAAGGAAGGAAGGAAGGAAGGAAGGAAGGAAGGAAGGAAGGGCAATAGCAATAGCACTTAAACTCATATACCTTTACAGCCCTCTCTAAAAGATTTACAGAGTCAGCCTCTTGCCCCCCAACAATCTGGGTCCTCATTTTACTGACCTGGGAAGGATGGAAGGCTGAGTCAACCTTCAGCCGGACAGAATCGAACTGCTGGCAGTGCGCAGAATCAGCTTGCAATACTGCATTCTAACCTCTATGCCACCACGGCTCATTGGTATTGGTAATAATCTTGGTATAATAGTATTGGTAAAACGGGGACGTTTCTTTAAAATGTAGTTCTCGATCCAGGCCTTTCCATACAGTTTTTTTTTTCCAGTGCACCTCTAACCATGGTCTGAAGGGAGCCTTTGTTTATGAAAGGGCTCTCAACTTGACAGTGCATAATTCACAGCAACGTCCCTGGTGGAATCGCCCTGGCAGTTAGTAAAAGGGGTCTGGAATCTTTGACTGAGGAGACTTTAATGACGAGGGGATCCAGAGTGGCCCTGGCTGGCTGCCGGCCATCAAAAATTCAGAGAGAAAAAGGGAAGAAAAAAAATCAATCAATCATTCTTTGGTTATGAATGGCTGTTCAGCATTCTTTCTCATCCCAGCAAAGCTGTAGGAAATTGTGTGGAAGATCCATCATTGCAGAACAAATCATCCAAAATAGATCATCCCTACTGTCTAATTTGCATAATTTATAAAGGATGCAGAATGTTGATTGAGCTACATATTTTGATTTAATTTTTTTTCTCTATTGAGCCTTGGGAATGAACACCCATGGGGGTAAGAAAGCTGTTTTGGTGTCTACAGAACGAAAAATAAGTTAACGCAGCGTTCTTCTTCTTAGTGCGCGAGATTTCTAGAAATGTTGAATAAAAACGAAGAGAGGCCCTCTTGTTAAAAATTTCTTACACTGTCACAGAGATGAAAAGATGGGAAAAAAAAGCAGGCGTCATTTGGATACTTTGCAAGTATCTGACCCGTTCTTTTTAAAATAGTAGTTGCATTGGAACTTACAGTTAAAAAGTTAAAAAGTAATACAAACTAAAATAAATAAACGAATGAATAATAAAAAGAAAAAGCACAGAAGAAAAAAAATCGAAAGAAAAATCAAAAAGGAAAAAAGAAAGGAAAAAAAGAAAAAGAAATGCTGTATGTAAGTGGACAGTGCCCAAGGAGAATGACCGCAATCCGTGGAGGAAGGGGTCTCCTAAACCAGGGGTCTGCAACCTTGGCAACCTTAAGACTTTTGGACTTCAGCTCCCAGCATTCCTCAGAATTGATTTGTACTAAAGATTTTGTTATTGAATTATTGATTAACCACGCCACCACGTTGCTTTTTAAATACTCAAATGTTAAATTGGAAAACCAATCAAATATTACAAAAAAAAAAGAAGAAGAAGAACTGACTCTCCAGCAGCCACATCGGGAGAGGGAAACTGGGCCAGGAGAAACATCTGGGACCTTCCGGGATGAGAAGAGAAGTACAAGCACCAGGGCTGCATTGCTCCGATGGGGCGCAAAGGAGGGGGCACCTGCTTGGCTGCAAGGAGATCCCAGAAAGGGGGAAAGACCTGATGAGCCCTCTCTCAGCTTGGGGCTAACAAGGGTCCAAACGTGCCTGAGCTGCTGGTCAAACAAGACAGCAGAAAAAATAGGAGGAGAACATAGCTGGCTGAGGAGTTCTGGGAGCTGAAGTCCACAAGTCTTAAAGTTGTCAAGGTTGCAGACCCCTGTCCTAAACCACTGTTCAGATGAGATCCCTCCCTGCCCTTCACAAGCTGCTTCCCACCAAGCCAGATGTTGGGAACTCCAGCAGTGGGGAAGGCCCAAAATATGGGAAACTCTGCTACAAGCACAGGCAACCAGAATTTAGCTCCTAGAAGAACTGACTCTCCAGCAGCCACATCGGGAGAGGGAAACTGGGCCAGGAGAAACATCTGGGACCTTCCGGGATGAGAAGAGAAGTACAAGCACCAGGGCTGCATTGCTCCGATGGGGCGCAAAGGAGGGGGCACCTGCTTGGCTGCAAGGAGATCCCAGAAAGGGGGAAAGACCTGATGAGCCCTCTCTCAGCTTGGGGCTAACAAGGGTCCAAACGTGCCTGAGCTGCTGGTCAAACAAGACAGCAGAAAAAATAGGAGGAGAACATAGCTGGCTGAGGAGTTCTGGGAGCTGAAGTCCACAAGTCTTAAAGTTGTCAAGGTTGCAGACCCCTGTCCTAAACCACTGTTCAGATGAGATCCCTCCCTGCCCTTCACAAGCTGCTTCCCACCAAGCCAGATGTTGGGAACTCCAGCAGTGGGGAAGGCCCAAAATATGGGAAACTCTGCTACAAGCACAGGCAACCAGAATTTAGCTCCTAGAAGAACTGACTCTCCAGCAGCCACATCGGGAGAGTGAAACTGGGCCAGGAGAAACATCTGGGACCTTCCGGGAGGAGAAGAGAAGTACAAGCACCAGGGCTGCATTGCTCAGATGGGGCGCAAAGGAGGGGGCACCTGCTTGGCTGCAAGGAGATCCCAGAAAGGGGGAAAGACCTGATGAGCCCTCGCTCAGCTTGGGGCTAACAAGGGTCCAAACGTGCCTGAGCTGCTGGTCAAACAAGACAGCAGAAAAAATGGGAGGAGAACGAAAAGGAATGATGGTGGAGAAGGCAATGGAGAAGGTGGAGGAGAAGGAGTGGAAGGAAAAGGAGAAGGTGGAGGAGAAGGACATGGTGGAGGAGGATGAGAAAGAGAAGGTGGAAGAGGAGGAGAAAACGAAAGGAAAAGAGCGACCCTCTCCAGCTGTTAGGACTGCATATCCCAGGGCTGGCCGGACATTCCTGGGCTTGTAGTCTTAACTTGGACTTGGCTCCTTCTCCCGAGGACAGTTATATAACGTTCGCAAACAACCCACAACCCACAAGACAATGAACTTTCCACCCACATCCGACACCCGAACTAGAGCTAGTAGTCGCTGCAGCTATAAAACCCCAGGAACTTGCAGAAGCCGCCGAAGAAGCGCTCGCCATGGGCGACCCGGTGCTGGGCTGGGCGCTGGGAACCTGGGCGCTGGTCCTGCTGCTCCTGGCCCTGGGGCTGCTGTAGGTGGGGGCTGCTCGAGGCCGGGGGGGGGTTGGAGGGGGGGAGAGGGAAACAGGGGGAAGCCCCTCCCCGAGTTGCAAGGCTCCCAGCTGAGGCTTTTGGTGGCGTAAAAGCGGGAAGTGGAGCGGGTTATTGGATCGAAGTTGTGGTACCTTGCGACTTGATTTGATTTCAGGTGTTTTTTTTTTCTGTTAAATTTTTTCTTCTTCTCTGCTCTCTCCCCCTCCTCTGCTCCGCTCTGCTCTACTCAACTCTCCCCTTTTCTTCTTTTCTCTCCTCTTCTCTGTTCTTCTCTCTTCTCCGTTCCTCTCTTCTCCTCTCCATGCTTCGCTCCTCTTCTCTCTCCTCTGTTCTTCTTGTTGACATTGTCCCCTTGCTCTGCTTCAAGCGACTTTGAGCTGCTACCTGGAAGAGAACTGGAGGTGAAAAACCACAGGAATTGACACTGTGGTATCCAGGTGGTGGTGGTGCTGGCACAATCCAAGCGGATACACCCTATCAATGGCTATCAATGCCATTCTCACTATGTCAGCCTTAGTAGCAAGACTAGACCAGGAAATCAACTGCACCAGAAGGCTAGATTTACTTTTATGGAGATTGTTATAATAACAGGTCATTGTCTTATTGTGCTGGACAGCCTCCTCCTCCCCCTACTACTAGTACTACTAGAGCAGTGAATTAGGGAGTGTCTGCTTGAGCAGCTTCCAAGTGCTTTCTCCTTTTTCTGGATTTAAAAACAGTTTCAGCCCCTTTTACCTGGGAAACCACTTCTGCACAGCTTTGTCGAGGTCATCTTCCCCATTCTCTGCATCTAGGACATCTTTGCTGACCTTCAAGGTGGGGTTGATGGACCTTCTGATCTTCTCCCCCTGCCAAGCCTTCTTTGTTTGCAACCCAGTGACATAATCCTGCTGATATTCTTTTTTTTTTTTTTCAGCTATGGGATCTGGCCGTATAATTTCTTCAAGAAGTTGGGAATTCCTGGCCCAAGACCACTGCCTTTTATCGGAACTTTCCACAAATATCGGCATGTGAGTGTGTTGTCCTGTTTCACATCCCAGTAACCTGTAGACAAACCCAATGGTGAAAAAGGGTTGTTTCCTTTTTTTTTTTTCCCCAAGGGGGACGTTGTGAGTTGTGTCACCTCTTCTTGGCTTCCTCAGAAGAAGGTCTGAGACAATAAAGACTACTAGTACTAAACTGAGGTAATCCTCAGTTTATCACCATTTATTGCAATCATAAGTCAAGGACTACATCTAAAGCCATCTGCCTTTCTTTGGCACCTCTCTTAGAATTCCTTGGTCTTCATTCTGAAGATATTGTCGCTGTATCGGTTTAATCATAATATCAGTAGGGATTCAAGGCTTACTAGTTGAAGGGCTTTTAATGGCTGTTTATACTCCTCCACTCTCTGTTGAAGAAAGGATGACACTGCCTTGTTTTCACTGATCTCCCTCTTTAACTTGACAGGGTATTCTGCAGTTTGACCAGATATGCTTTGAGAGATACGGCAAACTCTGGGGGTGAGTCACCTGTCAGAATGTCACCTTCATAAGGGAAGGTGCTTTTAATCGGTCTGCATGATTTAATTTACTTTTGCTGTCCGAGTAGAGACATAGGTTGGATAAAGTCTCTGTAATTCCTGAGATTCTCATCCTTATTTCCTCCCCTCCTCAAACCCTTAAGGGATAGACAATAGTGCAGAATCACATTTGCAAAATATGCATCCCTTTTGATAGCAATAAAGGAGAATATCTCTAGCTCAAGGTTGTAATGAGGGGTCCTTGGTGCTCTCTGAGCTGGGTTGTTTTCTTGAAGACGTTTCATGACCCAACTAGGGAACATCATTAATGCTAGATTAGTACTACAAGAAAACAACTAAGGTCAGAGAGCATCAAGGACCCCCCACATCCCTTTTGAGCCAAGAACTGAACTTCAGGACAATGTTCTCTACTTGACCGACTGTTCAGATGGAAAATAGGAAACCTTGATCCTGTCTCCTTATAAAGATAAAGCCTGCATTTCAAAACATCTTTTTTTGTTTTGACAATCAGACTGTTTGATGGCCGGCAACCTGTGATGGCCATTCTGGATCCCGCCCTCATTAAAACCGTCCTGGTCAAAGAATTCCATACTTATTTCACCAATCGCCGGGTAGGTATCCAAACGTGAGGCTGCTAGAACTTTACCAGGGCTGAGAAACAGGAGCCCAGCAAGGGAACTGGGAAGAGCAAGTCTAGTGTTGTGGTTTAGGTGTTGGGCTGGCAATGGGGAGACCTGGGTCCAAGTTCTCCCTGAATCCTGGAAGCCTCCCAAGTGACTTTGGGCCAGTTACTCTTTCTCAACCAGTTGAGTAGTTGTTGTGAAAGAGGTTGGAGGTGGAACAATATGCCATTTGAGTTCAGAGAGATAGTTAGGTAGTTATGTAAGTAGGTAAATAGATGATAGATAGACAGACAGACATGATAGAGATGGAGATGATAGATGATAGACGATAGACAGACAGACAACAGACAGACAGACAGACAGACAGATGATAGAGTTAGATAGATAGATAGATAGATAGATAGATAGATAGATAGATAGATAGATAGATAGATAGATAGATAGATAGATAGATAGATAGATAGATAGATAGATAGATGATAGATAGATAGGAGACATGAGAGAGATGACATACTCAGCTAATAGAAGAGCAAATTGAAAGGAAAGGACTGAGAAGAGCAGCATGAAACTTTTCTGTTTTCATTTTCTTTATATTTCCCATTATTCAGGATTTTGGTCTGAATGGAGATCTGGACACAGCCATACTCTTCGTTGTCAATGAACAGTGGAAGAGGATTCGCAATGCCTGGTCTCCCAGTTTCACCAGTGGGAGGCTGAAGGAGGTAAGCGATGAGGGTTGGATGCCTTTCAGACTTCTCAGCGATTCGTGCCCGCCATTAAACATTGTCAGTGGTTGTTTTTAAGCATGAGAAGATTCCCACAGAAGAAAGTAACCCAGATTGAAGTTGCTTCACACCGAGTGGTTTGCAAATGGCTCTCTGAACCGTCTTGTTGGTTTCAGTCTATAAATGGTCGAAATGTCTACTGCATCTCATGCCTTGGTCTTCCTGTCAGATGCTGCCCATCATCAACCGTTATCATGAAATCTTGGTGAAGAACCTTCAGAAGAAAGTAGACAATGATGAAGTGATAGATATGAGGCTGTAAGTAGTATCTATGAGAATTTGGTGGAGAGTTTCCCTTTTCTAGCAGAAATTTACAAAAGGAGAGTTCATAACCCAAGCATATAAAAATGATGTTGGACCTGAGGGTTCATAATTTCCATAATACGTGAAATCCCTCGTGCAACTATTAAAGGATTCCTGAAATGACCAATTGAATATATCAGGAGGTGGCTTCCAGTGGTTGAACCTCCACACTATGCTTCTCCTTCTTCCCTCTAGGATCTTTTCAGCCTACAGTTTGGATGTGGTAAGCAGCACTTCATTTGGTGTCAACGTTGACTCCCTCAACCATCCCAATGATCCTCTTGTTGTGAACATCAAGAAGTTCCTGAAATTTAGCTTCCTCAATCCTATTTTAATCTTAACTGGTAAGATGTCTTTGTAGGCCATCTCTGCTCTGCATCTTGGTTGCTTGCTGGAAAGGCACTCATTCTAGGCTGCACTTCATTCTTGAGTCCAATGATACCTGAGTAAAATTCCTGTGTTTTCCCCATGTCTTGCACTTTTCATCTTTCCATAAAAATTAGTTGAGAGGAGAAAAGAAAAATCAGACTGGGTGTTTCATGGCTGAGAAAAGTTGTTTTGCCACTAAGTGTTCAGTACCTGAGATCCTTCACTAGAACTTTAGACCTTCTTTCCCTAAACCCAAGGTCTTCATTGGCTACCATCCCAACCTGTGTTGGCTGGTAAATAATGGGGAAAGTACGGTAGAAGAAAACCTTTGCAATAGCTATTCAAGCTATAGCTTTATTAAATTTCTAGTTTAATGAAGAGAAGACTAGGGGTGACATGAGAGCAGTGTTCCAATATCTCAGGGGTTGCCCCAAAGAAGAGGGAGTCAAGCTATTCTCCAAGGCGCCTGAGGGCAGGACAAGAAGCAATGGATGGAAACTAATCAAGGAGAGAAACAACCTGGAACTAAGGAGAAATTTCTTGACATGGAGAACAATTAACCAGAAGTTGTGGGTGTTCCATCACTGGAGGCTTTTAAGAAGAAATTGGACAGCCATTTGTCTGGAATGGTATAGGGTTTCCTGCCTAAGCAGGGGGTTGGATTAGAAGACCTTCAAGGTCCCTTCCAACTCTTATTATTGTTGTTGTTGTTGTTGTTTGGTTGTTTGTTGTTTGTTGTTTGTTGTTGTTGTTATTTTACTCAATCAATTTTAAGCTGCCTCAATCAGTATTGCAACTCTCTCACAACAGACCTGCAACTTTGCTAGAGTCTTTCTCCTAAAACAAACAAACAAACGAAAAAGCTAATGGGAGCTTCCTGCTGTGTTTTTCCTCACTGTGTTGCAGCTTGGTTGTGTTCAGGCAAATGATTTGGATTTTTTCCCACTCCCCCACCCCTCCCCCAGTTCTTTTCCCATTCCTTACTCCAGTGCTGGAAAAGCTCAACTTTAGCGTGTTTCCCAAGTCTTCGATAGACTTCCTCTCTGATGTCTTCAAAAAAATCAAAGCAGATCGACAAAAGGAGAATCAGACGGTCAGTCTAGACTATTTGTCTCATTCTTGTTCTTGTTCTGTGGCCCTTGTGAGCTGGAGTTTATGGGTGTCCATGCATGCCAAGCATGTTTCAGAACTGCCCGTTGAGTTTCAAACACCTTCTAATATAGGAGAATATTTGAAGCTCAGGGTTGACAAGTGGGATCCTTGGTACTCTCTGAACTTGGCGGTTTTCTTGCAGACCTTTCATGACCCAACAAGGTAACACCATCAGTGCTATGATGATGGAACCTCACTCCCGTCTAGCCTTGATGATGTTACCTAGTTTGGGTAATGAAACATCTGCAAGAAAAACGAGCAAGCTCAGAGAGCACCTCAAATACCTTTGAAGTCTACAATGGGCAATTGGAGCCATCAATGACAGTTGTATCTCCTTAATGACAGTTTTTGGGTCTTTCTACCATTCCAGAACAGGGTTGATTTTCTGCAGCTCATGGTGGACTCTCAGGCTGCAGCCAACACCTCCGGGGAGGCAAATTCAGAGAAAGGTAAAGTTACAGATCTCGCTTTTGAAAAAGAAAAAAAACAAGGCTGCTTGGGGCATATTGATGTGCATGGATGAAGTCAAAATAAATATTAGCAAATTATGCTGAAGCCACAAGGCACTGGGAGAAAGGATGAATGAAATATGTTGTAGGTTAGATGCTATGCACAAAGACCAGCTTTACTGAAATGGGATGGGAATGTTGATTACAGAGAAGGCTTCACCTGAAGGATAATGAGATAAGAGACAATAGATGGACGAGACACCTACATCACTCCTTCAAGTGATTATCACCTTGAATTTGCAGCTTACCTGTCTACGTTAGGTCACCGTGATGCAGAAGGGGTGCAGCTTTAACTTCAAACCTCTTTTAAGTTCTCTTGCTCTTCACACATGCCTCCTAGAACAGAGTCCCAAGGAGATCAAAAATGCTTCTTATTTTAAATTGGTCACCCTTCCAACATAACGTTAAACTATAACTAATCTTGTCTACGGTTTATTAACTTTAGCGTCAGCTTCAAACTTTGATATTTTTTTTCCCCGGCAAACTATAGTTCCCTTTAGCTGAAGTGAGTTTGAAAGAAAAGATAGAAGACAAAGAGAGGATTCTATGGACTTTGTTTAATGTTGATTAAAATTACATCTTTATCTGCTCTTCCTACACTGTGCTAATATTCAAACTGTCCCACAATTTGATAGATGTGTTCATTTGATCAAACTAGTGTTTGGTATTTTAGTTTCCCCTGCAGCTGCAAATACAGCTGCTGACGTTCTGCGTATGATGAGAGAGAGAGAAAGCTGTTTAAAACTGTTGATCAAATCAGATCCCTGGGATAATTGCGTTACCCTGAAAGCCACAAGTCAATTTGAGATATTTGCTAGTGTGTGTGTGTGTGTGTGTGTGTGACAGTGAATGTTGTGCTGATGATCACCAGCTTCTTCTGTGCTCTCTTTTCTCTTCTGACAGCTTTAACAGACAAAGAGATTTTGGCCCAGTCAATTATTTTTATTTTTGGTGGCTATGACACCATTGGTATCACACTCAGCTTTGTATCTTATTGTCTGGCCACCCATCCTGATGTTCAAGAGAAATTGTACCAAGAGATCAATGAAACGTTTCCCAATCAGGTAAGAATTTTTTGTGTCTTATACATCTATGTTATCTGAGGATGGATCGTTTTAGGAGCTGTCCCGCCACGCCCACACATGCAGACTTCAAGCTAACAACTTTATTATGTTCTGTCTATAATACAGGAATCTCCCCAGGCTGGCAGCCAACTCCTGGGAACAATTAGACAAGGCTCCAAGGAACTTAGAGGGCGAAGTCGGTCCTAGCCCTTTTGCGGTTGTACAGAGACTCCAAGCTAATTCCTTGCTTGACCCTTCCTCTCTGTCAAGTTGGGTGCTTTCCCAACAGCAGCAGATGTAGAACAGCAAAACCAGACTCTTGTTTTGACAAGACAGGAATTCTTTTCCTTACTGCAAAGATTACAAAACTGAAATGTAAACCTTGAGGAGCTGGGAGATGGCTGGCATTCTATGATTCCTGTTGTGCGAGAACATTTTCTCTAGATAAGATATAAGATAGATAAGATAAGATAACCTTTATTGTCATTTTTTTTTTTACTGTGGGCACAATGGCACACATCAAAAATGAAATAGTTGCCCGCTCTCAAAGTGAAACACATACATGACACCCACCTAAAACATACTATATACAACGTACATATACATAACAAATAAATATTAAATACTGTCCATCTTGAATATATAACGGAAGGAGGAAGCTTGATTCCACTTCTGATCCTTTACTTCTAAACCACCTCTTGTACACCAGAATGTTATTTATTTGGTTTTGTTTTGACCTTTTATGCAGACCCCTCCCACTTATGAGGCCGTCCAACATATGGAATATCTAGATATGGTGGTGAATGAAACATTTCGTCTTTACCCTCCGGGGGAACGTCTTGATAGAGTTTGCAAAAAGACAGTGGAAATCCATGGAGTGACCATCCCAGAAGGGACCGTGGTTATGATTCCTACCTATGTCCTACATCGGGTCCCGGAATATTGGCCTGAGCCCGAGGAGTTCAGACCTGAGAGGTATGTTGTGAGGAACACCATTCTTCTGAAACTATTGAATAAGGGACACAGCACCGTGAAGGCATCAGGGAGCAAAGTGTTGGTTGTAACATCTCAAATGAGAGGTGGATCATTCTTTGACATCTACAAAGTCACTGAGGGCTTTTTTTATGATCCACATCCATAAACTGTGGTTGGAACTTAATTAACTCCATGGGATAAAATGATGGCTAAGCTGACTGTAGCAGCTGAGACAATGGCTTGGTTTAATGTTCCAACAACTGAACGAAAAGCTGTAGGGCAACTGGCAACGTGCCACACTGATAGGAGTAGAAGAGTAAAGGTATATGAAGGAAATTATATTTAATCTCTCATCCTATTAATGAGAAAAGATTTCCACTTTGAACAGGGCTGGGTGGGCCAAAATATGAGAAATAGGGTCTGTTGACTTACATTGTAGCTGTCACTAACTGGGTATCATAGTAGACTCAAGGATTCTTGGGCATAACTCCTTGACAAATCCAAATTAATTAAGCAGGACTTGCCAAAGACCAAGGATTCAGGAAGGACCATGTCTCAGTAGCAAGCAGACAATCTTGAACTCTGGCATCCTCAATTAAAGAGGATCAGGTGGTGGAAAATATCACTTCTGGGCCCCATAAATACCACCAAATTCAGTGGTCAAATGATCTGATGTGACAAGGCAAGGATAGGTTGTCTAGACTTAACTGTGCTGGAACTAGAACATGCCATTGATAATGTCATGGGGAATAAGGCCAACACTCTTTAGGATGGAAAATCTCCACACACACTAAATACCAAGAGCAAGTACGTGATGCTCTCCTCTCCTGCTTGTGAATTTTGTAGCAGCACTCCTGAACTAAGGATTGAATCAGGATAGCATTCCTCAATTCTTCGGAAGTCTTGGGACCACAACTCCAGAACTTCCCATCATCACAGCCTAGTTCTAGAGACTGTCCCACAGTATTTGGAGGGTATCAGTTTGAGGAAGGCGAGCATTATCAACGTGGTATTCAGCAAAGATCAGCATGTCAAAGCAAAAACTTGTTAATCTCAACGTTCGTTGAAAATGACACAGAAATAGTATGTTTTAACTATATTACCATCCACTAGTGGCGTAGCATTGTTGGAAGTAGACTGTCTACACCAGAGGATGTCTACACAAGTAAATGGTGGACAGTACATACCACTATAAAACTAAAGATGTCAAACAGTTCTTAGAAGACTGTTTTTCTGACTTACAATCGGTGGCAACGATTTTTAGGGCACGCCTTTAGTTCAACCTTAGGTTTCAGGCTCCAAAAAACAAAGAAAGGCACACAGAGTTACTTCTAAGCGGTTCTCCGTAGACAGAATCTTGCCAAAATACAGCGATTGCTTACATCATTAAAGATATACTCTGAGACTTTCTGCGGAGGGGCCGTCTTAATTCTCTTTCTGCCAGCCCAACGATCTAAACGTTGCTGTCTCCTGGCCCTCTGAAATGCTGCCCCTCCCTTCTGGGAATCCAGACCACATTCCACTACATCAAATCAGCCATTGGACCACACTGATTTCTCTTCACAAATGTTTATCTTTCTTCATTGGTCTCAGTCCAACTCAGCTAGAGGTGCAAAGATGTTTCTTGATTACAGAACTGAGGCGCAGGCCGTTGGGGACAGAAACTTTGCTCAGCCATGATTTGTCTCTGATTTGCAAACAGGTTTAGTAAAGAGAACAAAGAGACCCGAGACCCATATGTCTTCCTCCCTTTCGGAGCGGGTCCCAGGAACTGCATCGCTATGCGTTTCGCCCTCCTGGTGCTGAAAATGGGTCTGGTGGTTGCGCTGCAAAGATTTCGCTTCCAAACTTGCAAAGAGACACCGGTGAGTCATCTTTTACAGGGGAACAACTTGTGTCGGAAGCAGGCTTCTGCTCGTTCACTAAAGAGTTCACTCAACTGAATTCCGATCTCACATATATGTCTTGTTCAAAGACACAAAGAGGTGATGAACATGAAAGGAAGATCTCTTTTTGGGATGAGAACTTAGTCCACCGTGTGTGTGTGTGTGTGTGTGTGTGCGTGTGTGTGTGTGTGTGATTCTGCAATGAATAGCATGGATGGAGAGCCAACTTCTTAACTACATTTCAATTGTCATCACTCCACGTGGTTTTGCTTCTATGTCTATTGATAGTAGAGTCCTGTTTGGTGTTCACAACACCAGTGTGAAGCTCCTGACACTCCCTGTGCCCTTGTTAGTTACAACACAGACAGTGGGAAAAGATATTTGAGTTGAACAAAGTACTACAGAGGCCTTGTGTAGACAGGTAAAACATTGCTCTTGGTAATCATCTCAGGCCTCCTTTGAAGAATCACCTCTATTTAATTCCATCTCTGTGATGTTTCTTTCTCCCTTTCTTTTGGTTAATGGGGAAGATCCCTCTGGAGCTGGACAACAAAGGGTTTGTGCAACCAAAGAATCCCATCATGTTGAAGTTGGTGCCCAGAACTGTTGTAGAACATGAAGAATAGAAGATCTGGAGGCTGGAAAGAGGCCGTGGTGTCTCTCTCTCTTTTTTTCCCTTCCTTTCTTCCTTCCTTCCTTCCTTCCTTCCTTCATTCATTCATTCATTCATTCATTCAATCTTTCCTTCCTTCATTCATTCAATCTTTCCTTCCTTCATTCATTCAATCTTTCCTTCCTTTCTGTTGTGCCTTCATGTCATATAACAGCAGCACTCTGAATCAGTGGAATTAAATGCCTGTTTAGACATTTCCTCAGGCGATTTTCAAGGAATGTTGGATGCGTCAGTTAATCTTGGGATCCCTCCAGTCTTTCCTTCAAATACAAATAATAATAAACCTGCTTATGTAATACACACATCACTTGATTTTTGAGTGACTGATGGGGTAGAAAAGTGATTAAATAAACAGAGGTTTTATGAGGAGCCTCTCTGCCCAGAGAGAGGAAAGGTAGGGGACACCTGTTGGTCATAAAAAGATGTCGGAATAAAAACATGCTTACATCCTGCCTAAATACAGCGAATAGAATAGAATAGAATGGAATGGAATGGAATGGAATGGAATGGAATGGAATGGAATGGAATGGAATAGAATAGAGCTGGAAGGGACCTTGGAGGTCTTCTAGTCCAGCCCCCTGCTCGAGCAGGAGAACCTATATCATCTCAGACAGGTGGATGTCCAGTCTCTTTTGAAATAGAGAAAGTCATAGAAAATGATAAAATTAAACTGCTCTGGGACTTCAGAATTCAAACAGACCAACACCTGCAACATAACACCCCGGATTTAACAATTGTCGATGAGAAAGACAAAAAAAGTCTGGATAGTGGACGTGGTGGTGCCTGGAGACAGCAGAATAGACGAGAAAGAACTGGAGAAGATCACAAAATACAAAGACATAGAAATAGAAAGACTGTGGCAAAGGCAAGCAAGGGTAGTACCAATAGTAATAGGCGCCTTGGGTGCAATCCCAAAACAACTGGAGCACCACTTGAACACCGTTGGCATTGACAAATTTGCCATTAGTCAATTGCAAAAGGCGGCCTTGCTAGGAACCGCTTCCATCCTGCGACGAGATCTGTAATACCATCAAATATCCACATCTGCCTGTCCCAGGTCCTTGGTAAGGACTCGATAGGTAGACAAAAATGCCAAATCCAGTCTGAACATCTGGCTGACTGTGCGATCATCAATAATAATAACAATGACAATGACAATGATAATGATAATGATAATGATAATGATAATAATGATAATGATAATTAATAATAATATAATAATAATAATAATAATAATAATAATGATGATGACGATGACGATGACGATGACGATGACAATGATAATGATAATGATAATGATAATGATAATGATAATGATTATGATCATGATCATCATCATCTAAAAAAAACAGAAAAGAAAAAAATCAAAAGAAAAATAAAAAAGAAAAGAAAGGAAAAAAAGAAAAAGAAATGCTGTATGTAAGTGGACAGTGCCCAAAGAGAATGACCGCAATCCGTGGAGGAAGGGGTCTCCTAAACCAGGGGTCTGCAACCTTGACAACCTTAAGACTTGTGGACTTCAGCTCCCAGCATTCCTCAG
Source organism: Azemiops feae (assembly GCA_023970755.1). Lineage (NCBI taxonomy): Eukaryota > Metazoa > Chordata > Lepidosauria > Squamata > Viperidae > Azemiops > Azemiops feae. Next base: position 782,321 of record JALGBA010000972.1, read on the forward strand.
CCAGCATAGCTGAAGTCCACAAGTCTTAAGGTTGTCAAGGTTGCAGACCCCTGTCCTAAACCACTGTTCAGATGAGATCCCTCCCTGCCCTTCGCAAGCCTCTTCAGCACCACAACTGGACAGCTCACACAGCCTTCTTCTGCAACCAGCTGCTTCCAATCAAGACACCTGCCGGACGTTGGAAGCTGCAGCAGGGAGGAAGTTGCAAAATATGGGAAACTACCCAGCCCCGGGTTGGCCCGGTAGTCCAGGGTTTGCAGTCCTAGCGGGAAGTGGCCCCGGGAGGCCGGTCCGAGGAGGAGTCCCGGGCTTGGCTCCTTCCCCAGGAAGGTTATAAAACCCCGGGACCTCCCAGACGCGGCTCAGAAGCCGCCGAAGAAGCGCTCGCCATGGGCGACCCGGTGCTGGGCTGGGCGCTGGGAACCTGGGCGCTGGTCCTGCTGCTCCTGGCCCTGGGGCTGCTGTAGGTGGGGGCTGCGCGATGCCGGGGGGGGGTGGACGAGGGGGGGAGAGGGAAACAGGGGGAAGCCCCTCCCCGAGTTTCAGGGCTCCCAGTTGGGGCGTTTGGAGGGCGGGACTGGAGCTTTTGGTGGCGTAAAAGCGGAAGGTTATTGGATCGTAGTTCTGTTAACTTGTGACTTGACTTGATTTTAGTTTTTTTTTTTTCTGTTTAAACTTTTCTTCTTTTATCTCCTCTCCTGTTCTCTCTTCCCCTTTCCTTTCTTCTCCTCTTCTTCTGCTGTCACCGTCTCACCTCACCTCTTTTCTCTCCTCCTCTCTTCTCCTTTCTTTTCTTCTCTTCTCTTCTGCTCTCCTCTCCTGTCCTCCCCTCCTTTCTCTTGTCTTCCCTTCCCTCTTCTTCTCTCTGCTTGGCTCTCCTTTCTTCTTCTTTCTGACTTGCTCCACTCCAAGTGACTTTGAGCTATGTGGGAAAGGACAGGAGGTGAAAAACCACACGAACTGTGGTATCCAGGTACACCTGATATTCACCCTGTGAGGTTAATTAATAGCTACCAATGCCATTCTCACTATGTCAACCTTAGTAGCAAGACTGGACCAGGAAATCAACTGCACCAGAAGGCTAGATTTACTATTATGGAGTTTGTTATAATAACAGGTCATTGTCTTATTGTGCTGCACAGCCTCCTCCTCCCCCTCCCCTCCCTCCTCCTCCTCCTCCTCCCCCTCTCCTCCTCCTCCTCCTCCTCCTCCTCCTTATGCAACAGTGAATTAGGGAGTTTCTGCTTGAGGAGCTTCCAAGTGCTTTCTCCTTTTTCTGGATTTAAAAACAGTTTCAGCCCCTTTTACCTGGGAAACCGCTTCTGCACAGCTTTGTCGAGGTCATCTTCCCCATTCTCTGCATCTAGGACATCTTTGCTGTCCTTCAAGGTGGGGTTGATGGACCTTCCGATCTTCTCCCCCTGCCCAGCCTTCTTTGTCTGGAACACAGTGACATTATTCTGCTGATATTCTTTTTCTTTTTTTTTCAGTTATGGGATCTGGCCGTTTAATTTCTTCAACAAGTTGGGAATTCCTGGCCCAAGACCACTGCCTTTTATCGGAACTTTCTATAAATATCGGCACGTGAGTGTGTTGTCCTGTTTCACATCCTAGTAGCTTGTAGACAAATCCAAGGAGTTTGGAAAAAAAGGAGTTTTTTCTTTCTTTTTCTTTCCTAAGGGAGATATTGTGACTTGTATCACCTCTTCTTGGCCTCCTCAGAAGAAGAGCCGAGAGAATAAAGGCTACTAGTACAGGTAGTCCTCAGCTTATGACCATTCATTGCAGTCGTAAGTTGAGGACTACCACTAAAGCCATCTGCCTTTCTTTGGCACCTCTCTTAGAATTCCTTGGTCTTCATTCTGAAGATATTGTCGCTGTATCGGTTTAATCATAACATCAGTAGGGATTCAAGGCTTACTAGTTGAAGGGCTTTTAATGGCTGTTTATACTCCTCCACTCTCTGTTGAAGAAAGGATGACACTGCCTTGTTTTCACTGATCTCCCTCTTTAACTTGACAGGGTATTCTGCAGTTTGACCAGGAATGCTTTGAGAGATACGGCAAACTCTGGGGGTGAGTCTCCTGTCAGAATGTCACCTTCATAAGGGAAGGTGCTTTTAATCGGTCTGCATGATTTAGTTTACTTTTGCTGTCCGAGTAGAGACATAGGTTGGATAAAGTCTCTGTAATTCCTGAGATTCTCATCCTTATTTCCTCCCCTCCTCAAACCCTTAAGGGATAGACAATAGTGCAGAATCACATTTGCAAAATATGCATCCCTTTCGATAGCAATAAAGGAGAATATCTCTAGCTCAAGGTTGAAATGAGGGGTCCTTGGTGCTCTCTGAGCTGGGTTGTTTTCTTGAAGACGTTTCATGACCCAACTATGGAACATCATTAATGCTAGATTAGTACTACAAGAAAACAACTAAGGTCAAAGAGCATCAAGGACCCCCCACATCCCTTTTGAGCCAAGAACTGACAATGTTCTCTACTTGACCGACTGTTCAGATGGAAAATAGGAAACCTTGATCCTGTCTCCTTATAAAGATAAAGCCTGCATTTCAAAACATCTTTTTTTGTTTTGACAATCAGACTGTTTGATGGCCGGCAACCTGTGATGGCCATTCTGGATCCCGCCCTCATTAAAACCGTCCTGGTCAAAGAATTCCATACTTATTTCACCAATCGCCGGGTAGGTATCCAAACGTGAGGCTGTTAGAACTTTACCAGGGCTGAGAAACAGGAGCCCAGCAAGGGAACTGCGAAGAGCAAGTCTAATGTTGTGGTTTAGATGTTGGGCTGGCAATGGGGAGACCTGGGTCCAAGGTCTCCCTGAATCCTGGAAGCCTCCCAAGTGACTTTGGGCCAGTTACTCTTTCTCAACCAGTTGAGTAGTTGTTGTGAAAGAGGTTGGAGGTGGAATATATAAATATCATCCTTGAATTCCAGAACATAAGTAGATATCTGTCTATCTATTAGATAAATAGATAAAAGATAAACAGATGAGAGAGAAGATGAGAGAGAGAGAGAGAGAGAGAGAGAGAGAGAGAGGAGAGAGGAGATAGGAGACACAGACAGACAGACAGACAGACAGACAGACAGACAGACAGATAGATAGATAGATAGATAGATAGATAGATAGATAGATAGATAGATAGATAGATAGATAGATAGATAGATAGATAGATGTTAGACAGACATAGAATACACATTTCTGTTTTTATTTTCTTTATATTTCACATTTCTCAGGACTTTGGTCTGAATGGAAATCTGGACACAGCTATAACCGTCGTTGTTGATGAACAGTGGAAGAGGATTCGTAGTGCCTTGTCTCCCACTTTCACCAGTGGGAGGCTGAAGGAGGTAAGAGGTGAGGGTTGCCAGTCCTGGATGCATTTCATCCTTCTCAACAATTCTTGCAACTCAGCCTGCCATTAATCATTGTCCCTGGTTGATTTTAAGTGAGCCCTTCTTCATTAGCATAGAGGAAGCCTCCATATACTAGATTAGCCCAGGCTTTCTTCCAGCTTTAGAATGATGGAGCTTTGGAAGTTCTCTCTGTGAAAAAGAGCTGATTCTGCTCATCTTCAAAACTCTTAGCTGAGCTTTATAAGCCGCTAACATTTGTACGCCCTTATGATCCACCAGCCTCACTGAATGGGATCTAGTTTAATATCTTGACATGCACAATGCTTACAGCAAATGAAGAAACAGCTACAAAGTCAGCAAGCTATGACATTTAAGATTATAATAAGAGGTACATTTTAAATAAGTTTGAGAAGATTCACCCAGAAGCAAGAAATTCAGGTTGATGTTGCTTAGCACCTGGTGGTTTGAAAATGGCTATCTGGGCCGACTTGTTGGTTTCAGTCCATAAACGGTCAAAGGGTCTTCAGCATCTGGTACATTGGTCTTCCTTTCAGATGCTGCCCATCATCAACCATTATAATGAAATCTTGGTGAAGAACCTTCAGAAGAAAGTGGAGAATGATGAAGTGATAGATATGAAGTTGTAAGTAATATCTAAGGGACTGGGTCTGAGCATTCCTTTTGTAACAGAAATTTACAGAAGGAAAACTTGTAACCAAGACATATCAAAATGGATTCACATTTTCCATAATATATGAAATCCCTTGTGCAACTATTAAGGGTCCCCTGAGATCATCTATTGAATGTAGTATGAGGTGGCTTCTAATAGTTGAACCTCCACACTATGCTTCTCCTTCTTCCCTCCAGGATCTTTTCAGCCTACAGTTTGGATGTGGTAACCAGCACTTCATTCGGTGTCGATGTTGACTCCCTCAACCATCCCAACGATCCTGTTGTTGTGAACATGAAGAAGTTCCTCAGATTTTCCTTCCTCAACCCTGTTTTAATCTTCGCTGGTAAGATGACTTTGTAGGCCACAGAGGTGGACATCTCTGCTCTGCCTCTTGCTTGCTTACTGGAAAGGCACTCCTTATAGACTGCATTTCATTCGTTACGTTTTATGGAGGACTCAGACGACATCTTTGTAAAATTCCCATGTTTTCCTCCATATCTTCCACTTTTCTTCTTATCTTTCCATAAACTTTAGTTGAAAATAGGAGAAAGAAAAATCAGTGTGTTTTGTGGTTGACAAAGGTTGTCCCAAAGATACTTTAAAAAAAAAAAAAAAAGCTTCTTAGGGACAACCATGACCTGGATGACTGAGGATCTCCATAGATGTTGAGAGACGTGGTTTTGCCACTATCTCATACTAGTTGTTCAATATCTGAGATTCTTGACAAGAACCTTAGAACTTCTTTCCCTTAAACTAGCACCATCTAACATCTTCATTGGCTGCCATCCCAAGTCTGGGTTGGTTGTGAATAATAGGGACAGTAATTCAGGAGTCCGTTGGGTAGAAGAAAGCTATTGTAGTAGCTGCTCAAGCTGGTAATTTTATTAAACATCATTACTGACTCCATCAATTTTAGGCTGCCTCAATCACTATTGTAACCTTCTCATGAAATCACTATTGTAACTACAATTTTCCTAGAATCTCTCTCCTCCACAAGGCTAACGGAGGCCTCTCACTGGGTTTTTTCTTGCTGTGTTGCAGCTTGGTTGTGATCACGCAAATGATCTCTTTGCTTTCTCCCTCCCACCCCTCCCCCAGTTCTTTTCCCATTCCTTATTCCAGTGCTGAACAAGCTCAACCTGACTGTATTCCCCAAGTCTTCAATAGACTACCTCTATGGTGTCGTCAAAAAAATCAAAGCAGATCGACAAAAGAAGAATCACACGGTCAGTCTAGACTATTTGTCTCATGGTTGGTCTTCTTCTGTGTTTTAAACACCTTCTAAGTCTACAATGGGCAATTGGAGCCATCAATGACAGTTGTATCTCCTTAATGACAGTTTTTGGGTCTCTCTACCATTCCAGAACCGGGTTGATTTTCTTCGGCTCATGATGGACTCTCAAGCTGCAGCCAACACCTCTGGGGAGGCAAATTCAGAGAAAGGTAAGTTACAGATCTCATGTTTGAAATAAAAATAAGGTTGCTTGGGGCATATTGATGCGCAAGGATGAACTCAAAATAAACATTAGCAAACAATGCTGAAACCACCGGGCACTGGAAGAGAGGAAAAATGAAATATATTGTGGGTTGAATGCCATGCACAAAGGCCAGATTGATAGAAAAGGGATCAGAATGTTTGATTAGAGAGAAAGCTGGTCTTGAAAGATAATGAGATAAGAGACAATGGATGGAGAACACCCTACACGATTCCTTAGATTATCACCTTGAATTTGCAGCTTACCTGTCTACTTTAGCTCATTGTGATCTGGAAGGAGTGCAACTTTAACTTCAAACTTCTGTTGATCAAATCAGATCCCCTGGCTAATTGTGTTACCCTGAAAGCCACAAGTCAATTTGAGATATCTCCTCTAGTGTGGTGTAACAGTGAATGTTGTGCAGATGATCACCAGCTTCTTCTATGCTCTCTTTTCTCTGATAGCTTTAACAGACAAAGAGATTTTGGCCCAGTCAATTATTTTTATTTTTGGTGGCTATGAGACCACGGGATCCTCCCTCAGCTTCATGTCTTATTGTCTGGCCACGCACCCCGATGTTCAAGAGAAATTGTACCAAGAGATCAATGAAACTTTTCCCAAACAGGTAAGACTCTTTTGGGCTCTATGACTCTCTTGGTTGAGAATGGGTCATTTTAGGAGCTGCCAGGCATGAACAACCAGACCCACACATGCAGAGTTCACCCTAACTACTTTATTATGTTCTGCCTGTAGTACAGGAATCTCCCCAGTCTGGCAGCCAACTCCTGGGAATAATTAGATAAAGCTCAAGGAACTAAAGTGGGATCAGCCCTGGCTCTTTTGTGGTTACACAGTGATTCCAGGCTAGCTCCTCACTTGATCCCTCCTCCCGGCCAGGTTGGGTGCGTCCCAAGAGTAGAGATGCTTTCATCCAGAAGAGCAAAACTAGAGTCTTCTTCTAACAGGACAGGATTTCTTTTACTTTTTGCTATGTTTACAAAACTAAAAGGTGAACCTTGAGGAGGTGGGAGATGGCCAGTTTTCCAGGATTCCTGTTCCACAAGATCATTTATATATATATATATTTCAGTGTTGATCCCTTGCTTGCAGGTCACTTCTTATATACTAGAATGCCATATTATTTTATTTTGTCTTGTTCTGGCCTTTTGTGCAGGCCCCTCCCACTTATGAGGCTGTCCAACAAATGGAATATCTAGATATGGTGGTGAATGAAACACTTCGTCTTTACCCTCCCGGGTCACGACTTGAGAGAATTTGCAAAAAGACAGTGGAAATCCATGGAGTGACCATCCCAGAAGGGACCGTGGTTATGATTCCTGCTTATGTCCTACATCGGGTCCCGGAATATTGGCCTGATCCCGAAGAGTTCAGACCTGAGAGGTATGTTGTGAGGAACACCATTCTTCTGAAACTATTGAATAAGGGACACAGCACCCTGAAGGCATCAAGGAGCAACGTCTTGGTTGTAACATCTCAAATGAGAGGTGGATCATTCTTTGACATCTACAAAGTCACTGAGGGCTTTTTTTTATGATCCACATCCATAAACTGTGTGTGGAACTTAATTAACTCCATGGGAGAAAATGATAGCTAAGCTGACTGTAGCAGCTGAGACAATGGCTTGGTTTAATGTCCCAACAACTGAACGAAAAGCTGTAGGGCAACTGGCATTGAGCCACACTGATAGGAGTAGAAGAGTAAAGGTATATGAAGGAAATCATATTTAATCTTCTATCTTAGAAGATAGTTAGAAAATATTTCCCTTTTGAACAGGGCTGAGTGGGCCAAAATATGGGAAATAGGGTCTGTTGACTTACCTTGTAGCTGCCACTAATTGGATATCATAGTAGCCTCTAAGATTCTTGGAGATAACTCCTCAACAAGCCCACATTAATTAAGCCGAAACTACTTTTACACACTTCTCTTTATTGTTCCTCATCTGCAGACAGAATCTTGCCAAACTAAAGCAACTGCCTACATCCTTAAAAATATACTTGTCAGAGGCAGAGTATCAGGACATACATTAAGTTGCAGTTCAGAAGATGTATTGCTGAAGTTTACACACAAGAATCTAGTCAACTAAGGTTCAACACTAAATCGGCACCAGATAAGGGTCAACGCAGATTGTGGGGTTGAACTTAGACCGTGGGGACATAATGACTCCAGAATAATGACCACCACACCACCCCAGTCATGAACACTCTTCTCCTAAAATACTCTGAGAATTGCTAGAGAAAGCCGTCTTAATTCTCTTCCTGCCAACCAAACTATCTAAACTTCACTTTCTCTGGACTGTCCTCTGGAATGCAGCCCCTCCCTTCTGGGAATCCAGACTACATTCCACTACACCAGATCAGCCACCGAACCACAATCATCTCTCTCCACAAACTATCTTTCTTTATGGGTCTCAGTCCAGTTTATCCAGCAGGGAAGGAGCAACGGTGTGTCTTAGTTACAGAACTGAAGTGCAGACTATTGGGAATAGTAGCTTTATTCAGCTGTGATATTTTTTTCTGATTTGCAAACAGGTTTAGTAAAGAGAACAAAGAGACCCGAGACCCATATGTCTTCCTCCCTTTCGGAGCGGGTCCCAGGAACTGCATCGCTATGCGTTTCGCCCTCCTGGTGCTGAAAATGGGTCTGGTGGTTGCGCTGCAAAGATTTCGCTTCCAAACCTGCAAAGAGACACCGGTGAGTCCTATTTACCACTTGGGTTAGAAGCTGGTTCTCGTTCGTTGGCTGAAGAGTTCACTCAACTCCCATCTCACATATGTATCTTGTTCAAAGACACAAGGAGTTGATGAATGTGAAAGGAAGCTCTCTGTGGAAAGACAGGGTCATCTTTTTTGGGGGGGAGAAGCCCAGTCCATCCTGTGTGTGTGTGTGTGTGTGTGTGTGTGTGTGTGTGTGTGTGTGTGAGGGAGAGAGAGAGAGAGAGAGAGAGAGAGAGAGAGAGAGAGAGAGATTCTCCAACAAAGAGGTTTTGGCTCTACCCCTACTGAGAATAGAGTCTTGTTTGGTGCTCACAGCAGAGTGAAGCCCCCTGGACACTCTCTGTGCCTTTGTCAGTTGCAACACAGACAGTGGGGAAAAAGTGTTGTGAGTTGAACAAAATACAACCGAGGCATTGTGTAGGCAAAGGAAAAGGCATGTATGTAAAACACGGTTCTTTGAAGTCACCTTGTTAGTTGAATTGCCTCTATTTAATTCCGTCTCTGTGGTGTTTTCTTTCTCCCTTTCTTTTGGTTAATGGGGAAGATCCCCTTGGAACTGGACAACAAAGGGTTTGTGCAACCAAAGAATCCCATCATGTTGAAGTTGGTGCGCAGAACTGTTGTAGAACATGAAGAATAGAAGATCTGGTGGCTGGAAAGAGGCTGTTGTTGTGTCTCTCTCCTTCCTTTCTTCCTTCCTTCTGTCCTTCCTTCCTCCCTCCCTCCCTCCCTCCCTCGCTCAATCCCTCCATTCCCGTCCCTTCCTTCCTGTTGTGCCTCCATGTCACATAACAGCAGCAATTTGAATCTATAAAATTAAATGCCTGTTTAGACATTTTCTCATGTGGTTTTCAAGGAATGTTGGATGCGCCAGTTAATCTTGGGATCCCTCCAGTCTTCACTTAAAAAAAAAAAATAAGCCCGCTTATTTAATATACACATCACTTGATTTTGACTGACTCCTGCCACAAGCATTCAAGGGACCACTGCAAGTTTCTGAGTCCTTCTCTAAGTTTCGTTCTTCTTCTGCCAAAGGAAGTTCCTCAAGCATCTCCCTGCGGACCGCCTCAGGGTTCCTTGACTGCTGGGGTAGAAAGGGGATTAAATAAACAGAGGTTTTATGGAGAGCTGTTCTGCCCGGAGAGAGGAAGAAGCAGGTGAAACATATTGGTCACGAAAAGATTTCACAATAAAAACCTGCTAGCATCCGGCCTAAACACAGTTTTTGAATAATACAATCATTGCAAACTGTACCGGAAAATATCCCTGAGGTTTTCAGCAGCTTTAATCTCACCGGGAAATGTCGGATATTTTGGACCTTCTACATATAATAATAATAATAATAATAAAGTTGGAAGGGACCTTGGAGGTCATCGAGTCCAACCCCCTGCTCAGGCAGGAAACCCTATACCATTTCGGACAAATGGCTGTCCAGTCTCTTCTTAAAAACTTCCAGTGTTGGAGCATTCACCGCTTCTGGAGGCAGGTTGTTCCACTGGTTAATTGTTCTGACTGTCAGGAAGTTTCTCCTCAGTTCCAGGTTGCTTCTCTCCTTGACTAGTTTCCATCCATTGCTTCTTGTCCTGCCCTCAGGCGCCTTGGAGAATACATATCAAGTGGATGTTCTCCACCAAGCCATTTCTGAAGACCTGGAATAATGCTGACCATAAAAGATGACCTCATGCCATTACGCAACGCCGTCTGTGTGTCAATCAGATGATGTAACAAGGTTAGGGGGAGGGAAACATCTTTGCCTGTTTTAAGAGGAAAAACCTGGCATGGTGGTTGAAGTGGGGTCTAAGATATGGTTAGGTCCTTGGTGCTCTCTGAACTTGGTTGTTGGTCACGGAAAGATTTCACAATAAAAACATGCTAGCATCCTGCCTAAACACAGCTTTTGAAGAAGACAGTCATTTTAAACTATCAGGGAAAATCCCTGAATTTTTGTCAGGAAATTTCTTCTAGGTTGGATCTCTCTTTGATAAGATGAAGATAAGATCATGAGAAACAGCTGGAAAGCAAGCCAAGTGAAAGATCAGGAAGATGCCCTGTCTTTTTGGCACCCCTTTACTAGTTTGATGAGAGTCGGGGTCAACAAACTGTATGGAATGGCTACTTGCAGTCCGTTTCGTGTTGTCAAACCATCCACTCCTACAAAACCCTCGGGACGCTATTGAGGTTACTTGAGATGATCTCCAAAAGTCTTACTAAGACTGTCTATGGAGATTCTCAGTCCTCCAGGTCATGGTTGTCCCAAAGGTGCTTTTTCACGAGGCAACTGGACTTCCTTATTTTTTCTTTGAAGACATTTCGCTTCTCATCCCAGAAGCTCCTTCAAGTCTGACTTGGATGGTGGAGGATGGAAGGATTTATATTCCTTGCAGTCATCAGGTCATTAGCGCTCTCTCTGAGAGTTGTTGAGGCCACTTCACCTCCAAGTGGAGGCCTTCCATTCCCCACCATCCAGTCAGAGCTGAAGAAGCTTCTTGTATGAGAAGCGAAACGTCTTGAAAGAAAAAACAAGAAAGTCCAGTTGCCTCGTGAAAAAGCACCTTTGGGTCTTACTAGGAATCTGTTCCCACTCAAGGGGCAAAATATGGGAAACTGCTTCAGGCACACCCAACCAGAATTTAGCTCCTAGAAGAATTGACTCTCCAGTAGACACAGAGACCCCCCAACAAGCATCAAGAGAGCCGAGGCCCCTCAAGATAGGATCCACCTTGGGAGAGCGAAACTGGGCAACGAGGGCTGCATTGCCCAGACGGGGTGCAAAGGGTGGGGGGTTTCCAGCTTGGGTGCAAGGGGGTCTCACAAAGGGGAAAAGACCTGACTCCTCTCTCTGCTCCGTGCCAACAGAGGCCAAATGTGCCTGGGCTGCTGGCCAACAGAAGACCAGAAAAAGGAGAAGTTTCCATCTATCTATGAATACTGCTTGGTTGAGCCTCAGTCCGTAAAAGAACAGGAGACGAGTCACGGGACAAAAAGAGCAGACTTCTCGTTTTGATTTTCAGAACAGACGAAAAGAAAACAACAGGGGGAAAAAGAGGAGAAAGAGAAGGAATAATGGAGAAGGAGAAGGAGAAGGAATGGTGGTAGAGGAGGAGGAAGAGGAGGAAAAGGAGAAGGAGAAGGAAGATGGCGAAGGAGAAGGAGAAGAGAAGGAATGATGGTGGAGAAGGAGAAAGAGAAGAGAAGGAATGATGGTGGAGAAGGAGAAGGAGAAGAGAAGGAATGATGGTGGAGAAGGAGAAGGAGCGACCGTCTCTAGCTGTTAGGACTACATAGCTCCGGGTTGGCCCGGTAGTCCAGGGTTTGCAGTCCTAGCGGGGAGTGGCCCCGGGAGGCGGGCCCGAGGAGGAGTCCCGGGCTTGGCTCCTTCCCCAGAAAGGTTATAAAACCCCGGGACCTCCCAGACGCGGCTCAGAAGCCGCCGAAGAAGCGCTCGCCATGGGCGACCCGGTGCTGGGCTGGGCGCTGGGAACCTGGGCGCTGGTCCTGCTGCTCCTGGCCCTGGGGCTGCTGTAGGTGGGGGCTGCTCGAGGCCGGGGGGGGCGAGGGGGGGAGAGGGAAACAGGGGGAAGCCCCTCCCGAAGTTGCAGGGCTCCCGGCTGGGGCGTTTGGTGGCGTAAAAGCGGAAAGTGGAGCGGGTCATTGGATCGTAGTTTTGTTGTGACTTGAGTTGATTTCAGGTTTTTTTCTGTTATTTTTTTTTCTCTTCTCTTCTCTCCTCTCCTCTCCTGTGCTCTCTCCCCCTTTCCTTTCTTCTCTGCTTCTGCTGTCCTCTCCTCTCCTCTTCCTTTGTCTCCTTCTCTCCTCTCCTCTCTACTCCTCTGCTCTCTTCTCATTTCCTTTCTTCTCCTTTTCTTCTGCTCTCCCCCTCCCCTCCCCTCCCCTCCTTTCTCTTATCTTGCCTTGCCTTCTCCCTTCTCCGTCTTCTCTCTGCTTGGCTCTCCTCTCTTCTCTTTCTGACTTGCTCTACTCCAAGTGACTTTGAGCTATGTGGGAAAGGACAGGAGGTGAAAAACCACACGAGCTGTGGTATCCAGGTACACCTGATATTCACCCTGTGAGGTTAATTAATAGCTACCAATGCCATTCTCACTATGTCAGCCTTAGTAGCAAGACTGGACCAGGAAATCAACTGCACCAGAAGGCTAAATTTACTTTTATGGAGTTTGTTATAATAACAGGTCATTGTCTTATTGTGCTGCACAGCCTCCTCCTCCCCCTCCCTCTCCTCCTCCTCCTCCTCCTCCTGCTCCTCCTCCCCCTCTCCCTCCTCCTCCTCCTCCTCCTTATGCAATAGTGAATTAGGGAGTTTCTGCTTGAGGAGCTTCCAAGTGCTTTCTCCTTTTTCTGGATTTAAAAACAGTTTCAGCCCCTTTTACCTGGGAAACCACTTCTGCACAGCTTTGTCGAGGTCATCTTCCCCATTCTCTGCATCTAGGACATCTTTGCTGTCCTTCAAGGTGGGGTTGATGGACCTTCCGATCTTCTCCCCCTGCCCAGCCTTCTTTGTTTGGAACACAGTGACATTATCCTGCTGATATTCTTTTTTTTTTCTTTCAGTTATGGGACCTGGCCGTATAATTTCTTCAAGAAGTTGGGAATTCCCGGGCCAAGACCACTACCTTTTATCGGAACTTTCTATAAATATCGGCACGTGAGTGTGTTGTCCGGTTTCACATCCTCGTAGCTTGTAGACAAATCCAAGGAGTTTGGAAGAACTCCTTTCTTTCTTTTTCTTTCCTAAGGGAGATATTGTGACTTGTATCACCTCTTCTTGGCCTCCTCAGAAGAAGGCTACTAGTACAGGTAGTCCTCAGCTTATGACCATTCATTGCAGTCGTAAGTTGAGGAGTACCACTAAAGCCATCTGCCTTTCTTTGGCACCTCTCTTAGAATTCCTTGGTCTTCATTCTGAAGATATTGTTGCTGTATCGGTTTAACCATATCATCAGTAGGGATTCAAGGCTTACTAGTTGAAGGGTTTTTAATGGCTGTTTATACTCTTCCAGTCTCTGTTGAAGAAAGGATGACACTGCCTTGTTTTCACTGATCTCCCTCTTTAACTTGACAGGGTGTCCTGAAGTTTGACCAGGAATGCTTTGAGAAATACGGCAAAATCTGGGGGTGAGTCACCTGTCAGAATTGTCACCTTCAAGAAGGAAGGGTGATGGACAGAATGTTAATATCTAGTTTTGTCTTCAGAGGTTGATTTCTAATATAGAAGTGCAAAAATGACAGTGAGGACAATTATCCAGTGGAACAGCTTGCCATCAGAAATCGTGGGCACTCCATCACTGGAGGTTTTTAAGAAGAGGCTAGACAGTCATTTGTCTGAGATGGTAGAGAGACCATTCCCTTTATCCATCAAATTCCAGGGCCCTGAAATGCCCGTGTGCTATGTTGAGACAAGAAAGAACGAAAGTCTACATTCTGCCCTAAAAAAATTGAGAATTCTTTGCTCGTGTAGGACATGCAAGTGTTTTTTCAGCCTTGTCTGTTGTTAACCTGCTTTTTAGGGTTCTTCGTTATTTCATTTGGTTTTGCTCACCGGGCAAGGTGTAAGTTGGACAACCTCTCTGTAAACCCTTATTTCCTCTACTCCTCTTAAGGGCTAGACAATTGTGCGGAATCACAGTTCTGCACAGTTGTGCAGAATCACAGTTGCAACATACACATCACTTTTGAGCCAAGAACTGAACTTCAGAACAATGTTCTTTACTTGACTGGCTATTTAGCAGGAAAATAGGAAACCTTGATCCTGTCTCTTTATAAAGATAAACCCTACATTTCAAAACATTTTTATTTATTTATTTTGGCAACCAGACTCTTTGATGGCCGGCAACCTGTGATGGCCATTCTGGATCCCGCCTTCATTAAAACCGTCCTGGTCAAAGAATTCTATACTTATTTCACCAATCGCCGGGTAGGTATCCAAACGTGAGGCTGTTAGAACTTCACCAGGGCTGAGAAACAGGAGCCCAGCAAGGGAACTGGGAAGAGCAAGTCTAGTGTTGTGGTTTAGGTGTTGGGCTGGCACTGGGGAGACCTGGGTCCAAGTTCTCCCTGAATCCTGGAACTCTCCCAAGTGACTTTGGGCCAGTTACTCTTTCTCAACCAAAACTCATGTAGTTGTTATGAAAGAGGTTGAAGGTGGAACAATATATATGCCGTCTTGAATTCCAGAACAGCAGTAGATATCTGGCTATCAATTAGATAGACAAATTATACAGAAGATTGGATAGATAGATAGATAGATAGATAGATAGATAGATAGATAGATAGATAGATAGATAGATAGATAGATAGATAGATAGATAGATAGATAGATAGATAGATATAGATAGATAGATATAGATAGATATAGATATAGATAGATAGATAGATATAGATAGATAGATAGATAGATAGATAGATAGATAGATAGATAGATAGATAGATAGATAGATGATGATAGAGAAATAGATAAGAGAGATATATAGATAGAGAGAGATTGTCTACTTAGCTAATAAGACAGCAAATTGAAAAGAAAGGACTGAGAAGAACAACATGAGACATTTCTGTTTTTATTTTCTTTATACTTCACATTATTCAGGACTTCGGTCTGAATGGAAATCTGGACACAGCCTTATCCATCGTTATTGATGAACAGTGGAAGAGGATTCGTAGTGCCTTGTCTCCCACTTTCACCAGTGGGAGGCTGAAGGAGGTAATTAATCACTGTCCGTGGTTGATTTTCAATGAACTCTGTCTTCATTAGCATAAGAGACTGCCTCCATATGTTACTTCACCTGCTTTACACTGTTTAGCAGCATTGTTGATCCCGTTAGAAAAGTCTGTGAAATCAGCTTGTCCTAAAAGAAAAGACCAAGTCAAAGAGTCATATAAATCCTATTCTGGAACGCCTAAGGTTTCTGGAGCCTTGCCCAAACCCTATTAAGTTCCGTGTGAACACACCCATTAATTTCCTTCAGCTATTAAGACAGACAGTATCTTTTAGAAAAGCCTCTTCTTCGTTACTGATTTTCTTCCTAATAACTTTCCAAGAAATTCCAGCACTCCTTGGAGTAGGTATTTGAAATGTTTGACTAAATTTCTCCACCTTTCTTATTTCAAAGTAAGATTGACCTTCCTTAACCCTTCCAGACACCCTGGGATTCCAACTCTCAAAATTTCCGATTATCATGGCAAGAGAATATCAGATTGGAAAAGGTTTCTATGAGTGCCATTTTATTTTAGCTACAATTAATTATTTCCAGGATTGGGAAAATAACCTGGTTAGCATAGGCTTTCTTCCAGCTTTGGAATGATGGAGCTTTGCAAGTTCTCTCTATGAAGATGGTTCTAGCTCTGCTCACTTTCATAAATCCTACCTGAATTTTATTAGCAGCCAACATTTGTATGCCGTTATGATCCACCAGCCTCACTGAATGGGATCTAGTTTAATATCTTGACATGCTCAACGCTTACAGCAAATGAAGAAACAGCTACAAAGTCAGCAAGCTATGACATTTAAGATTATAATAAGAGGTACATTTTAAATAAGTTTGAGAAGATTCACCCAGAAGCAAGAAATTCAGGTTGATGTTGCTTAGCACCTGGTGGTTTGAAAATGGCTATCTGGGCCGACTTGTTGGTTTCAGTCCATAAACGGTCAAAGGGTCTTCAGCATCTGGTACATTGGTCTTCCTTTCAGATGCTGCCCATCATCAACCATTATAATGAAATCTTGGTGAAGAACCTTCAGAAGAAAGTGGAGAATGATGAAGCGATAGATATGAAGTTGTAAGTAATATCTAAGGGACTGGGTCTGAGCATTCCTTTTCTAACAGAAATTTACAGAAGGAAAACTTGTAACCCAGACATATCAAAATGGATTCACATTTTCCATAATACATGAAATCCCTTGTGCAACTATTAAGGGTCCCCTGAGATCATCTATTGAATGTAGTATGAGGTGGCTTCTAATAGTTGAACCTCCACGCTAAGCTTCTCCTTCTTCCCTCCAGGATCTTTTCAGCCTACAGTTTGGATGTGGTAACCAGCACTTCATTCGGTGTCGATATTGACTCCCTCAACCATCCCAACGATCCTGTTGTTGTGCACATGAAGAAGTTCCTCAAATTTACCCTCCTCAATTCTGTTTTAATCTTGGCTGGTAAGATATCTTTGTAGGCCACAGAGGTGGACATCTCTGCTCTGCCACTTGCTTGCTTGCTGGAAAGGCACTCCTTATAGACTGCATTTCATTCGTTTTATGGAGGATTCAGATGACATCTTTGTAAAATTCCCATGTTTTCCTCCATATCTTCCACTTTTCTTTTTATCTTTCCATAAACATTAGTGGAAAATAGGAGAAAGAAAAATCAGACAGTGTGTTTTATGGTTGAGAAAGTTTGTCCCAAAGATGCTTTCCCCCCCCCCAAAAAAAAGCATCTTAGGGACAACCATGACCTGGATGACTGAGGATCTCCATAGATGTTGAGAGACGTGGTTTTGCCACTATCTCATACAAGCTGTTCAATATCTGAGATTCTTGACAAGAACCTTAGAACTTCTTTCCCTTAAACTAGCACCATCTAACATCTTCATTGGCTGCCATCCCAAGTCTGGGTTGGTTGTGAATAATAGGGACAGTAATTCAGGAGTCCGTTGGGTAGAAGAAAGCTATTGTAGTAGCTGCTCAAGCTGGTAATTTTATTAAACATCATTACTGACTCCATCAATTTTAGGCTGCCTCAATCACTATTGTAACCTTCTCATGAAATCACTATTGTAACTATAATTTTCCTAGAATCACTGTCCTCCACAAAGCTAATGGAGGCCTCTCACTGGGTTTTTCTTCTCACTATGTTGCAGCTTGCTTGTGTTCACACAAATGATCTCTTTGCTTTTTCCCACCCCCACCCCTCCCCCAGTTCTTTTCCCATTCCTTATTCCAGTGCTGAACAAGCTCAACCTGACTATATTCTCCAAGTCTTCAATAAACTTCTTCCATGGTGTTGTCAAAAAAATCAAAGAAGATCGACAAAAGAAGAATCACACGGTCAGTCTAGACTATTTGTCTCATGGTTGGTCTTCTTCTGTGGCCCTCATGACCTGGATTTTGTGTTCTTGGTGTGTGTCTGTGTGTGCCAAGCAGGTTTCAGATCTGCCACTTGAGTTTTAAACACCTTCTAAGTCTACAATGGGCAATTGAAGCCATCAATGACAGTTGTATCTCCTTAATGACAGTTTTTGGGTCTCTCTACCATTCCAGAACCGGGTTGATTTTCTTCGGCTCATGATGGACTCTCAGGCTGCAGCCAACACCTCCGGGGAGGCAAATTCAGAGAAATGTAAAGTTACAGATCTCGCTTTTGAAAAAGAAAAAAACAAGGTTGTTTGGGCCAAATTGATGCGCATGGATGAATTCAAAATAAACATTAGCAAACAATTCTGAAACCACCGGGCACTGGAAGAGAGGAAAAGTGAAATATATTGTGGGTTGAATGCCATGCACAAAGGCCAGATTGATAGAAAAGGGATCAGAATGTTTGATTAGAGAGAAAGCTGGTCTTGAAAGATAATGAGATAAGAGACAATGGATGGAGAACACCCTACACGATTCCTTAGATTATCACCTTGAATTTGCACCTTACCAGTCTACTTTAGCTCATTGTGATCTAGAAGGAGTGCAACTTTAACTTCAAACTTCTTCCTGTAGGTTTTCTCGCTCTCCATGCCTGCCTCTTAGAACAGAGTCAAGAGAAGATCAAATGTTCCTATTTTAAATTAGTCACCATTCAAATATAGCGTTAAACTATAGTAAAGCTTCTCTATGGCTTATCGACAGTGTCAGCTTCAAAAGTCACCTGTTTTCTGCAAAATATAGCTAACATTAACTGAAGTGAGTTTGAAAGGAGAAAGTGAAGGGAAAAAGAGGAAATTCTAAAGACTCTTTTAAGGTTGATTAATTTTAGACCTATCTCTGTTTTTCCTTTACTTTATTTGCATATTGTCCCCAACAATCTGGGTCCTCATTTTATTGATCTCGAAGGATGGAAGGCTTAGTCAACTGGGAAAAACTACACAATGTGTTCATTTGATTAAACTAATGTTTGGTATTTTAGTTTTCCCTGCCTGCAGCTGCAAATACAGCTGCTGATGTTCTTCTTATGAGGAGAAAGAGGGGAAGGGAGAGAGAGAGAAAGAGCTGTTTAAAGCTGTTGATCAAATCAGATCCCCTGGCTAATTGTGTTACCCTGAAAGCCACAAGTCAATTTGAGATATCTCCTCTAGTGTACGTGTGGTGTAACAGTGAATGTTGTGCAGATGATCACCAGCTTCTTCTGTACTCTCTTTTCTCATCTGATAGGTTTAACAGACAAAGAGATTTTGGCCCAGTCAATAATTTTTATTTTTGGTGGCTATGAGACCACGGGTACTTTCCTCAGCTTCATGTCTTATTGTCTGGCCACCCATCCTGATGTTCAAGAGAAATTGTACCAAGAGATCAATGAAACTTTTCCCAATCAGGTAAGACTCTTTTGTGGGCTGTGCGACTATCTTGGTTGAGGATGGATCATTTTAGTAGCTGCCAGGCATGAACAACCAGACCCACACAAGCAGAGTTCCAGCTACTTTATTATGTTCTGCCTGTAGTATAGGAATCTCCCCAGTCTGGCAGCCAACTCCTGGGAATAATTAGATAAAGGTCCACGGAACTGAAGTGGGATCAGCCCTGGCTCTTTTGTGGTTGCACAGTGATTCCAGGCTAGCTCCTCACTTGAGGAGGTTGGGTGCGTCCCAAGAGTAGAGATGCTTTCATCCAGAAGAGCAAAACCAGAGTCTTCTTCTAACAGGACAGGATTTCTTTTACTTTTTGCTATGTTTACAAAACTAAAATGTGAACCATGAGGAGGTGGGAGAGGGCCAGTTTTCCAGGATTCCTGTTCTGCAAGAACATTTTTTTATAATAGTCCAGTTCTGATTCTTTCTTTCCAGATCACTTCCTATGTATCAGAATGTCATGTTATTTTATTTTGTCTTGTTTTGTCCTTTTGTGCAGTCCCCTCTCACCTATGACGCTGTCCAACAAATGGAATATCTAGATATGGTGGTGAATGAAACATTTCGTCTTTACCCTCCTGGGACACGAATTGACAGAGTTTGCAAAAAGACAGTGGAAATCCATGGAGTGACCATCCCAGAAGGGACGGTGGTTATGATTCCTGCTTATGTCCTACATCGGGTCCCGGAATATTGGCCTGATCCCGAAGAGTTCAGACCTGAAAGGTATGTTGTGAGGAACACCATTCTTCTGAAACTATTGAATAAGGGACACAGCACCCTGAAGGCAGGGAGCAAGGTGTTGGTTGTAACATCTCAAATAAGAGGTGGATCATTTTTTGACATCAACAATGTCACACAGGGCTTTTTTTTATGATCCACATCCATAAACTGTGGTTGGAACTTAATTAACTCCAATGGAGAAAATGATGGCTAAGCTGACTGTAACAGCTGAGACAATGGCTTGGTTTAATGTTCCAACAACTGAATAAAAAGCTGTAGGGCAACTGGTATTGAGCCACACTGATCTAGAATCTAGTCAACTAATTTGGCACCTGATAAGGGTCAATGGAGGTTGAGGGGTTGAACTTAGACCACGAGACCCCTAACTCTAACCCTAACCCTATGCCCGCTCTTTTCCTAAAATACTCTGAGAATTGCTAGAGAAAGGTTGTCTTAATTCTCTTCCTGCCAACCAAACTATCTAAATTTCACTGTCTCTTGGTCCTCTGGAATGCAGCCCCTCCCTTCTGGGAATCCAGACTACATTCCACTACACCAGATCAGCCACCGAACCACAATCATCTCTCTCCACAAACTATCTTTCTTTATGGGTCTCAGTCCAGTTTTATCTAGCAGGGAAGGAGCAACGGTGTGTCTTAGTTACAGAGCTGAAGTGCAGACTTTTGGGAATAGTAGCTTTATTCAGCTGTGATATTTTTTTCTGATTTGCAAACAGGTTTAGTAAAGAGAACAAAGAGAGCCGAGACCCGTATGTCTTCCTCCCTTTCGGAGCGGGTCCCAGGAACTGCATCGCTATGCGTTTCGCCCTCCTAGTGCTGAAAATGGGTCTCGTGGTTGCGCTGCAAAGATTTCGCTTCCAAACCTGCAAAGAGACACCGGTGAGCCCTATTTACCACTTGGGTTAGAAGCTGGTTCTCGTTCGTTGGCTGAAGAGTTCACTCAACTCCCATCTCACATATGTATCTTGTTCAAAGACACAAGGAGTTGATGAATGTGAAAGGAAGCTCTCTGTGGAAAGACAGGGTCATCTTTTCAGGGGGGAGAAGCCCAGTCCATCCCGTGTGTGTGTGTGTGTGTGTGTGTGAGAGAGAGAGAGAGAGAGAGAGAGAGAGAGAGAGAGAGAGAGAGAGAGAGAGAGAGAGAGAGAGAGAGAGAGAAGGCATGTATGTAAAACACAGTTCTTTGAAGTCACCTTGTTAGTTGAATCGCCTCTATTTAATTTCATTTCTGTGATGTTTTCTTTCTCCCTTTCTTTTGGTTAATGAGGAAGATCCCCTTGGAACTGGATGACACAGGATTCCTCAAGACGAAGAAGCCCATCATGTTGAAGTTGGTGCCCAGACCTGTTGTAGAACATGAGGAATAGAAGATCTGGAGGCCGCAAAGAGGCCGTGGTGTCTCCTTCCTTCCTTCCCTCCTTCCTTCCTTCCTTCCTTCCTTCCTTCCTTCCTTCCTTCCTTCCTTCCTTCCTTCCTTCCTTCCTTCCTTCCTTCCTTCCTTCTTTCCTTCCTTCCTTCCTTCCTTCCTTCCTGTTGTGCGTTAAATGCCTGTTTAGACATTTCCTCAGGCGATTTTCAAGGAATGTTGGATGCGCCAGTTAATCTTGGGATCCCTCCAGTCTTTCCTTCAAATACAAATAATAATAAACCTGCTTATGTAATACACACATCACTTGATTTTTGAGTGACTGATGGGGTAGAAAGGTGATTAAATAAACAGAGGTTTTATGAGGAGCCTCTCTGCCCAGAGAGAGGAAAAGTAGGGGACACCTGTTGATCATAAAAAGCTGGAATGTAGAATAGAATAGAATAGAATAGAATAGAATAGAATAGAATAGAATAGAATAGAATAGAATAGAATAGAATAGAATAGAATAGAATAGAATAGAATAGAATAGAATAGAATGTAGAGTAGAGTAGAGTAGAGTAGAGTAGAGTAGAGTAGAGTAGAGTAGAGTAGAGTAGAGTAGAGCTGGAAGGGACCTTGGAGGTCTTCTAGTCCAGCCCCCTGCTCGAGCAGGAGAACCTATATCGTCTCAGACAGGTGGATGTCCAGTCTCTTCTTAAAAAACTATCAGGGAAAAGTCTTACTAAGACTGTCTATGGAGATTCCCCGTCATCCATGTCATGGTTGTCCCAAAGGTGCTTTTTCAAGAGGCAAATGGACTTTCTTGTTTTTTCTTTGGAGACGTTTCGCTTTTCATCCCAGAAGCTCCTTCAGCTCTGACTTGGATGGTGTAGGATGGAAGGATTTATATTCCTTGCAGACAGCTGGTCATTTGCAATCTTTTAGAGAGTCCTTGAGGCCAACTTCACCTCCAAGTGGAGGCCTTTCATTCCCCGCCATGAAAGGGATCATGAAATAGAGAAAGTCGTAGAAAATGATAAAATTAAACTGCTCTGGGACTTCAGAATTCAAACAGACAAACACCTGCAACATAACACCCCGGACTTAACCATTGTCGATGAGAAAGGCAAAAAAGTCTGGATAGTGGATGTGGCAGTGCCTGGAGACAGCAGAATAGACGAGAAAGAACTGGAGAAGATAACAAAATACAAAGACCTACAAATAGAAATAGAACAACTGTGGCAAAGGCAAGCAAGGGTAGTACCAATAGTAATAGGTGCCTTGGATGCAATCCCAAATCAACTGGAGCACCACTTGAACACCATTGGCATTGACAAACTCGCCACCGGTCAATTGCAAAAGGCGGCCTTACTAGGAACTGCTTCCATCCTGCGACGATATCTGTAATACCATCAAACATCCACATCTGCCTATCCCAGGTCCTTGGTAAGGACTCGATAGGTAGACAAAAATGTCAAATCCAGTCTGAACATCTGGCTGACTGTGCGATGATCATCATCATCAACAACAACAACAACAACAATAATAATAATAATAATATAATATTAAAGAAAAAGCACAGAAAAGAAAAAAAGAAAAAGAAAAATAAAAAAAAGAAAGGAAAAAAAGAAAAAGAAATGCTGTATGTAAGTGGACAGTGCCCAAGGAGAATGACCACAATCCGTGGAGGAAGGGGTCTCCTAAACCAGGGGTCTGCAACCTTGACAACTTTAAGACTTGTGGACTTCAGCTCCCAGCATTCCTCAGAACTGATTTGTACTAAAGATTTTGTTACTGAATTATTGATTAACCCCGCCACCACGTTGCTTTTTAAATACTCAAATGGAAAATTGGAAAACCAATAAAATATTACAAAAAGAAGAAGAAGAAGAACTGACTCTCCAGCAGCCACATCGGGAGAGGGAAACTGGGCCAGGAGAAACATCTGGGACCTTCCGGGATGAGACGAGAAGTACAAGCACCAGGGCTGCATTGCTCCGATGGGGCGCAAAGGAGGGGGCACCTGCTTGGCTGCAAGGAGATCCCAGAAAGGGGGAAAGACCTGATGAGCCCTCGCTCAGCTTGGGGCTAACAAGGGTCCAAACGTGCCTGAGCTGCTGGTCAAACAAGACAGCAGAAAAAAATAGGAGGAGAACATAGCTGGCTGAGGAGTTCTGGGAGCTGAAGTCCACAAGTCTTAACGTTCTCAAGGTTGCAGACCCCTGTCCTAAACCACTGTTCAGATGAGATCCCTCCCTGCCCTTCGCAAGCCTCTTCAGCACCACAACTGGACAGCTCACACAGCCTTCTTCTGCAACCAGCTGCTTCCAATCAAGACACTTGCCGGACGTTGGAAGCTGCAGCAGGGAGGAAGTTGCAAAATATGGGAAACTACCCAGCCCCGGGTTGGCCCGGTAGTCCAGAGTTTGCAGTCCTAGCGGGAAATGGCCCCGGGAGGCCGGTCCGAGGAGGAGTCCCGGGCTTGGCTCCTTCCCCAGGAAGGTTATAAAACCCCGGGACCTCCCAGACGCGGCTCAGAAACCGCCGAAGAAGCGCTCGCCATGGGCGACCCGGTGCTGGGCTGGGCGCTGGGAACCTGGGCGCTGGTCCTGCTGCTCCTGGCCCTGGGGCTGCTGTAGGTGGGGGCTGCTCGAGGCCGGGGGGGGCGAGGGGGGGAGGGAAACAGGGGGAAGCCCCTCCCCGAGTTTCAGGGCTCCCAGTTGGGGCTTTTGGTGGCGTAAAAGCGGAAAGTGGAGTGGGTCATTGGATCGTAGTTCTGTTAACTTGTGACTTGACTTGATTTTAGGTGTTTTTTTTCCTGTTAAAACTTTTCTTCTTTTATCTCCTCTCCTGTTCTCTCTTCCCCTTTCCTTTCTTCTCCTCTTCTTCTGCTGTCACCGTCTCACCTCACCTCACCTCTTTTCTCTTCTCCTCTCTTCTCCTTTCTTCTCTTCTGCTCTCCTCTCCTGTCCTCCCCTCCTTTCTCTTGTCTTCCCATCCCTTCCCCCTTCTTCTCTCTGCTTGGCTCTCCTTTCTTCTTCTTTCTGACTTGTGAAAGTGAAAGTGAAAGGTGAGAAGGAGGTGAAAAACCACATGACCTGTGGTTTTCACCCTGTGAGGTTAATTAATAGCTATCAATGCCATTCTCACTATGTCAGCCTTAGTAGCAAGACTGGACCAGGAAATCAACTGCACCAGAAGGCTAGATTTACTTTTATGGACCTCGTTATAATAGCAGGTCATTGTCTTATTGTGCTGCACAGCCTCTCCCTCCCCCTCCTTATAGAGCAGTGAATTAGGGAGTGTCTGCTTGAGGAGCTTCCAAGTGCTTTTTACTTTTTCTGGACTGAAAAAAAGTTTCTGCCCCTTCTGCACTTCTGCACAGCTTTGTCGAGGTCATCTTCCCCATTCTGTGCATCTAGGACATCTTTGCTGTCCTTCAAGGTGGGGTTGATGGACCTTCTGATCTTCTCCCCCTGCCCAGCCTTCTTTGTTTGGAACACAGTGACCTTATCCTGCTGATATTCTTTTTTTTTTCTTTCAGTTATGGGACCTGGCCGTTTAATTTCTTCAAGAAGTTGGGAATTCCCGGGCCAAGACCACTACCTTTTATCGGAACTTTCTATAAATATCGGCACGTGAGTGTGTTGTCCTGTTTCACATCCTCGTAGCTTGTAGACAAATCCATGGAGTTTGGAAAAAAAGGAGTTTTTTCTTTCTTTTTCTTTCCTAAGGGAGATATTGTGACTTGTATCACCTCTTCTTGGCCTCCTCAGAAGAAGAGTTGAAAGAATAAAGGCTACTAGTACAGGTAGTCCTCAGCTTATGACCATTCATTGCAGTCGTAAGTTGAGGACTACCACTAAAGCCATCTGCCTTTCTTTGGCACCTCTCTTAAAATTCCTTGGTCTTCATTCTGAAGATATTGTCGCTGTATCAGTTTAATCATAATATCAGTAGGGATTCAAGGCTTACTAGTTGAAGGGCTTTTAATGGCTGTTTATACTCCTCCACTCTCTGTTGAAGAAAGGATGACACTGCCTTGTTTTCACTGATCTCCCTCTTTAACTTGACAGGGTGTCCTGAAGTTTGACCAGGAATGCTTTGAGAAATACGGCAAAATCTGGGGGTGAGTCACCTGTCAGAATTGTCACCTTCAAGAAGGAAGGGTGATGGACAGAATGTTAATATCTAGTTTTGTCTTCAGAGGTTGACAGTGAGGACAATCAACCAGTGGAACAGCTTGCCACCAGAAATCATGGGCGCTCCATCACTGGAGGTTTTTAAGAAGAGACTGGACAGTCACTTGTCTGAGATGGTGTAGGTCCTCTGGCTAGAGCGGGGGGCTGGACTAGAAGACCTCCAAGGTCCCTTCCAGCTCTATTCCTCTTCTAATATTGAAATACATTTGGTTTACCCAGAAGGCACAAAATCAATTGTGGACTTACGACCACAACAAAGCCCAAAAATTCTGTTGCTAAGTTTGTTAAGTGAGTTTTGTCCCATTTTACGACCTTCCTTGCCACAGTTGTTTTGGGGACAATTGCAGCCTCCTGGGGTCACAATCTTGCAGTTTATGACCTTCCCAGCCAGGTTTCCAGCAAGCAAATTCACTGGGGAAGCTGGATTCATTTAACGACTCCATGTTTCACTTACGAACTGCAGGGATTCCCATAACAAACGTGGCCAACAAAGTCGTAAAATCGGGCACCACTCAGGTAGCCATGGAACTTCTGCTCCCAGAAGTCAAGGACTTCTTGTATGCTCAAAGTAACTGAATGGAGCTGAGCGTTTGCTGGCTGGAGGCCCTTCCTGCTGCCTACCCAGAGTTCACAGCAGAAATTTTCTCTTTGCGCCCTAATAGAGAAACATCTGCCACTACCTAGGACTGAACTCTCAGCCTTCTGAGTGTGAGGCAAGCATCTTAACCTCTAGGCCACCCCACCACTCAGGGAAGCTGGATTCATTTAATGACCCCGTAATTCCCTGAACAGCAGTGATTCACGTAACAACTGTGGCCAAAAACGTTGCAAAATTGGGTGCCACTCGTGTAACAACCATCTTGTTTAGCAATTGACATTTTGCTCCCAATTCTGGTTGTAAGTCAAGGACTTTTTATACATTCAAAGTAGCTAGTAGCATCAAGTCCTACTCGGCTATTCTACTTGATTACGAGTACATTAAGAATTGGAGCTTGATTCTGTTGACCCATTTTTCCTTCATGCTTCTTGATGTTGCATTGGAAGGCATCGCAACCTAAACACTTGAGTGGCATTGTCATCTTTTAAACCTTACTCAAGGAATAATTTAGGTTCTCACTGTATATTCTAGAGAGACCATTCTCTTTATCCATCAAATTCCAGGGCGCTCCATCACTGGAGGTTTTTAAGAAGAGGCTAGACAGTCATTTGTCTGAGATGGTAGAGAGACCATTCCCTTTATCCATCAAATTCCAGGGCCCTGAAATGCCCGTGTGCTATGTTGAGACAAGAAAGAAAGAAAGTCTACATTCTGCCCTAAAAAAATTGAGAATTCTTTGCTCGTGTAGGACATGCAAGTGTTTTTTCAGCCTTGTCTGTTGTTAACCTGCTTTTTAGGGTTGTTCGTTATTTCATTTGGTTTTGCTCACCGGGCAAGGTGTAAGTTGGACAACCTCTCTGTAAACCCTTATTTCCTCCACTCCTCAAACTCTTAAGGGCTAGACAATTGTGCAGAATCACAGTTGCAACATACACATCACTTTTGAGCCAAGAACTGAACTTCAGAACAATGTTCTTTACTTGACTGGCTATTTAGCAGGAAAATAGGAAACCTTGATCCTGTGTCTTTATAAAGATAAACCCTACATTTCAAAACATTTTTATTTATTTAT
Organism: Azemiops feae; assembly: GCA_023970755.1. Taxonomy (NCBI): domain Eukaryota; kingdom Metazoa; phylum Chordata; class Lepidosauria; order Squamata; family Viperidae; genus Azemiops; species Azemiops feae. Next base: position 809,098 of record JALGBA010000972.1, read on the forward strand.
TTTGGCAACCAGACTATTTGATGGCCGGCAACCTGTGATGGCCATTCTGGATCCCACCCTCATTAAAACCGTCCTGGTCAAAGAATGCCATACTTATTTCACCAATCGCCGGGTAGGTATCCAAACGTGAGGCTGTTAGAACTTCACCAGGGCTGAGAAACAGGAGCCCAGCAAGGGAACTGGGAAGAGCAAGTCTAGTGTTGTGGTTTAGGTGTTGGGCTGGCACTGGGGAGACCTGGGTCCAAGTTCTCCCTGAATCCTGGAACCCTCCCAAGTGACTTTGGGCCAGCCACTCTTTCTCAACCAAAACTCATGTAGTTGTTGTGAAAGAGGTTGGAGGTGGAACAATATATATGCCGTCTTGAATTCCAGAACAGCAGTAGATATCTGGCTATCAATTAGATAGACAAATGATAGAGAAGATTAGATAGATAGATAGATAGATAGATAGATAGATAGATAGATAGATAGATAGATAGATAGATAGATAGATAGATAGATAGATAGATAGATAGATAGATAGATAGATAGATAGATAGATAGATATTGATGATGATGATAGAGAAATAGATAATAGAGATATATAGATAGAGAGAGAGAGAGATTGTCTACTTAGCTAATAAGACAGCAAATTGAAAAGAAAGGACTGAGAAGAACAACGTGAGACATTTCTTTTTTATTTTCTTTATATTTCACATTATTCAGGACTTTGGTCTGAATGGAAATCTGAACACAACCTTAGCCGTCGTTGTGGATGAACAGTGGAAGAGGATTCGTAGTGCCTTGTCTCCCGCTTTCACCAGTGGGAGGCTGAAGGAGGTAAGAGGTGAGGGTTGCCAGTCCTGGATGCAACTCATCCTTCTCAACAATTCTTGCATTGCCTAAGGAAAACTCAGCCTGGCATTAATCACTGTCCGTGGTTGATTTTAAGTGATTAAAATCACGTCATTAGCATAGAGGAAGCCTCCATATATTACTTCACCTGCTTTACACTGTTTAGCAGCATTGTTGATCCCGTTAGAAAAGTCTGTGAAATCAGCTTGTCCTAAAAGAACAAGTCCAAGAGTAGGTATTTGAAATGTTTGACTAAATTTCTCCACCTTTCTTATTTCAAAGTAAATGTGACCTTCCTTAACCCTTCCAGACACCCTGGGATTCCAACTCTCAAAATTTCCGATTATCATGGCAAGAGAATATCAGATTGGAAAAGGTTTCTATGAGTGCCATTTTATTTTAACTACAATTAATTATTTCCAGAATTGGGAAAATAACCTGGTTAGCATAGACTTTCTTCCAGGTTGATGTTGCTTAGCACCTGGTGGTTTGAAAATGGCTATCTGAGCCGACTTGTTGGTTTCAGTCCATAAACGGTCAAAGGGTCTTCAGCATCTGGTACATTGGTCTTCCTTTCAGATGCTGCCCATCATCAACCATTATAATGAAATCTTGGTGAAGAACCTTCAGAAGAAAGTGGAGAATGATGAAGCCATAGATATGAAGTTGTAAGTAATATCTATAAGATTGGTTATTGAGCATCCCTTTTCTAACAGAAATTTACAGAAGGAAAATTTGTAACCCAGACATAACAAAATGGATTCACATTTTCCATAATACGTGAAATCCCTTGTGCAACTATTAAGGGTCCCCTGAGATCATCTATTGAATGTATTATGAGGTGGCTTCTAATAGTTGAACCTCCACGCTATGCTTCTCCTTTTTCCTCCAGGATCTTTTCAGCCTACAGTTTGGATGTGGTAACCAGCACTTCATTAGGTGTTGATATTGACTCCCTCAACCATCCCAACGATCCTGTTGTTGTGCACATCAAGAAGTTCCTCAGATTTACCCTCCTCAACCCTGTTTTAATGTTGGCTGGTAAGATGACTTTGTAGGCCACAGAGGTGGACATCTCTGCTCTGCCTCTTGCTTGCTTACTGGAAAGGCACTCCTTATAGACTGCATTTCATTCGTTATGTTTTATGGAGGACTCAGACGACATCTTTGTAAAATTCCCATGTTTTCCTCCATATCTTCCATTTTTCTTCTTATCTTTCCATAAACTTTAGTTGAAAATAGGAGAAAGAAAAATCAGACAGTATGTTTTGTGGTTGACAAAGGTTGTCCCAAAGATGCTTCCCCCCCCCAAAAAAAGCCTCTTAGGGATAACCATGACCTGGATGACTGAGAATCTCCATAGATGTTGAGAGACGTGGTTTTGCCACTATCTCATACTAGTTGTTCAATAACTGAGATTCTTGACAAAAACCTTAGAACTTCTTTCCTTAAACTAGCACCATCTAATGTTTTCATTGGCTGCCATCCCAAGTCTGGGTTGGTTTGAATAATAGGGACAGTAATTCAGGAGTCCGTTGGGTAGAAGAAAACTATTGTAGTAGCTGCTCAAGCTGGTAATTTTATTAAACATCATTACTGACTCCCTCAATTTTAGGCTGCCTCAATCACTATTGTAACCTTCTCATGAAATCACTATTGTAACTATAATTTTCCTAGAATCTCTCTCCTCCACAAAGCTAACGGAGGCCTCTCACTGGGTTTTTTCTTGCTGTGTTGCAGCTTGGTTGTGATCACACAAATGATCGCTTTGCTTTTTCCCACCCCCCACCCCTCCCCCAGTTCTTTTCCCATTCCTTACTCCAGTGCTGAACAAGCTCAACCTAACTAAATTCCCCAAGACTTCAATAGACTTCCTCTATGGTGTCGTCAAAAAAATCAAAGCAGATCGACAAAAGAAGAATCACACGGTCAGTCTAGACTATTAGTCTCGTGGTTGGTCTTCTTCTGTGGCCCTCATGACCTGGATTTTGTGCACTCAGTGTATGTTTGTGCATGCCAGGCAGGTTTCAGAACTGCCCATTGAGTTTCAAACACCTTCTAATAAAGGAGAATATTTGAAGCTCAGGGTTGACAAGTGGGATCCTTGGTACTCTCTGAACTTGGTGGTTTTCTTGCAGACCTTTCATGACCCAACAAGGTAACACCATCAGTGCTATGATGATGGAACCTCACTCCCGTCTAGCCCTGATGATGTTACCTAGTTTGGGTAATGAAACATCTGCAAGAAAACAAGCAAGCTCAGAGAGCACCTCAAACACCTGCGAAGTCTACAATGGGCAATTGGAGCCATCAATGACAGTTGTATCTCCTTAATGACAGTTTTTGGGTCTCTCTACCAATCCAGAACCGGGTTGATTTTCTTCGGCTCATGATGGACTCTCAGGCTGCAGCCAACACCTCTGGAGAGGCAAATTCAGAGAAAGGTAAGTTACAGATCTCGTGTTTGAAATAAAAATAAGGTTGCTTGGGGCATATTGATGCGCAAGGATGAACTCAAAATAAATATTATCGAAGGATGCTGAAACCACCGGGCACTGGAAGAGAGGAAAAGTGAAATATATTGTGGGTTGAATGCCATGCACAAAGGCCAGATTGATAGAAAAGGGATCAGAATGTTTGATTAGAGAGAAAGCTGGTCTTGAAAGATAATGAGATAAGAGACAATGGATGGAGAACACCCTACACGATTCCTTAGATTATCACCTTGAATTTGCAGCTTACCTGTCTACTTTAGCTCATTGTGATCTAGAAGGAGTGCAACTTTAACTTCAAACTTCTTCCTGTAGGTTTTCTCGCTCTCCATGCCTGCCTCTTAGAACAGAGTCAAGAGAAGAAGATCAAATGTTCCTATTTTAAATTAGTCGCCATTGAAATATAGCGTTAAACTATAGTAAAGCTTCTCTATGGCTTATCGACAGTGTCAGCTTCAAAAGTCACCTGTTTTCTGCAAAATATAGCTAACATTAACTGAAGTGAGTTTGGAAGGAGAAAGTGAAGGGAAAAAGAGGAAATTCTAAAGACTCTTTTAAGGTTGATTAATTTTAGACCTATCTCTGTTTTTCCTTTACTTTATTTGCATATTGTCCCCAACAATCTGGGTCCTCATTTTATTGATCTCGAAGGATGGAAGACTTAGTCAACTGGGAAAAACTACACGGCCCCACAATGTGTTCATTTGATTAAACTAATGTTTGGTATTGTAGTTTTCCCCGCCTGCAGCTGCAAATACAGCTGCTGATGTTCTTCGTAGGATGAGAAAGAGAGAGAGGGAGAGGGAGAGAGGGAGAGAAAGAGAGAGAGAGAGAGAGAGAGAGAGAGAGAGAGAGAGAGAGCTGTTTAAAGCTGTTGATCAAATCAGATCCCCTGGATAATTGTGTTACCCTGAAAGCCACAAGTCAATTTGAGATATCTCCTCTAGTGTACGTGTGGTGTAACAGTGAATGTTGTGCAGGTGATCACCAGCTTCTTCTGTGCTCTCTTTTCTCATCTGATAGGTTTAACAGACAAAGAGATTTTGGCCCAGTCAATTATTTTTATTTTTGGTGGCTATGAGACCACGGGTACTTTTCTCAACTTCATGTCTTATTGTCTGGCCATTCACCCTGATGTTCAAGAGAAATTGTACCAAGAGATCAATGAAACTTTTCCCAATCAGGTAAGACTCTTTTGTGGGCTGTGTGACTATCTTGGTTGAGGATGGATCATTTTAGTAGCTGCCAGGCATGAACAACTAGACCCACACAAGCAGAGTTCCAGCTACTTTATTATGTTCTGCCTGTAGTACAGGAATCTCCCCAGTCTGGCAGCCAACTCCTGGGAATAATTAGATAAAGGTCCACGGAACTGAAGTGGGATCAGCCCGGGCTCTTTTGTGGTTGCACAGTGATTCCAGGCTAGCTCCTCACTTGATCCCTCCTCCCGGCCAGGTAGAGATGCTTTCATCCAGAAGAGCAAAACCAGAGTCTTCTTCTAACAGGACAGGATTTCTTTTACTTTTTGCTATGTTTACAAAACTAAAAGGTGAACCTTGAGGAGGTGGGAGATGGCCAGTTTTCCAGGATTCCTTTTCTGCAAGAACATTTTTTATAATATTCCAATTCTGATTCTTTCTTTCCAGATCACTTCCTATGTATCAGAATGTCATGTTATTTTATTTTGTCTTGTTTTGTCCTTTTGTGCAGTCCCCTCTCACCTATGAGGCCGTCCAACAAATGGAATATCTAGATATGGTGGTGAATGAAACGTTTCGTCTTTACCCTCCCGGGACACGAATTGAGAGAGTTTGCAAAAAGACAGTGGAAATCCATGGAGTGACCATCCCAGAAGGGACCGTGGTTATGATTCCTGCCTATGTCCTGCATCGGGTCCCGGAATATTGGCCTGAGCCTGAAGAATACAGACCTGAGAGGTATTTTGTGAGGAACACTGTTCTTTTGAAACTATTGAATAAGGGACACAGCACCGTCAAGGCATCAGGGAGCAAAGTGTTGGTTGTAACATCTCAAATGAGACACGGATCATTTTTTGACATCAACAATGTCACACAGGGCTTTTTTTATGATCCACATCCATAAACTGTGGTTGGAACTTAATTAACTCCAGTGGAGAAAATGATGGCTAAGCTGACTGTAACAGCTGAGACAATGGCTTGGTTTAATGTTCCAACAACTGAACGAAAAGCTGTAGGGCAATTGGCATTGAGCCACACTGATAGGAGTAGAGGAATAAAGGTATATGAAGGAAATTATATTTAATCTTCCACCTTATTAATTATTAATTAGAAAAGATTTGCTCTTTGAACAGGGCTGGGTGGGCCAAAATATGAGAAATAGGGTCTGTTGACTTACATTGTAGCTGTCACTAATTGGGTATCATAGTAGCATCAAGGATTCTTGGAGATAACTCCTCAACAAGCCCAAATTAATTAAGCAGAAACTACTTTTAAACACTTCTCTTTATTGTTCCTCACCTGTGGACAGAATCTTGCCAGACTAAAGCAACTGCCTACATCATTAAAAATATACTTCTCAGAGGCAGAGTATCAGGACATACATTAAGTTGCAGTTCAGAAGATTATATTGCTCAACTCTGCACACAAGAATTTAGTCAATTAAATTGACACCTGATAAGGGTCAATGGAGGTTGAGGGATTGAACTTAGACCGTGGGGACATAATCACTCCAGGCTGATGACCAACCCCCCCCCCTAGCTATGCCCACTCTTTTCCTAAAATACTCTGAGAATTACTAGAGAAAGGTTGTCTTAATTCTCTTCCTGCCAACCAAACTATCTAAATTTCACTGTCTCTTGGTCCTCTGGAATGCAGCCCCTCCCTTCTGGGAATCCAGACTACGTTCCACTACACCAGATCAGCCACCGAACCACAATCATCTCTCTCCACAAACTATCTTTCTTTATGGGTCTCAGTCCAGTTTATCTAGCAGGGAAGGAGCAAAGGTGTGTCTTAGTTACAGAACTGAAGTGCAGACTATTAGGAATAGTAGCTTTATTCAGCTGTGATATTTTTTTCTGATTTGCAAATAGGTTTAGTAAAGAGAGCAAAGAGAGCCAAGACCCGTATGTCTTCCTCCGTTTTGGAGCGGGTCCCAGGAAGTGCATCGCTATGCGTTTCGCCCTCCTGGTGCTGAAAATGGGTATCGTGGTTGCGCTGCAAAGATTTCGCTTCCAAACCTGCAAAGAGACACCGGTGAGTCCTATTTACCACTTGGGTTAGAAGCTGGTTCTCGTTCGTTGGCTGAAGAGTTCACTCAACTGAATTCTTATCTTACATATATGTCTTGTTCAAAGACACGAGGTGATGAATGTGAAAGGAAGATGTCTTTTGAAAGACAGGGTCATCTTTTTGGGGGGGAGAAGCCCAGTCCATCCTGTGTGTGTGTGTGTGTGTGTTTGTGTGTGTGTGTGTGTGTGTGTGTGTGTGTGAGGGAGAGAGAGAGAGAGAGAGAGAGAGAGAGAGAGAGAGAGAGAGAGAGAGAGAGAGAGAGAGAGATTCTCCAACGAAGAGCTTTTGCTTCTATGTCTACTGAGAATAGAGTCTTGTTTGGCGCTCACAGCAGAGTGAAGCCCCCTGGACACTCTCTGTGCCTTTGTCAGTTGCCACCCAGACAGTGGGGGAAAAGTGTTTGAGTTGAACAAAATACAGCTGAGGCATTGTGTAGGCAAAGGAAAAGGCATGTATGTAAAACACGGTTCTTTGAAGTCACCTTGTTAGTTGAATTGCCTCTATTTAATTCCATCTCTGTGGTGTTTTCTTTCTCCCTTTCTTTTGGTTAATGGGGAAGATCCCCTTGGAACTGGATAACACAGAGTTACTCAATACGAAGAAGCCCATCATGTTGACGTTGGTGCCCAGAACTGTTGTAGAACATGAGGAATAGAAGATCTGGAGGCTGGAAAGAGGCCGTGGTATCTCTCTCTTCTTCCTTCCTTCCTTCCTTCCTTCCTTCCTTCCTTCCTTCCTTCCTTCCTTCCTTCCTTCCTTTCTATTGTGCCTTCATGTCACATAACAGCAGCAGTCTGAATCTATAGAATTAAATGCCTGTTTAGACATTTCCTCATGCAGTTTTCAAGGAATGTTGGATGCGCCAGTTAATCTTGGGATCCCTCCAATCTTCACTTAAAAAAACAATAATAAACCTTCTTACTTAATACACACATCACTTGATACCACAAGCATTCAAGGGACCACTGCAAGTTTCTGAGTCCTTCTCTAAGTTTCGTTCTTCTTCTGCCAAAGGAAGTTCCTCAAGCATCTCCCTGCGGATCGCCTCAGGGTTCCTTGACCGATGGGGTAGAAAGGGGATTAAATAAACAGAGGTTTTATGGAGAGCTGTTCTGCCCGGAGAGAGGAAGAAGCAGGTGAAACATATTGGTCACGAAAAGATTTCACAATAAAAACATGCTAGCATCCGGCCTAAACACAGTTTTTGAATAATACAATCATTGCAAACTGTACCGGGAAAATCCCTGAGGTTTTCAGCAGCTTTAATCTCACCAGGAAATGTTGGATATTAAACTTTGGACTTTCTACATATCAAGTGGGTGTTCTCCACCAAGCCATTTCTCAAGACCTGGAATAATGCTGACCATAAAAGATGACCTCATGCCATTACGCAACGCCGTCTGTGTGTCACTCAGATGATGTAATAAAGTTAGGGGGAGGGAAACATCTTTGCCTGTTTTAAGAGGAAAAACTTGGCATGGTGGTTGAAGTGGTCTAAGATATGGTTAGGTCCTTGGTGCTCTCTGAACTTGCTTGTTTTCTTGCAGAGATTTCGTGACCCAGTGCTAGAAGGGAGTGGGGTTTGTGGAGGAAGGAGGAGGAGGAGGAGGAGGAGGAGGGGAGGGGGAGGAAGACGACTGTGGAGTCCTTGGTGCTCTCTGAGCTTGGCTGTTTTTTGTAGACATTTCATTACCCAACTAGGTAACCTCATCAGTGCTAGAAGGGAGTGAGGTTTTCAGGGAGAAGGAGGAGGAGGAGGAGGAGGAGGAGGAGAACTGTGGGATCCTTGGTGCTCTCTGTGCTGGGCTGTGTTCTTCAGACGTTTCATGACCAAACTAGGTAATATAATGAGATGACCTTATATATATAGAAGATTGTATTTGCAGTAGATGTCTCTTCTCTCCAGGTTATTACGAAACCTCCCCGCGGTAGTTGCTGATTCGGCTCTAACCTGGATTTAAAGATAAAATTCACTTGCTAATTGAATAAGTGGAGAATGCTGGAGAAAATTAGTTTTCCAGTAAACTCTAGCACTGAGAATCAACGAAACATTTCTTCAACGCTCTTTCCCTGTCTAAGAAAAAATCCTGCATCCTTAAACCACTCCAGCCGAGACCGGCAAGTAGGAGGGGATACGTATTTTCTTATTTAAAAGACAACTTTATTACCAAAAGCTATTTTATCTGGCACCTGTCATAGCTCTGGCATGCACGGAAAAGATTACATGGTAGTAATAAAATTTTTAAAAAAAGATGGCGTGAAGCTGATTTATCTGACAGAAAAGCACGCCAGAGCGAGATAAGGTCAGTAATAATAACCTGAGCTTGCAAGTTTGCTGTGTTTTTAATGGAGCCGTTTCTGATGAAGATAAATGTCTTCTGTGGAAGAGATTCAGGGGCCAAGAAGATGCTAGAGCTGTTCACTCAAAGTCACAAAAGATTGACCCACAGGGACAAGCACAGGAAAGCTGCATGGTGTGTTGACCTCAATGGATCCAGGATGGTGTACTCATTGAGGACCAGGAGTGGAGAAGCCCACGTTTTCATCTTACCTTCAGCCATGGAAGGCCCAGAATGGACTTCCGGAAGCGGCATCCACACAGAGAACCGGTGGTTCACAGATTTGAATCCCACCACTGCTTACAACCATCCCAGCATCCTTGCACTCACATGATTGTGACTTGGGAACTTGGCAACCCGGTCATGTTTATGACAATTGCAACATCCGGCAGTCACGTGATCAAGTTTTGCAAACTTCCCAGCCGGTTTCCGATGAGCAAAGTCATTGGGGAAGCCAAAAGGTCACCAGCTGTGCTCCCATGATATCTCATTTAATGGCCACAGCGGTTTCCTTAATGACCCTGGGGAAAAAAGGGTAGTAAAATCAGGTCTGGGTCCTGTGGCACCGCTGAAAGATGAATTTTCCGGTTTCCCGATTGCATTTGCCAGATGAGGCTTACGCGATCGCGTTTTGCAACTTTCCCAGCCAGTTTGCAACCAGCAAAGTCGACAGGGAGGCCAGCAAGTCACCAGCCGTGGACCTGTGATGTCCCGTTTAACGACTGCAGTGGTTTCTTTAATGACCATGGCAAAAAGTGACTCACTCAACCACCGCTTAACAATGAATTTTCCGGTCCTGATTGTGTTCTTCAGTCAAGGATTACCTGTAATGATCAAAGGCCAGGATGTGAGTCTATGATTCTGACTCTGATTAAGCCAAGCCAGGCCTAGCACCTCAACGCAACACACCCAAAACACGCAGTAAAAAGGCTCTGTTTATCTGCCTCTGCCCGATTGTCTTGCACTTGGACACAGTGCAAACACGGAAGTGAACTCTTGTCCAAGGGAACTGAGCAACAGGTGAATCACAAAAACCTTTGCGTGCCAACCCCAGAATTCTGCGTTCCTTCTTCCTAAGGAATCTTTCCCCTCCCTTTGCCAACAGGAAGTTGCTTGACTTTAAAGGGCCAAACTTTAAACACGCCAAACGGCAGTAGGCAAACATTTGTGGTCAGTTACCAGCTGGATCCCAGAGAAAGGCACAAATAGAACTGTTGACTGAATTTCCTGTCCCCTCCCTCCGCCTGTTTATTTAATTATTGGCTTTATTGAAACAGTGACGGCAGCCCACAATTATTTTTCTGGCCTCGGGCACCTTACATTGTCAAAAAATCCCACCTCGGGCTTGAAAGAACCATTAAAATATAATCAAAGCCCGTGGCGTCGAATTTATTTACTTCATTTATTTATCAAACTAATGCAGCCACCCTATCCTCTGTATGCGACTCCGGGTGCAGGCAATTTAAACAAAACAATTAGAGCTGTCAAATGGAACAGAGTCGAGGCAAACCACCAGCTCCATCATGCTGGGAAGAGCAGAAGGAAGAGAAGAGGGCAACTAACAGCAAAGTGGATGGACAGGAGAGATGGATGCACCTTTAGATGAAAAACCAGGTTATCGTGGGGGGAACAAGCGATCTACGTGGTCGCTAAGGGTCAACACTTAATACCTTAACTTAAACCAGTCTTCTATAAGCTGGTGTTGCTACCTCATTTGGAGAACACAGGTCCTCTCATGCCCAGCTCAAAAAAGCAGATCTCTGCGGTTGAATAGGACTCCAATTCTTTCTCTCCCACCCCACCTCATCCCCCAAATAATCTCCTGTCATGTTCCTCAAGTATCATAAGAGAGTTTCCAGCTGAGGACTTAGCCTCACTTTTAATGTCATTCTCAAATGAAATGAGCTTAAGCAGGCGTAACCACCTCCACAATATTTCTCCTGCATTATTCATGGTGCTCCTATCCCTCCTATCGGCCTGCTGCCTCCGAAAGGATCCGGTAGCGTTTTCCCTGAGTTACAAATTTTTATTAAAAAGCACCTGCTTTTGTGAGCGGTAGTCACGGCTTAGGGAAGCTAATGCCTTTTAATGATATTTGTTAGCCTGAAAGGGGGCTGCCCGCCTCCACCTCCTGCTCCTCCTTTGAAATTTTGCAGACTAACCAGGTTCGCCTCTTCAAGGGAGTCGGAACATTGTGGATTTGATGGGAGGGAGTGGGAGAAATGGGTGACGTGTGTTTAACTGCCTGTGTGTGAATCTGCTTAGCAGTTGGAGTGGAGTGGAGTGGAGTGGAATGGAATGGAATGGAATGGAATGGAATGGAATGGAATGGAATGGAATAGAATAGAATAGAATAGAATAGAATAGAATAGAATAGAATAGAATAGAATAGAATAGAATAGAATAGAATAGAATGCAGAGGAATGGAATAAGAGTAAGAGTAAGAGTAGAGTAGAGTAGAGTAGAGTAGAAAATAGGAATAGAATGGAATGGGATGGGATGGAATGGAATGGAATGGAATGGAATGGAATGGAATGGAATGGAATGGAATGGAATAGAATAGAATAGAATAGAATAGAATAGAATAGAATAGAATAGAATAGAATAGAATAGAATAGAATAGAATAGAATAGAATAGAATAGAAATAAGGATAGAAATAAGGGAATAGAAATAAGAATTAGAATAGTAATAGAATAGGAATAGAATAGAATAGAATAGAATCGAGATAGAATAGATATAGAATAGAATTAGAATAGAATAGAATGCAGAGGAATGGAAAATAAGAGTAAGAGTAGAGTAGAGTCGAGTAGAAAATAGGAATGGAATGGGGTATGGGATGGGATGGGATGGGATGGAATGGAATGGAATAGAATAGAATAGAATAGAATAGAATAGAATAGAATAGAATAGAATAGAATAGAATAGAATAGAATAGAATAGAATAGAATAGAATAGAATGCAGAGGAATGGAATAAGAGTAAGAGTAAGAGTAGAGTAGAGTAGAGTAGAAAATAGGAATGGAATGGGATGGGATGGGATGGGATGGGATGGAATGGAATGGAATGGAATGGAATGGAATGGAATGGAATGGAATAGAATGGAATAGAATAGAATAGAATAGAATAGAATAGAATAGAATAGAATAGAATAGAATAGAATAGAATAGAATAGAATAGAATAGAATAGAATAGAATGCAGAGGAATGGAATAAGAGTAAGAGTAAGAGTAGAGTAGAGTAGAGTAGAAAATAGGAATAGAATAGAATGCAGAATAGAATAGAATTCCCTCCTTCCAGGTTCTTGGAGGTTTTTGGTTTTTAAAACTGTTATTCTTATTTCAGGCTTATATGACAGTATTTGTCTGTTTCCTGTCTCAAAACAGTGAAAAACGATGCCATCAGATTTTAGCAGAGTTGGTGCAGTTCCAAGAACTGTAAAAGAGAATCCCCCTCTCAGTCTAAGTGGAATACGATTAATAGAATAGCAACAGAGTTGGAAGGGACCTTGGAGGTCTTCTAGTCCAACCCCCTCCTTAAGCAGAAACCCTCTACCATGCCAGACAAAAGAAAGTCTCTTCTTGAAAACCTCCAGTGATGGAACACCTACAACTTCTGAATGAAAGCCTTCCAGTGATTAATTGTTCTCACTGTCAGGAAGCTTCTCCTTAGTTCTAGGTTGCTTCTCTCTTTGATGAGTTTCCATCCGTTGCTTCTTGTCCTGCCTTCAGGTGCTTTGGAGAATAGCTTGACCCCCTCTCTTTGTGGCAACCCCTGAGATACTGGAAGACTGTTACCAGTCCTTCTTTTCCTTAAACTAGACCTATCCAATTCCTGCAACTGTTCCTCATAGGTTTCAGCCTCCAGCCCCCTAATCATCTTTGTTGCTCTTCTCTGCACGCTTTCCAGATTCAAATGCCTCTCTTCCTTGCTCATGAGTAGAACTTCCAAACCATGGAGAAACAAACTGGACAAGTTCAAGGTTGGGAAGCCTCCAACTCTAATAACGAATTGGCAAATCAAATCAAAGAGGAGTGATAGCAATGCAGCTTGTAGCATAGCTTTATTCTGGAAAAGAGAAATCATTTAAGGTCCTTTGGTGGGTGTCAGTCTGCCATGAACCCTGAGGAAGGAAGGGCAAGGGCCCAGGGGACAATGAAGATGAACTGTGAGTCTGCAAGGTCATTTCCCTAGGAGAAGAATGCCAACACGTAGAGTGACTGTTTCCAAAACATCTCTTTTAAACTTGATTGGACAATGAGAGATAAACAATAGGAAAGGACCTATTAACTGGCAAAAGTCTGGCACAAACTCTCAGTTCTGGCTTTATCCTACTGTATTCGCTTGACGTCTAGTAAACTATACCTTTATCAACAAATGGAGTTAAGGATCCTTTTTACTTAGAAGCCCAAGTTGAGGCAGGTCTGTTACGAATGTAACATGGTTACGAATCTGGGAATGATCTTCTAAACCTTGCTCTAGTTCCCATCCGCCCACCTTCTCATCAATAAACCGGATTTTTAATTTCTACCCACGTGCAATCTTATTTTATTCTTTTCGGTCGTGATGCAATCCCCTGAAACTCTGGCTCTCCTTCAGGGCTCGTGAGCATTTGGGAATGTTGCAACGGCTCTTCCCAAAATCTTTAGCTCCTGGAGTTGCAACGCAATTGAACTTGGCAAGCTCCCATTATGTTCCCCACCTGCAAAAAAAAAAAAAAAAAAAAAAGCACTTGGAGAAAAATAATGTTGTTCCCAGCAAGGCGAGCTTGCTCTTAAAAACAAAAACAACAAAAAAAACCTAGCTTCTAACTCCAGCTAAGAACAATAATATACAGCAATAATAGATTTACCCCTCAGGTTCTACTGGAGCTGTCAAGATAATAACAACTCATTTTTAAAACGTCAACCAAGCTGTGCTAAATTCCAGGGGAGGAAATCCAATGAGCAGGAAGTTTCTGCTAGGTTTGGCGGCTCTGTTTTTCATCTCCCGTTCGCTTTTTTTTCTGAGCTGGGAAGACTTGAAAGGGAGAACATCAGGGCTGTTTCACCCCAGTTTTCTCCCTTGCTCTACAGAATAAACGCCATCATCATAAGGTGAAGAGTTCCCTTGCAATCACACCAAACAAAAAGCTAAAACTGCAGACTGAGAATCTGCCTGTATCTTGGCTAAGGTGGAGGATGAAAGACAAAATGGTTGAAACCAAAATGGCGTTCTCCGAGGAGCTGTTTTTTTCCTGTTGAGGTGTCCAGGCTACTGGGGTTAATTCTGAGGGACGATTGAGAACTTATAACTGAATAAGTGAGTTGGAAAGGACCTTGGAGGCAGGCAGGAGAGCCTATTCCCTTCAGGACAAATGGATGTCCAAATTCTTTTTTTTTTCCCCAGCGTTTTATTTTTTATAGTCACAAATGACTTAATATTTTATCAGCAATGTATTGTCTGGGTTTCAATATTTAGCTTACTAATACATGTTAAAATTCCTTTCTCTCTCTACTTCATTTTTCTAGCCATTGATAAAAATTTATCCCCTTTTGTGACCATCGGACAAGCCAAATCCAATGGGGGAAGCTGGGTTCACTTAACGACCACGCCAATAACTTAACAAGTGCAGTGACTCGCTTAACCGCCGTGGCCATAAAAGTGGTCCAAAGGGGCGAAACTCACTTAACAAGTATAAGTCATAAGTAGAGGACTAGCGGCGTTGCCTTTAGTCGGAGCTAAACACAAAAGAAGGTGGAAGGAAGGTGAGAAATTCCGGAGAAAAGGCGAGAACCGTCTTGCCCGCGTTTCGCCAACTCATCAGGGCTATCATTTTCAAGCGAGATGTTGTGCCGTCAAGGCTTTATTGATCTAATTTTCTCGGCAAAATGCTTATTAATGTTATCTTGTTACCCCTTGATGCATATGGCCTTCTGCGGCGGGAACGGCAGACTGTAATTGTCTCTTGGCACAGAATTATTCAGGGGTTTCTCCCCCCCTATCTTGAAGAGAATGAAGAGCATATGCAGTTATTACACTAATGGCTTCGTTTCTAAGGGGCTTCGTGTATTGTGGGGAAGGGGGGGGGCGCATCGGTAACGAATTACACCTAGATTACCAATAATTCATTTTAAATATCCTACTTAGAAAAGCCTGTTTTGATTACTAAATGCAAATATTTCTCTCTTGCTCCGTTTCCTTTTTCTTCTGAGGCTGTTTGAAAAAAACTGTGCACTTCCTCCATCGTCTTGCTGAAAATAATTTGGATAATTTGGATATTCCTTCCCTTCCCTTCCCTTCCCTTCCCTTCCCTTCCCTTCCCTTCCTTTCCTTTCCTTTCCTTTCCTTTCCTTTCCTTTCCCTTCCCTTCCCTTCCCTTCCCTTCCCTTCCTTTCCTTTCCTTTCCCTTCCCTTCCCTTCCCTTCCTTTCCTTTCCTTTCCTTTCCTTCCCTTCCCTTTCCTTCCCTTTCCCTTCCCTTCCCTTCCCTTCCCTTTCCTTTCCTTCCCTTCCTTTCCTTTCCTTTCCTTTCCTTCCCTTCCCTTTCCTTTCCTTTCCTTCCCTTCCCTTCCCTTTCCTTTCCTTTCCCTTCCCTTTCCTTTCCTTCCCCTTCCCCCCTTCCCCCTTTCCTTCCTTCCTTCCTTCCTTCCTTCCTTCCTTCCTTCCTTCCTTCCACACTAACTAAATGAAAATAAGAAAGGCTAGGCTTAAAATGTTGGACATTATAAACCGGATGTTCCCAATTCCAAAATTCAGAATTATTGTGTCATACTGGAGTAACGGCATATTGCATCAAAATACGACAGTAATCGGCTTTCCGGATGTTGGCAAATATTGCTTTTAGTCCATTATTCTGTTATCTTCCTAGAAACACCACAAGAGATTTTTTTTTTTTTTTTTAAAGAACAAACACAAAACTTTTCAATGTGGTTTCGGACTTCTTGTTCGCATTCACACTTCCCCGACTATTACATAAGTGGGTGTGTCTGAAAAACAGCTACAGAGCCCGTTTTTATCTTTAGAGTTTCTTTATTATTAAGAACTCTTTCTTGGAGAGCAGGTGGCCTCTTCAGATTTTACATTTGAATGATGCAGGAAAATGTAGTTTACTCTTATTAAATTCTTCTTATATCTCCATATCACTAGTTACGAAGTACTTGTACATGATTCCAAGCAAACATTACACAAGAAATAAAAGAATAAAAGCCTCTGTTATCATCATGAAATCTTTATGATTTCAAAGGCCAGTTGGCTCTCCTGGGCTGACTGGACCCTGATTTTGAACAGTTCTGGCCTTCTCCCATCAGCTGGTCCAACCAAGGAAGAATTTCATTAATTTCACTTGGAAGATGAATATATAGAAAATGATTTAGTGGAGTGGCAGAGATAAAACGCGAGTTACAAAACAAAGTAACTCGAGAAACAGCAAAACTGACAGATTTCATCCATCTTTATGAGCAGGGATCTTCATGCAGTTAAATCTCCTACAATTATATAAAAAAAGAGAGGGGGGGAGAGACAGTTCATAATAGCCAGGTAAAATACATTTTCCAGTTAAGAAAATCGTCCTTAAAAATGCATAGAAACTCCATTGGGGGGGAATCTCTACTATCCCTTGGTTTCGGTCCTGTGAATGATCTTCAAGGTGATGGGTTTTGTAGGTTTTCTGAAGATCCCTTTTGCGGATAACACCAGTGGGATCTGCAACAGGAAAAGAGGTGGACAAGATACATTTAAATACAAGGAAATAAAATATAGGGAAATTCAGGGCAAGGTCTGAATTTCTATCGTCTATTAATTCTACCTAATATAATTCTATCGTTAGGTTTGGCTGTCTGGGAATGATGGGACTCAGAATCCACAAATTTGGAAGAATCCACATTAGGGAAGGATGTTGAATGTTTTCTAGAATTACTTAATTTGAAGGTGAGTCATTGTTTTAAGAATTTTCAGTCTGTGGCTTGTCCATTCCAAGTGACTGTAGCATATTGGAAGATAGATTTTGAAATCTCGTTTTGCCCTATGAATATATTTCCTAGTATATATCAATGTTTTCCTATGATTGCATGGGGTTTTGATTCTTGTCATCCCATAACTGGACAATAAGTTCATCTTTAGAAGAAGAAGAAATAGCACCCAGAGAGAGAATTTATCCAAATAGCACCCAGAGAGAGAATTTATCCTCTCTTCTGTAGCTTTAGTTGAAGATAAGTGGCTGCCAATTCACGGCTGGCCACTCTTGAGAAAGACGGGTGAGATGCGTCCTTCAGACATGATTCAGAAGAAGTGATCCAGAACTTGCATGAGTGCAGATCTTCACAATTCATTACGCAGAAGCCAGAAACAAGATGGACTACCTCAATGAAGACCATTGGTTCTGCACTTAGGCAGCAAAGTCCAAATCAATCGTTCCTGGTCAAATCAAATCAAATCAAGTTTATTACAGTCAAAGACCAGAGACCTGGTCAAGTTCAAGGCATGCTCAGATGTTCCTACCACTGATGTTGCTAATACTAGCACTGATGATGTTACCTAGTTTGAGTAATGAAACCTCTGCAAGAAAACCACCAAGCTCAGAGAGCACCAAGGACCCCTCATGTCAACCTTGAGCTACAAATGTTCTCCTTTATTGGTCGTTCCTACTCTCATGCTTTGAAGGGGCATTTCATTACTCAAACTAGGTAACATCATCCGTGCTAGTGACCAGTGTAGGAACAACATCTGAGCGTGTTTTGAAAGAGACCGGGAACAAGTGATTTGTGTTTTATATGGGACTATATAAATTTATTTCTAAATTAGCAATGTCTTTGCATTTCTCCCTTGTGGAGTTGGATCCCTGCTAGAAAAGAAAGAGTTGGGCCAAGAACACGGCTTTTGAGTCCACGCCTTTTCTTCCAACTGGGAAGCAAGAGTCAAAGGGTTAAGCCACAAAAATGCAAGCTGCATCTTCCAAATATTTGATGTTATGTTGGCTGCAGGTGAAGCGTTACCTGTCGGGCATGTACTCTCCAAAATAGCTCTGTGCGTGACACTTTCATTAGATCTCCTGTCTCTGCTACTGAGAAAAAAAGGGGGGATTTGATGCCAACGTGTTGTTTTCCCTCTATAAATGAGCACAGCTCAATTCCTGATCCTCACCTGAGTTTCTTTGCAGGGCTGGAAGGTGAAATGCTGCATCAAGCTGGCTACGGCGGCCTTCATGCTAAGGAGAGCAAATCTCATCCCGATACAATTCCGGGGACCAGCTCCAAAAGGCAAGTAAGTATAGGGATTGATCTTTTCTTTGACCTCTTTGCTGAATCTGTTGGGACAGGCCAACATTCGGTCAATTGCAACAGTCAGCCGGTCTAGGAAAAGGACAGGCAGAGCCTGGGTGGAGTCAAGAGAGCAGTCAGCCTGGAATCGTTACATGCTCACAAACAGTCTAAGTCCAAGAGGGATTCCCTTAACTCTTATTTAGCACCAGTTAAGTGCTCACGGTCACATTCTTGCGTGTAGGCACGAACAATTGAATTGAATAGAATAGAGCTGGAAGGGACCTTGGAGGTCTTCTAGTCCAGCCCCCTGCTCAAGCAGGAGAACCTATACCATGTCAGACAAGTGACTGTCCAGCCTCTTTTTAAAAAATCTCCAGAATAATGGAATAAATCAGCTTAACTGGAGTTTAACACGTGGTCCTGATTCTTCACACCTGACGATGACTAATTCATTCCATTCTCGTTTTAGCAAGTTGCATCTCTTCTGAAGCCTTTTGTTGGTGGAACCTTTCAAGTGGATCCTTGGGGCAGCAGATTCTTCAAGGGGGGGCAGGTTGGAAGAGTCTTAGGATGGCACCATTAGCCCTTCAGGGTAGCCCAGACCAGGTAAGTGAAACCAAGAATACGACAAAACCTTTACTCTAAGGTGAGAGTAACAGAATCTTGCAAGTCTGAAAACTCTCCTCTCCTCCTCTATGTTTATGTTCCAGAAGAGTCCCTTCTGAGATGCTTTCTCCAGCCCTATTCCTGCTCTGGACTTAGATGTCTTTTATCAGACCATTGTTTAGGCTGCGGCTACTTCCTTCCATCTCCCAAAGTTATTCTCACAGTCCATTACAGGCACCCAATTTGTCTGCCTTATCAGCAGGCCAAATATGGCCATTGCCCAAGATCACCCAACAAGCATTTTGTCAGGAAGTGTCAACTCATTCTGATTTTTTCTTACCATCAAGTCATTGGTTGTGAGAACTGGAAGAATAAAAATAAAAAAATAAAAACCCCATAGAAATATCAAAGGGTACCTTTCAGGTCTAAATTGATCAGGTTCCGACCAGTATTCTGGATCGGAGTGCAAGATGGCAGGAGGAATCACGATGAACATCCCTTTGGGGATGGTGATTCCATTTAATTTGATGGTTTTCTTGCACACTCTTTGAAGTCGCCCGGAGCCTGGATGCTTTCGTAGAGTTTCGCTGAGGACCATATCCAGATACTCCATTTGCATGAGGGCATCATAGGTGATTGGAGCCTGAGAGAAGGGGGGAGTAAGGGAGAGGGAGGGAGGGAGAGAGGGAGAGAGACCTAGAAAAAACTTGCTTATTTTGTCCCTAAATAACCTTAAAAGTTAATATCTCTACCTAGAGCAGAAGATCACAAACTCATGGACTCAAGAAAATTAACTCCTGTGGCTTTCTGGATACATTTATGTGGTTCTCTCAATTTCCCACAGCCTTTCCTAGGATGTGTTTCAAATCTCCCATTTTGTCCTACAGTCCTTGAAGTTCTTCTGTTCAGATAACAACCAGGTCCAATGCCATTTTTGTTTATTTGTTTGTTTGTTTAGAACATACTAGTTACTCAACTCCAAGGGACTCTGGATGGCGTACAAGACTGGACAATCCATAGAAACAAATAGAAAACATCAAGTGAGCATCCCAGACTGAAACCATCTGGTAAACAACACAAATCAAACAACACAGAGACCTTAGCCTAGACAAACAATAGCTCACCAACCGCAGGCCTGGGACCCAAGCCAGGTTAGCTGGCTTGCTCTTTTGAGAGAATGGCATATCAACAACAGCTTGCTTTGTATTGTGTTATCACATCCCTATCGCTGTAGGAGGTGACATAGTGTTACCATAGCAACATACTCACTATGGATTGCATGTTCTAAAGGTGCAAAGTGTAAGAAGTGTTTTACTGTGGTTGTCATCATCGTTGTTAACAGGTTTTCCTTAATGATTAGAAAGTTCTCAAGGATGCCATCAACTGAAAGCTTTGGTGTGGGACTTATGCCATTTTTCCACAAGAAAGCATCAACCCTTAATTCGGATAGCTTAGAGTTTGGTCCATCATTGTTTAGCAGCTGATCTAAAGGAAAACCAATTATACTCAAAGAGCTACTTCAATCAATCAGAATAGAATTGGAAGGGACCTTGGAGGTCTTCTAGTCCAACCCCCCGCACAACCCCCTGGTTAATTGGTCTCACTGTTAGGAAATTTCTCCTTATTTCTAGGTTGCTTCTCTCTTTGTTCAGTTTCCACCCATGGCTTCTTGTCTTGCCTTCTGGTGCTTTGGAAAATTAGTTGACCCCCTCTTCTTTGTGGCAGCCCCTCAAAATACTGGAATACTGCTATCATGTCACTCCTAGTCCTTCTTTTCATTCAACTAGACATACCCAATTCCTGCAACCGTTCTTCATATGTTTTTGTCTCCAGGCCTTTAATCATCTGGGTTGGTCTTCTCTGCACTTTTTCCAAAACCTCAACATCTTTTTTGTAATGTGGTGACCAAAACAGGATGCAGTATTCCAGAATACCACTCGTCTGGAATATTAAGTATCCAGTATCCTGGATACTTCGTATTCCAGATGACGGGAATCAGGGCGGAGCTTAATGGACATAGTTGAAAGCCTAATTGCATCAAAGTTGAGTCCCACCTACCTTGTTAGGCAGAACTACGTCAATCTCCTCCTGAAGTTTTTGCTGTATGTCAGGATGGATGGCCAATTCATACGTCAAATAACTGAGGGCGCTGCTAATGGTCTCATAGCCAGCAAAGATGAAGATAATTGCTTGAGCCAGAATCTCACTGTCGGTCAAACCTACATGAAGAAAGGAAGAGAGAAAAGTTGAAGGCCACCTTGTGATGCAAAGAAACCCTAACTCAGGGGACCATTGGAGAAGACGCACACGAATGGGGTCATCTTTCTTTATCGATCCATTGGCAAGGCGCTCTTTAGCCTGGTTTCCTACGAGGTTTAACTGAAGCTTATAGGTGGGATCAAGAAATGGTAGGCTGCATCCGAGAAGATCTGAATTCTTATGAAGGTTTCCCTCAAACCCACTAACTTTTTTAAAAAAAATATTCCTAAACTGTCTCAGTGCTTCTTTCCTTCACTGGGAAGTTTGTCTCTCTCGCGCGCATTGTTTTATTAATTCCCACAATAGCAGACTTAGCAATGAAAGCTGGTTCCGGTTCAAAGACATGACCGTTGACGATGGTTTCAAATTATTACCTTTATAGGTGTGATTCACACCATTCATCTCATGGCTTGTCAGCGAGTTTTGAGATTCTATCATCAGTTGCAAGAAATCCACTCTTCCCTGAAGTAATAAGAACATTTCAGAATGCTTGCTTCTTGGTAACTTGGCCAGCATAGTATTTACACAATAGCTACAATGTCATGGTTCCGACTGATGAAACTCTTCAAAGAACTTCGAGGCATTGTTTACCTTAAAGAATCTTTACTTGAGTGGCATAGCATCAGCACGTACATAGTCGAAGCAAAAATCTGGATTCCCCTCCCCCTGAGCACATAGTATCAAACACAATTCCCTCCTCTAATTAACAGTCATAAATCACATTCTCCAATTAGTTTGAAATGTAGGCTTTCCCTCCTGTTCTCCAATCCGCCATTTCTTATCACCTCTTATTTCAAAAGCCCTGAATTCACACACTATTACAATATTGTTATGTCTAACTAACTCCCATCACATTCCTCCTCCTCCCCCAGTATCATCTAATTCTAAGAGTAAAGCATAAGAAAGAAAAAGGCTGCATCTCCATAGGTTGTCAAAGCAAGAACATCCAATGTTAGCAGCGTTGACATATAACTTCAATAACCTGATTACAGCTATGCCATTTTATTTAGAAGGAATCCCCTAATTATTTCCAGATCATTGGTTGCAATGCTACGTTTTAATTTTAAAGGGATTTAATACGGGAAAGGATTGGATATGCTCATACCTAAAATGGAATGCTATGTTTTATTTTGAATCTAACAAGAGATGGTTGGTCCTGCCCAGGATAGAACCATGTCTGAGTCAAC
This sequence comes from Azemiops feae, assembly GCA_023970755.1. Lineage (NCBI taxonomy): Eukaryota > Metazoa > Chordata > Lepidosauria > Squamata > Viperidae > Azemiops > Azemiops feae. The sequence goes on from JALGBA010000972.1 coordinate 831,320, forward strand.
CAAAATCCCAGAGATTTCCATCACAAAAGCTGGTTGTATAGATCTTAACACAATGTGTTTATGGCATTGCTTTATACAAGAGGCCCAGTATGTCAAAAAAAAAAAAAAAGAAGAAGTTAGATTTTGATGATTTAACAGAATAACAGAGTTAGAAGGGACCTTGGAGGTCTTCTAGTCTAATCCCCCACTCAAGCAGGAGGCCCTAAACCATTTCAGACAAATGGCTGTCCAGTTTCTTAAAAGCCTCCAGTGATGGAGCACCCACAACTTCTGAAGGAAAGCCATTCCACTGATTGATTGTTCTCACTGTCAGGAAATTTCCCCTCAGTTCTAGGCTGGTTCTCTCCTTAATTAGTTTCCATCAGTTATTTCTTGTCCTGCTCTCTCTGATGCTTTGGAGAATAGGTTGACCTATTTGTGACAGTTCCTCACATATTGGAAAACAGACACCATGTCTCTTGGTTTGAAAGAGCTACTATGAAGCTACTTTGCTGGGAAAAGATTACAGATATGAATTCCCGATTCTTGGTGGGTTTTTTTTCCCTGAATTAACTTAATCGTTCAGGTTTTTCCCGCACCTTTTGACCCTCTTGGGCCCTCTTCTCTTTCAGTTTTGTTATGGACCTTGCGAAGAATTCCACGGACTCGTTGGAAAACACATTTACATTCATCTTGTCAAGAAAAGGGGTTATCCATGGGGCAACATCTGGAAAAAGAGAAGGGAAAGCCTTAGAAGAACACCGCAGATGCCATCAGCAAATAGGTTGTGAGTTGCTTTGAAGCAGAAGGAGTTGGTTATCAAGACAGGGGACATTCATTTGAGGGGTGTAATTAATTATTTAAAAGGGGGGAGTGGTTGTGAGATTCAGTGCCGTCAGCCACGCAAGATGGTGCCGACAAAAAGCACACCCAAAAGGTCTACTTCTAACTTTATTGTAAGGTTACACTAGTGGAATCTTGCAGGTTTGAAGATACCCCTGTCCCCTTTACAGTCTAAGAAACTAGTGAGGGTCCCTTCTGAAATGGTTGCCACTTCCCATTCCTTCTGTGGGCTCAGCTGCCTCTTATCTGACCATTGTCTAATCTTCACCTCTTCCTCCTCTCCCTCAAGGCCATCCCTACACAGACCATTACAAGTGCTAAACCGTGTCAGAGGCTACAAAGAATGGATTTCAAAGCTGAAGGTAGAACCAACCTACATAATAAAATAAACAGTGGAGAAAGGAAGTCAATCGTCACCAGTTTCTGTGCCTGTTGGACAAAGGGGTCTTTGGGGTTGTTCATGGCATCCGTGTTGACACCAAAAGAGGTGCTTGTGATCACATCCATACTGTAGGCACCAAAGATTCTGGAAAAATGCAAGACACGAGTGGTCAAAATAAGGAAAAAGAAGGAAGAAGGCCCTTAAATGTCCATCTATATGCTTCCATCTGTATAGGTCAAACGTTTATGCCTGGAACACTGTCTTTAGGTGATCAAGATACAGACCTGGATCTGCTCGTAAACTTCTGCTAGATTTCAGTTTGCTCTTTGATCTAGATTTTCAACAGTTTGATCTGGAACGTGAAGAGCCTTTACTTTGAGACCTAGATTTTGAGCTTGATCAGCTTTTTGAGGCACTATGGGATCTACTCCAGCAGATGCAATTATCTATCTGATTGTCTTCTAAAATGGGATCTCGATCTATTGCCAGATTAAGATAATCTGTGGCTCGATCATGGCTTATCTTCAACTAACCTGTTTTTTGTCCATTTGTGAAGGGGGTCCTTGGCGCTCTTTGAGCTTGGATATTTTCTGGTAGATGTTTCATTACCCAAACTAGGTAACATCATCGGTGCTGGCGATAAAACAACCGCGCTCAGAGAGCACTAAGGACCCCTCGTTTCAATCCTGAGCTACAAATATTCTCCTCTGTTGTTCATTTATCTCTGTACCATCCAATTTATCCAAAGCTGCCTTCATAATTTGGAATACTATAGAACTATACAGTAGAACAGTTCTGTAGGATCTCCATTGTCATCTGCTCTTTCCTCCTGAGAGCTTCTTCCACAGATTTCAATTGCTAACACCCTCAACTTTCCTCTTTTCCACGAGCTGTCAAAGCCTTTTTTTGTCATGTCAAGAAGTGAGTGTCCAAACAGAGATGAAGGAACCGCCCGGCCCACATGGTCAGGCTGTTACTCACTTTTTAACGTCCACCGGTTCTTCTCGATCTGCTTTCTTCTGCAAAAGCGCTAATAAATTTTTCACATAGTTCTGAATGATGGGAAACATCTAAGGGAGAAGAAGAGGATGGAGAGACACACCAAATACAAGTAAAGGAGAAACAGAGCCTAACTTTTCGTCCTATCGCAAAATCAGCCCTAATGTGTCCTCCCCTCTTATTCCTCACCTCTTTTAGCTTTCCACTGGTGAAAGTGGGCGAAAGGACTGTCCGAATCCTCTTCCACTGCTCATCTTCTACTGTCACAACGGATGTCTTCAACTGGCCACGGGGAGTAAAATTCTAAGGGACACATTTGAGAAAGAGAGAGGAATGGATGTCCATCGCACATTAGGAAGAGCAAAAAAAAAAACAGGAGAGGCTTCGAACACACCATTGTGATGTCCATCTGGACTAGTCGGCAACCAGCCCTGTCCTTATCAAAAGGCAAAAGTCTTATCACCGTGCTATAAAACTCAACAAAACTCTACAACTCTACAACAGTGTAGCTCCCTTCTGGTCCTACTTGACTATAATCTAGGTTCACACAGATGTTGGTTTGCAGGCCATTGTTAATCAAGTCAGGTGAAAACCAAGCATTCAGACACAGTGCTAAGTATAGTTATTATTTACAACTTGGTTGTCTGTTTTTTAAGGGTTAGCAAGTTGGGTCAACATTTATTTCTTTGTGTTTCAAAGTATTTTGCCAGCCTAGAAACACCCATAACTGTGCAAACACAATTTTTATATTTTCAAGGCAATCTATCTACACTTACTGACTTCCAAGCAAGCTTCCCAACTCGTTTTTAAATGGCTGGTGCATTAGGGCAGGTCCTTCCTAAGTTTATTCCTCTAACCATTAACTAACCCGAGGCTCCTCCCTCTCTTATCTAATTGTTTCCTAAGTAGTATCTCTTTCCCTCTTCCCCCGAGATCATTCACACTGCCCATTACCACCTGGTCACATAAGCAGGTCTTAAGGGACTTCTGGAATGATAGGAGGGATGGGGTTAACCTGACTTGGAAGAGTGGGGAGAGAATGTTCCATAGGGAAGTTACCACTGACGAGAAGGCCCATGTCCCAGGACCCACACAATGTAGGTCCCTGACAGAGCCTGCAAGTTACCTTCTCTTGGGTTGTAATTATCGCACTCTGACTCCGTCTACAATCAAAGCATTTTTCTCAACGTTGTCGGAATGTCTGCAAAGTTGAAACTCACCCCGCGATTCAGGAAGGTGGAATAACTCTCTTTTACCAGTACAATTTTAATTATCTCAGGGTCAGTTATAGCCAGAACGGGCTGTCGTCCATCGTAAGTCCTAGAATAAATGGTCAATGGATTAAAGTCTCTCCATTGAAGTCTGGCAACAGATAGGGCTATATATCCATGAATGAGGGGAACGAGCCCAGAAAACTTTGCCAGTCGAATAAAAAGGAAATAAATACTCACCCCCAGATTTTACCGTATTTTTTATAACAGGCCATATCAAAATTGGATCTTCCCTGTAACAGAAACATTAAGAGTGAGTGTCAAAGGCAAAAACCACACTTGGTAGATCTGAGATCAACCGTCTCGCAATCATTCCCTGCCATAAAATTCACAACACAGATTTGCAAATATCTCTAATCACCGATGATCAGGAATCGCTTACAACTAATCCCCAATTTACAACACTTTGTCTCAGGACTGTTCGGAATTACGACAGCACAGAAAAAAGTGCCTTACGACCGTTCCTCACGCTTATGACCGTTGCAGCATCCCCGTGGTCACGCGATTAAAAATTCAGACACTTGGCAACTGATTCATATTTACGACGGTCGCAGTATCCTGAGGTCACGTGATCCCCTTTTGCAACCTTCTGACAAGCAAAAGGTTGTCCATGGGGAAGCCAGATTCAATTAACCACCACGTTACTCACTTAACAACTGAAGTCTCTCTCAGCTGTGGCAAGAAAGGTCGTAAAGTGGGGCCAAACTCGCTTAACAAATGTCTCACTTAGCAACAGAAATTTTGGATTCAACTGTGGTCGTAAGTCGAGGACTATCTGTGTATTCAGGGTGGTTAGGTAGACTAGTGAGCTTGGCGAATAGAGCAGGGTTCGCAAAGCTGAAATAATGACAATATTAAACTAGAGCCGTTTCCCAACTTGTCTGCTGAGATAGCTTAGGTAATAGGTTTTTCACCCCCACACCCCCAAGTATTTAAAGCCAGTTTCTTGCCAGGCTCAAATATACAAGCAGCTGTGTTATTTATTGCTTTTTGCTTTTTGCTTTAAAGCTTTTTGCTTTGACTTTCTCAGCCCTTGATTAGACTAAAGTAGATTAAACTAGATTAAAACTGGGTGACGGAGAAATCACAAGATTCCCTGCCTCTTTTCGAGTCTAAAGTCTATGACCTCGCCCAAACCAACCCCAGTACATTATGTCGGGATTCATTTTCAAATGTTTAGTGCTTATTCTCCAAAGCCCCTGAGGGCAGGACAAGAAGCAATGGGTGGAAGCTTATTCAGGAGAGATCTAATCTAGCAATAAGGAGAAATTTCCTGACAGTGAGAACAATTCACCAGTGGGACGGCTGGCCTCCAGAAGTTATGGGTGCTCCATCATTGGAGGTTCTTAAGAACAATAATGGACAACCATTGGTCTGAAATGGTATAGGGTCTCCTGCTTGAGCAGGGGGTTGGACTAGAAGACCTCCAAGGTCCGTCCCAATCCTACGATTCTATGTTCTCTATGCCTCCTGCTCCATGAACAAGTTTTCTTGAACGGGTCCACACAATATCTTAAAAACCCGAAGCCCTAAACCCCAGTTTGCAAGTCCTCTCTTCCATGACAAACCATAAGGATCTGAAGCCTCTCGGAAATCTGCTCTTGAAATCATGCCCATAAAAGCAACCCGCAAACTTACATAACGAAACCCGAAGGCCGTACCGATGAACGGGAGAGGCATCGGGCCCGGGATGCCCAACTTCCTGAAGACTCCGTAAGGCCAGACCCCGTATCTGTAAAAGGAGAACATCTTTTTTTCAGGGTTCAGGAGAGTCTGGATAAGGATAGCGAAGTTAGGGGTACAAGGAAAGATGTCTATCCCAGCAGACTTGAAGGGCCCCATTTAGTTGGATGGAATGCATGCGTCTGTGCGCTTTGGGGACTCCAGGGACCCATGTGCAGGTCTGAAAGAACCGTGCAGAGAAACCAAAAGAGAACTTTCTATTTCTCTCCAGTGTGACCATATAGACCAGGGGTGTCAAACTGCCGGCCTGTGGGCCGCATGCGTCATGGCGAAACCGCGCCCACATCGATTGTCGGCAATGGGGGAAAAGCCGCGACACGTCACGTGACGTTGCGAGTTTGACATCCTCAATATAGATGAACAAGAGAGATGGGAGAGAACATATAGGCAGTCCTCAACAGTGGAGCCCAAAACTGATGTCGTTCAGTGAGACAATTTCTTAAGCGGGTTTTGCCCCGCTTTATGACCTTTCTCACCACGGTGGCTAAGTGAATCCTTGCAGTTTGTTCAGTTAATGACTCGGTTGTTAAGTGAAGCTGGCTTCCCCGTTGACTTTGCTTGGGGGAAGGTCGCAAACGGGGATCAGGTGATCCCGGGACGCTGCAACCGTCACAAGTACATGCCAATTGCCAAGCCTCTGGATTTTGATCACGTGACCCTGGGGAGGCTGCAACGGTCGTAAGTGTGAAAAGTGGTCCTAAGTCACTTTTTGCAGTGCCGTCGTAACTTTGAACGGTCACTAAGCGAACTGTTATAAGTCGAGAACGACCTGTATCTCAGCATCATGACGGTCTAAAAACACCAGTCTAAAAATACAAAGCAATCAGTGTCCTGCTGAAATGGGGGGCAGGTAGTCCTCGTTTTACGACCCACAGTTTGGAAGCAGGAGGTTGCTAAGTGACTCACACCTGATTTTACAACCTGTTTTGCCACTGTTTGACTTAACAACAGTGGCAAAACAGGTTGTAAAGTCAGGTGTAAGTCACTCAGCAACCGCCTGCTTCGCTGCAGCTTTTAAGCGAGTCACGTGGCCGTTAAGCGAACCTGGATTCCCCCCCGTTGTAATTCAGATAGTCGCTAAACAAACGGTTCTAAATCAAGGACTGCGTGTCGTTGCATCGGGGACCTTCGTGGGTTATTAGATTTAAATGTGGGATATTGCCAATTTAACCCTCGGTGGCGCATTGCATCACAAGTCACAGCCAGGAAGGAGACACTATCTACTTTAGTTCTGCAATCTACAAACAGATCAATGCACCGCTAAAAGCAGAAGAAAAAGCTCCATTTTGGTTTGCTGCAGATTTTTTTTTAAAAAAGTTACATTCTGTTTGAAGGAAATTAGCTTAGCTGTTAAAAAATGACAACATCCCCCCCCCTTAATAAACAGAACACAAGGTTGGAACGCAAGATCTTCCAAAATCTTTGCCAGAGGTGGTCAAACATGTTCATGTTAACTCAGGAATTAAGCATTTAATCTCACAGCATCTTCATATATGTATTTCTCTCTCTCTCTCTCTCTCTCTCTCTCTGTGTGTGTGTGTGTGTGTCCATGCTCACAGCATCTCCCTCCATTTCTTTCTCCCATAATGACTTTGTAAAACTGTTTAATAAGCACTAGCCGATGATAAGCGAGGGATGCTGCAGAAATCTTCAGAGAGAGATAACCTCAAGGTAAAAGCAATTATTTCATAAAGAAATGGAGGCCCAGACTAGTAAGAAGCCTTAAAAGCTTGAGCAAAAAAATCAATTTTTTTTTAAAAAAAAGAAAGACAAGTTTTCTTTTAGACCTTCTGTCCAGCTCAAGGCAAAAAGCAAAGTGGGGAGAAGAGAGAAATAAAAATGCAACTTAAGCCATATTTACTGCTGAGAAATCAGAGCTGAGCTGGCTTTTCTGGCAAAAGATCCTGTAGGTATCCATTCCGGGGACGTTCTTTTCTTTCAGTCTGATCTACTTCCTGGTTCTTTATCTTTTCTACTTGATTTTTAGGTAGATCACGCCTGTGGGGTAGACGGACTCAGCGATGTGTGGTGGAGGATCTAAAGGACTACTAGGTTGTGGTCACCAAAGATCAAAGGCTTTTTGATAAGACCATCTAGTAGACGTCAGGCTACACTCAAGAAACTAACAGGCCAGACTCTGCTCAGCTTCCAAGCTTCCACCGTTGTAAATAAATGTGTTTTCTTTCACACTTCAAATTTTTAAACACCTTGTGGAATATTTGGGGAGCCAGGAATGATGCTGAAGCAATAAATAGGCTTCTGTAGAAGTCTATATAGTTTCACCAACGGTAGATCAGGTCAACCGGAATATGCAAAGATTGCCTTCCTCTCTCTCCATAGTAAAAAATAAGTGGCATAGACAAAATAAGTGGGTGGAATTTGACTCTAGCTCAACAATACAGCTGTGCAGTCTTACTTCAATCTTGGACATGTTCAATTAAAGCTAGAAAAGATTTCTGCTTGAGACCCAGATATGTTGACCAGATCAGTTAAGGCAAGCCAGCAGCTTGTCTTTGTTCCTATAACTCAATAGACTATCACCCACAAGATTTTATTGATTGATTTGTGGGACATAAGGAGCGAACAAGGCTGAAATTCATGCAGGCAGAGGAAGATGGAACGTCATGTTTTACTTACAACATCAGAAGGCCAATGAATAAAATCAGAAGTGCCCAAGTCTCTAGTGAGAAATATGGAAGGCGATCCATCCTGGATTTCGGGGACCTTGAGTTTCTCCTCCTGCTTTTGGAAAGATTGACGGCTCAAGGGAAAATGTTGTCCGAAAGCACAACAGGTTCAAATCGTTGAGAATTGTTGTTCCTACCTGCTTTCAAATCAAGAGTATGTGAATTAGGCATGAAGGGACTACTTAGTTCATGAACAGGAGGTGGAGCATAGCCAGAATAGGAGAAACTCAATTGTCCAATCACAGTTCACGTAAGCCAATTTTAAACTCTGGAGGTGAAAAGGTCTTGAAAATCATTGATCAAGTTAACCTTTGAAAAATTTAATGGAAAAAAAAAAGAATAAGACAAACTGGGTTTAAAATAACATTAATCTGTAAAACCAACAACATTACCAAATTCCTTCCAAGCCTCAATAGGAGTTTATGATTGTCGAAGATTGCAATCAGCCAACAAAGCAGAATTACATGAAATAACAGTTGAACAACGATAATGTCAACAGCAATAATGAAAAGAAAAAAAGAATAAGACAAACTGGGTTTAAAATGACATGGTTTTGTAAAACCAACAACGTTACCAAATTCCTTCCAAGCCTCAATAGGAGTTTATGATTGTCGAAGATCGCAGTCAGCCAACAAAGCAGAATTACATGAAATAACAGTTGAACAGCAATGATGTCAACAATATCTATAAAACACATAAAATGTTGATATTACGAAGCCAGCACCAGGAGCTGAGAGGTTTTACCTACTGCTGCACAAAAACGTGACAATATTGAAGTTACTGAATATAAAATAATTTTTCCAAATTCTGGACTCTCAGAGTAGACAGCCATGGAGAAGACTAGGCAGAAGTGTTCCGTAACATGGACACCAAGACGTTTTAAGCCCAAGAAACAAAGCGAACATAAGAAACAGCTTCCCAATTTTTGTCGCTCTAACTTAGAATCTCTGTCAAATTTTGAAAGTTGGTTTCCTGGCCTGTGAAGGTCTAACAATAACAATGTAATTAGTGCCTCAATTCCTTTGTTTGTGACTCATCAGAGCAGGCAAACTCAATCCTTTTAATTCTGTTTATAATAATAATAATAATAATAAAGTTGGAAGGGACCTGGGAGGTCATCTAGTCCAACCCCCTGCTCGGGCAGGAAACCCTGTACGATTTCAGACAAATGCTGTCCAGTCTTTTCTTAAAAGACTGGTTTACGCAGCTCTATATTGTATGGACATAAAAAATGGATCTGGGTTTGTGTATGCTATGATGGTATTACTGCATACCTTACATCAGAGGTCCCCAACCTCCCGTCCGTGGACCGGTACCGGGCCGCAGCATGCCAGCAACCGGTCCACACAAACAAGCAAAGCCCCAGTCGTGGGATGCAGGCAGCACATGAAACCACATTCTCTACGGTCCACGGAAAGTCTAGTTTAATGAAAAGAAGGACTAGGGGTGACATGATAGCAGTATTCCAATATCTCAGGGGCTGCCACAAAGAAGAGGGAGTCAAGCTATTCTCCAAGGCGCCTGAGGGCAGGACAAGAAGTAATGGAGGAAAACTAGTCAAGGAGAGAAGCAACCTGGAACTGAGGAGAAACTTCCTGACAGTTAGAACAATTAACCAGTGGAACAACCTGCCTCCAGAAGCGGTGAATGCTCCAACACTGGAAGTTTTTAAGAAGAGACTGGACAGCCACATGTCCGAAATGGTATAGGGTTTCCTGCCTGAGCAGGGGGTTGGACTCGATGACTTCCAAGGTCCCTTCCAACTTTATTATTATTATTATTAAAAATCTTTCTCCACAGAACCGGTCCCTGGTGCTCAAAAGGCTGGGGACCTCTGCCTTACATACTTTAACATTTTACATCGTGCTATAAAATAAACTCTCCTTAGGTTAATAATTACACATATTGGGTTCAGGTTTCTTCTTCTTGTGTTGGAAAATATATCTATGTCACTGCCATACCATCTTTCTCCAGGAAGGAAATGGTAATATTGGTATTTTAAAATGATATCTTGGTCTCTAGTGGTTAAGGCACCTGGCTACAAATGGGCACACTGTGGAAAGTCATGAAAGCCAGCTGGGTGATTTTGGGCCATTCGCCAGGAGACAGTGAGTTCTAGTCCCACCTTAGCCATAAAAGTCAGCTGGGTGACTTTGGGCCAATTGCCAGAGACGGTGAGTTCTAGTCCCACCTTAGCCATAAAAGTCAGCTGGGTGATTTTGGACCAATCTCCAGGAGACGGTGAGTTCTAGTCCCACCTTAGCCATAAAAGTCAGCTGGGTGATTTTGGGCCAATCCCCAGGAGACAGTGAGTTCTAGTCTCACCTTAGCCATAAAAGTCAGCTGGGTGACTTTGGGCCAATCGCCAGGAGACAGTGAGTTCTAGTCCCACCTTAGCCATAAAAGTCAGCTGGGTGATTTTGGGCCAATCTCCAGGAGACAGTGAGTTCTAGTCTCACCTTAGCCATAAAAGTCAGCTGGGTGACTTTGGGCCAATTGCCAGAGACGGTGAGTTCTAGTCCCACCTTAGCCATAAAAGTCAGCTGGGTGATTTTGGGCCAATCTCCAGGAGACAGTGAGTTCTAGTCCCACCTTAGCCATAAAAGTCAGCTGGGTGACTTTGGGCCAATTGCCAGGAGACAGTGAGTTCTAGTCCCACCTTAGCCATAAAAGTCAGCTGGGTGACTTTGGGCCAATTGCCAGGAGACGGTGAGTTCTAGTCCCACCTTAGCCATGAAAGCCAGCTGGGTGACCTTGGGCCAGTCCCTTTCTCTCAGCCCAGCCCACCTCACAGGGTTGTTATTGTGGGGAAAATAGGAAGGGGAAAGTGTGTTGGATATGTTCACCACTTTGTTTACAAAAATAATAAAAGCAGAGAAGAAACAAACAAAACAAATAATAAATTAATTAAAACCAGAAACCAATGTTACTCGAGGGAGGGGGTGGGAGAGAGAGAGAGAGAGAGAGAGAGACATGAAATGTGAAAAACTGCAGGCTGTATTGAAAGTACATCGTGTGCAATTTAACTCTAGCAAAACATGCTCATCTGATCAGCTCTTGGCCCTTTACTCTTCTTGGATAAGAATTCTGGATCTCTGCCATCTTCCTGGTGAAACGTGGGATGAGCACAGACCGGGACATTGTCAAGCAGCGTTCAGATGAGTTCATGCCAGAAAAAAAGGTCAAAGAATTATGAGTTAACAGCTCTGGGTCAGGAAAGTTTGTGTGATGCAAAGTAGAAATTCCTGGTTTATTAGAAAAATGTTGGTCCAATTGGAGAGTATGGAAGGAGCATCAGCTGATCCTTCTCACTCGCTCAATCCGAAAAGAAATTGAAGTTTGATTCCAACATCCCATAACCCTGTTTAATTGAAAATGGCTAAAGTAGGAAATACTGTACCTTTGCTACTGTAAAATGGTGCCTTTTGAGCATAACAGATGGTTAAATGTTTTTCCTTTTGAGTATGCTATCCTTGTTCAGGCTGGCTATCTAGGAACAGTAAACTAATATTATTCAGCAATAAATAAAATAAAGTCAATGAATAACAGAATAATAGAGTCGGAGGTCATCTAGTCCAACCCCCTGCTCAGGCAGGAGACCTTATACCATTTCAGACAAATGGTTGTCCAGTCTCTTCTTAAAAACCTCCAGTGATGGAGCACCCACAACTTCTGGGTTCCCCTGATTGATTGTTCTCAGTGTCAGGAAATTTCTCCTTAGTTCCAGGTTGCTTCTCTCTTTGATTAGTTTCCATCCGTTGCTTCTTGTCCTGCCTTCAGGTGCTTTGGAGAACAGGTGGCCCCCTTTTCTATGTGGCAGTCCCTGAGATATTGGAAGACTGCCATCATGTCTCTTATTTATGACTAATTATGGAGCTACTTTACTGGGAAAAGATTACAGATTACAGACATGAATTCCCAATTCTTGTTATTTTCTTATGAATTAAATTAATAGCACCCACAACTTCTGGAGGCAACTTCCGTTCCACTGGATAATTGTTCTGTCAGGAAATTTCTCCTTATTTCTAGGTTGTTTCTCTCCCTGATTTGTTGCCAATGAAATTTTGAAAGCTCACCTTCTCCTATAGATTTTACAATTATACTTATGAAAGTTATTGTGTGTCCATTTTTGGCTGTAATGGTGTTAAGTTTTTATTGTTTGCTATGTTTTCTACTTGTGATAGTGTTAACCACTCCAGACCGGTTTGACCAAGAGCGAGTGGAAGATTCAGTGGTATGTAAGTAAATAAATAGATTTAAGGTGCAGCTATGTTTGGAACATTATAACTCTTCTACATCTTAGTTAGTCTCATAAAATTATTTCTCTCCTGAGTACACAGGGAACCAATGTTTTGTGCAGAAAAAATGAAACTGTGCAGCAGAACGCAAGACCCAGGGGTGTCAAGAGAGAAGAAAGCTCCTGTTTTAGCCTGGTTTTCTGCAACTTTGGACTGTCTTTCTCCAAAAGTTGCTCCAGGGGTTGGAATTGTAGTTGCTATCTATCTTGAAGACCCCAAGAAGCACAATCATTTTGAATAGAAGGAAGAACTTTGTGTATTTGAATGAGATGAACTCAAAGAATGAACCGGTAGAAGGTCTAGGTTAGAGATGAAATGAGTTCAGAACATCTGCTTCTGAGCACAACTATTTCTATAGAGAATTAGAAATAGTACATTGTTTTTTGGCACATGGGTGGATGTTCTGGTGACAGATAGATAACCTGCTGAGTGACCCACGAAAAAATATCATCCAACAACTATTTAGCAACCCAATTTTTGTGGTAGGACACATCATCGTTCTTTCTCTCTTACCTCCTGTGGATGTCTATAATTTCTAAATTTACATTCCACAATTGCAGTCTAACTTTTGTGATATTTGTAGATGTATTAGCGGATAAAGTAAAGACACCTAATACAGTTTTTCCAAAACACCACCAAAAGCAAGAGCTAAAAGTGGGATAAAGACAGATTTGGAGCAAATTTACTTCTTAGTAGATCTGAAATCATAAATGCAGCTAAAAACATGTTCAACTCTTCTTGAAAAATAGGACCTTTTTTTAAAAAAAAAAATTAAAATAAAACCAGGTTTCTAAAGTTAACTGTATAGAAGCCATTGCTGTAGAATTTGGAAGTCACTGTGAAGAATAGATTTATTTATAAGTTTATATTCTTCCTCCGCCAAATTTCAGATAGCAATGGGAGTCAAGAGGAGTTGACAAGATGGGAATCTTATCCAGGAAGGGACACTGGAATCAGGCGAAGGTCAAAAAAGGCAAGATGGAAGCTGCAACTGTGCAATGTGTTCATGCATCACAGATACTACATGTCCCAAACACCCAGCTTAGAATGATACCCAACAGTCTGAAGAGTTTCTAGCTATTTGTGTCGTGGTTTAGCTAAAGGCAGAATTGCACAAAACAAAAATAATGTATTGGTCCTAGGTCTACAGCTTTTAAAGACATTTTTAAGACACTAATTACCTACTTATATCTGACAAGTATAAGTCACAGATGGAGTGTTGGGATGAAGAAGGTAGGATTGTAAATAAAAATGTTCCTTCAAAGCAGAAGGAGGACAAACATTGGCTCTGGAATTACGTCTTCTCCATGGGTTGGAGCAACCAAGATTCAGCATGGATAAGATGTTCCTTGAAGCCAATGTCCCCCCCCCCCTCGTAAGGTTTTATTATATCATTATGATTGTGATTGTAGATATTACTTTTTCAAGACTTCACAAAAGGTTAGCAGAGTTTTTTCTGAGATGTTGCAACTAGTAAGTGATATTGCTTTCTCTAATATCCTTTCTATCATTCTGTGGGCATTCTCATCAAGACTGCTACTTGCCGTAGTAGCAATCCTTTGGTATGTGTGTGTAAAGTAAACAGATAATGGATATGTAATCGCTTTATCTCTGCCTGTCCTTCATCTAACTTGGCATGCAAAGTTGTGTAGAGTAGTTTTAAGGTCCGGTGAGTCAGTGCCTTGAGTTTCTCTTGTCAACATATTTGCATAGACAAAGAGTTCAGCAAAGTTCAGGAGTAGAGACAAGGCTTCTGAAGCCACCTGGACAAGTGAGTCTAGTCTGAACTAAAGCCACCACCGAGGGCCACAAAAGGACTTTAGATCCCTGCCTTGAACTTCCAAAATTGCTTGAACAAAAAGTAAAGTACCAGACACTGGGCACCTTTGTTTAATCTATCAAATCTCATGCTTCGTGAAATGTCCTTCCTGAGTCAGAGATCATGGGAATTTGCAACCCAAGCACATTTGGGGATATCAGCTTGGAGAAGTTTGATTAAGGAGAAGCATTTGAAGTACAAGTGATCTTCAATGTTGGACGGAGGCAGTAGGGTAAACGTCAATGAAATCTGGAGAATGTACAAATCTTAACTTTTGGATCTTGTCAAAGGAAGATAGGAAGACACAAATCTGGGGTGGTATCTAAGCAAGAGCCCTCTTCTGAAGGAGGGCTGTTGCATTTCTTACATTGTTTTTTATTTCATTCATTCATTCTTTCATTCATTCATTCGATCTAGAAGATCATCCAACTCCAGTGTGACTCTGGATGGCTTCTGGAGTTAAAAATTGAAAAACAATCAAAAGAGAAAAATACATGAGCTCTCTCTCTCTCTCTGTTGTGCAATATTTCTCAACCGTGGCAACTTTAAAGAGCGGTGGACTTCAACTTCAAGAATTCTCACCTGGCTGGCTGGGGAATTCTGGGAGTTGAAGTCCACCCCTCTTCAAGTTGCCAAGGTTGAGAAACCCTGCTCTAGTGAGACATTCAAATAAATAATGAGCAAGTATTACAGCCATTGATAGGGTTGTAATTCTTCCTAACTCTTAATTTGATCCTCAACCAAAACTAGGAGTCTTTGAAATCTTGGGCAATGGATGCTTACTCAGTCTCCAAAATTAAGGAATTGTTTCGATAGGTGTGCCCTCAATGAATTCTCGGAAATTAAAATAGGTTTCATAACATCCTTGTTCAAGTTGTAACATGATGATTTTCTATTTTAAAATGCCCTCCTCGGTTGTACATATTACCAGCTGGGATAAACAGTTTGAAAGTCTAATAGTTAATAATTATATATTTTAGCTACGTCTGCCTCGAGACAGCCTGCATATCAGACTTATATCTGAACACAGATGGGATTCAAGGACATCTGTCTGTCTGTCAATCAATCAATCAATCAATCAAAGAAGCTCAACTGAACAGAGAGGAATTGATTTGTTAGATATGATCGCACCTTGAAAAACCAACATTTTAGAATTTGTACTCAACCTTTGAAGAAAATAAGCTCATTTTAAGAAAATTGGCTACATTTGAGGAGATGCTAAAGTTGACAGCGTCAACATCTTCCACCAGTGTGATTTGTGAACACAGCTGTGAACATTGCTGATCATGATTTATGCAAGCAAAACTAGCCAACTGTGGTAGGTTCAACAAAGCTTAAACAATTCGTGGCTCACCACAGTATTTTGAAACCAGTCACAACTCTACCTTCACTTATCACTTACTCACTTCTTAATATGTCCTAGATTAGATTACAGCAATGTGTCCTCCACAGCGCTACCAATCAAGATGGTTAGGAAGTAACAGTTCAAGATTGCTGATCAGGTCGAGTTTCTCTAGGTATTGATCAGGTATAGATTCTATAATGAGATTGTATTTCCTCAACAAATTCAATCCCTTCCCAGGCCCAGTTCAAAAGGCTTCTGCACAACTCTTGGCTCATTGTAAGGACTCCACAAACTGATAGTCTTTAGAAAATTGAACTCGGTGTTTTACACACGTCTTGCTTAATCTGCTAAATCGTGGTGATTCCTAAGAGACCTGAGAAGTTGTTTAAATTGGACATGCACAATAGGGCTGCCTCTGTCTCTATAATACATTTGTAACGCTTTGCGAGAAGAAGTCAAAGTTGCGTATAGGTGAACAAACGCCTTCCTCCAGCTTGCCGCGCAAGGACAATGTTGAATGTATTATCCTTGCTTGAGTAACCATCTCTGATTCCAAACAGAATGGTCCTTCCCCTTTGACACTAGTCATTAATCTGCTAGTGATTTTTCGGGGATCTACGTTGCTGCCTTTAATGAAGCGCAGATTCTCCGATCTGGTTCCCTTGCAAGGGGAAGTTGGGGAGGCTGGAAATTTTATCTATTCTATGTATATTCTGCCATTATTATTTTTACAAATCAATCAAGGCGATGAACAGATCCAACACACCTTCCTCCTTCTATTTTCCACACAACAACAACTTTGTGAGGTGGGCTGAGCTGAGAGAGGCGGACTGGCTCAAGGTCATTCAGCTGACTTGGATGTCTAAGGAGGGACTAGAACTCACCGACTCCTGGTGATTGGCCTAAAGTTACCCAATTGGCTTTGGTGCCTAAGGCAGAACTAGAACATACCGTCTCCTGGTGATTGGCCCAAAGCCACCCAGCTGACTTTGATGCCTAAGGAGGGACTAGAACTCACCAACTCCTGGTGATTGGCCTAAAGTTGCCCAATTGGCTTTTATGGCTAAGGCGGGACTAGAACTCACAATCTATCTGTCTCCATCTAAAGTGGGACTAGAACTCACAGTCTCCCAGTTTCGAGCCTGGTACCTTAACCACTAGGCCAAAATGTTGTCTCCATCAAGTCACTGGGCTCATTCCTTGATGCCCCAAAGAATGAGTTGACAATGTTGGCATGAGTAAGGTAGGGCTGTTTTAGCAACATCTGGAGGAAAGCTATGAAGATAGAACTATCTCTTAGAATGCAGCAGCACCACAAAAGATACAATAAAGGTTGATAATTTTCAAAGCAATCCAGGTGGGGTGGTCTAATGTAGGAGAGCTCTGGTCAATGCAGGTAATGCAGCAGCTTGGCCAAATGAAGCAGTGTTTGCAAGCCAAGGAAAGAAAGAATAGGATCAAGACTTCTAAAATTACTTTATTTGTGGGCTCCTTGGTGCTCTCTGAGCTTGGGTTGTTTTCTTGCAGATGTTTCATGACCCAACTAGGGAACATCATCAGTGCTGGAAGGAAATGGAGTTTGTGGAGAGGAGGAGGAGGACTGTGGGGTCCTTGATGCTCTCTGAGCTTTGTTGTTTTCTTGCAGATGTTTCATGACCCAACTAGGGGACATCATCAGTGCTGGAAGGAAATGGAGTTTGTGGAGAGGAGGAGGAGGACTGTGGGGTCCTTGATGCTCTCTGAGCTTTGTTGTTTTCTTGCAGATGTTTCATTACCCAACTAGGAAACATCATCAGTGCTGGAAGGAAATGGAGTTTGTGGAGAGGAGGAGGAGGACTGTGGGCTCCTTGGTGCTCTCTGAGCTTGGGTTGTTTTCTTGCAGATGTTTCATGACCCAACTAGGGAACATCATCAGTGCTGGAAGGAAATGGAGTTTGTGGAGAGGAGGAGGAGGACTGTGGGGTCCTTGATGCTCTCTGAGCTTTGTTGTTTTCTTGCAGATGTTTCATGACCCAACTAGGGGACATCATCAGTGCTGGAAGGAAATGGAGTTTGTGGAGAGGAGGAGGAGGACTGTGGGGTCCTTGATGCTCTCTGAGCTTTGTTGTTTTCTTGCAGATGTTTCATTACCCAACTAGGAAACATCATCAGTGCTAGAATGGAGTGGGGATTTCTCTCTGTTTATATACAAGTGGCTTGCCCTATCAGTGTTGGTGGCGTTTCTTGGTGATTCTTTGATTAGGCTGTGGTTTACTGTTTGATTGTTTGTCTGAATTGGTAGTTCCTTGATTGGGGTATTGTATGATTGGGTGTTGATTGGGTATTGCATTCTGGGTCTTTCTGTTGCCTCTAGCAGCATGTTACTCTCATTCACCCTCCCTGATTGTTCTAAAGCCGTCTCTCGCAACCTCAGCAACTTCAAGTTGTGTGGACTTCAACGGCCAAAATTCCCCCAGCAAACACTGCTCGAAAAAGTTCTGGAGACTGCAGATTCTGCATTATTGGTTATTACCCACTTCTGAGGATACAAATTCTTCCAAAAGCACTAGCAAAAGTTTTTCCTTTGTGCAACCTGTCTTTTGCCCACATTAAAAATTTACCTTTCCACTAAGGCAGCTCAAGAAGAACAAGACAAAGGGAAAGAAAGTGAAAAACATCCTTTATTTATCTCGTACGTCTATATTTTACATGCTTGCTTGTTTTTGAAAATAGGTATTTTCCTGCCAAGAACGGCAAGGAGGGATGGCTAATTATTAAAAAAAAAAAATACAATAAAATGCAAACCAAGCCATTTAATAATTAGTTAAAAGCCCATTAAAATTCATCCATGGTACAGACTCCATCCAATTAAAGCCTCAACTAGCCCCTCTTTCAAGACTCTCCAAGGCTGGATGAGGTCAATTTTACATATTAATAGATATCAGTGGATATCAGAGGGGGAAAAAATCAGTTGACATTTCTTGGTGGAAAGTTCCAAATTCTGAGGGTGATAAGAACAGTCCAATTCATGTACATGTGCGGTCTGGGTTTGCTAACTGGATTCATTAACCAGCTTAATTTATAGTTCAAAAATATTAAAAATATCAAGTTATACATCATCATCAACAACTAATATTAACATCTCCCCCCACCTATTAAGTGCATTGTTATGATTTCAAGCTTATAAGAGCTACTTAAAGCAACAGGTCCATCTCTCCAAAGCTATTTAGTGAATATTTCAATGGTTTTCTTCCAAGGTTCTGCAGAATCCACTGCAGGGATGATACAGCCATGGCTAATCTTTATTCCTCACTTTCTCAACTGTCTTATCGTGGGACTAACTTCAGAACGATTGGTTTCTCCGGGACTAAGAAAGCTTGGTTACTCATCACCAGGGGAATCTGCAGAAGAGGGAGAGGCAGAGAAAGAAGAAGTTAGCAAGCAGGATAACCCAACGCAACTTCCAGATTCACCAAATCGAAGATCACAGCAAAAGGTCAGTTAGGGCCTTTCCAGGTCTAAACAGAACCATGGAACACAACCTCATCCCTGCTTGAGCAGGGGGTTGGACTAGAAGACCTCCAAGGTCCCTTCTGTTTTTGGGGAGACCATCCATTGATATCCAACACCTTTCAAAAGTTTCAGGATACTAGACCAAGAAGGATCCAGACTCAAGTTGTAAAAGAGTTCTGTTGAAGGGCTGCTGCTGTAGAAATCTCTGATCTAAGTGGCTGCCCCTTTTCAGAAGACAGTAAAATATTTTCTCCCGTAGTCTTCCAGTATTTGAGGGGCTGCCACAAAGAAGTGGGGGTTGACCTAATTCTCCTATGCACCTCCAAGAAACAATGGATGGAAAGTGATCAAGGAAAGAACCAACTTAGAACTTAAGGAGAAATTTCCTGACGGTGAAAACAATTAACCAGTGGAACGGCTTCCCACCAGAAGTTGTGGATGCTCCATCACTGGGGTTTTTTTAAGAAGAGCCTGGACAACCATTTGTCTGAAATTGCAATGAAATGGTAATAGGTTTCCTGCTTGAGCGGGGGGGGGGAGGGGGTTGGACTAGAAGACCTCCAAGGTCCCTTCCAACTCTGTTATTCTGTTAACAGATCTATTCCAAATCCGTCTTTCTCACCGGTGTTTCTTTGCAGACTCTAAAGGAGAAATGCTGCATGATGATGGCAATAGCAACTTTCATGGAGACCAACGCAAATCTCATTCCGAGGCAGTTCCGGGGTCCAGCTCCAAAGGGCAGGTATGTGTAGGGATCAATGTTTTCTTTGTTTTCTTTGCTGAACCTGGATGAACCGAGGAAGGAAAGAACGTCAGGAACTGTAAGAAGGAGCTAGGACCTCCCCATGTGTGAAGGGGGCCTGGGCATTGCTTAACAATGTCTTACCCCACTACGTAGATTCACTGGACATGCAACACCCCAAAGAGGCAAATGTTTTGACTGCGTGTGAGCTCAGAATTAATACACTATGGATTCCGTCCTGTGGCGAATCCAATAGCCACCCTTATCTCAGGCGCATAGAATCAAAACCATAAGTTGCAGTTCAAAAGATGTATTGCTCCAGCTCAAACACAAGAATGTAGTCCACTAAAGTTCAATAGCAAATTGGGTCAACGGAATTCAAGAGTAGTTGGATTTTGATCACTTGTGCCAAAGTTCATGCCACAGGAACAACTCCAAACAAAAGCCCAAGAAGGTATAAAAACCCACCACTCCCTGCTACATGTGGCCAGCTTTCCCACAGCCATCTTTCTGTCTGGCTCTGCTCTTCAATAAACTGCAACCTTCTTTCTAAAGCAGTCTCCATTTTGTTTATTCCCAGCTTGGACTGGACCCTGATGAAGATTTTTCTTTCTACACTACCTCTCAGGTCTGAACTCTTCCGGTTCCGGCCAGTATTCAGGGATCTGATGAAGAATGAGGGGGGGGATCATCACCACGGTGCCTTTGGGAATGGTCATCCCATTGATTTCAATGTCCATCTTGCAGATTCTTTCAATACGCCCTCCAAGGGGATATACTCTCTGGGTTTCGTTCAGCACCATGTCAAGGTATTCCAGCTGCATGATGGCATCGTAGGTAAGCGGTGCCTGGAGGGGAGGGAGATAATTAAAATAATTAATTTCACATCCAGTCCACTTTTCCCCTCACAGATAGAGGCAAAGGTCTCCCTTGCCCATTTCTACGGAAGCAGAACAACCGAGTTGGAAGAGACCTTGGAGGTCTTCTAGTCCAACCCCCTGCTCAAGCAGGAATGTTGACTCCACGTGGGTCAAAATAGGCTAACAGAATTTCCTAACGTTAAACTGGTTTCTGCATTAACGCCACGATTCTGTGTCTTGCATGTTGGGTGACAGAGTCGTGGACTTCTCCTCGCACCGTTAATTCAATAATTCAGATATTATTACTGCTTTTAAGCCACCCAAGCAAAGTGAAATGAATTCACTGTGCCGAACTGCAGACCTGTGAGTTAACAATCGCCACACTCTTTACCTTGTTAGGTAAAACAGTATCTATTTCCTCTTGAAGCTTCTTCTGAACATCTGGATGAGTGGCTAAGCTGTAGGCCATGTAACCAAGGGAATTACTGGTGGGTTCATATCCAGCAAAAACGAAGATAAAAGCCTGGGCTAGAATTTCTTTATCAGACAGGCCTGCAAAGTAGAAATAAAAACAAACAGGGTGATACAGTACAGAAACTTCACTCTGGGCAATCATTATGAGTTTATACCAAGGATAATAATGGACCTTGCCTCGTACTGTTTTATGTACTTTGAAACACAGCTAAAAGGTGCCAAACCTCCTAGGGCTTTATAGACCAGCATTGATTGATGCTGACTTTGCTTTAAAAAAAAACAACCACATAGGCGGACTTTTTTTTTTGTTCTTTGAACCATCGTATTCTTGGGAAAGAACTTCTCGCTAGCATTCAAGATAAGCTTTTGAGGTCCTGTTGATTGAAACTTGCAAGTTCTACTGGGAAAAAAAAAAATCTTATCTTGCCAGGCCCCCATAAGTACAAGGTTCTTTAAAAAAAAAATGTTATGCTAAGTTGTGGAAATTAATATTGGATTTACTCCAGGTACGTGGTTATCCTGAGAAAAATCGATCTATGGAGTTGTTAAAAATTGATATTGACTTGATGACACATAATCAGTCAGGTATGTGGACTCCGAGTACCGACGTTGGCTACAGAATTGAGATGGTGGGGCTTTAGCAAGTTACTTCCAGTGAGCCCCATCACATATTTCTTGGCGGTTTACGGCCATAAATTATGAGAGCAGGGTTCCAATATCTAAGGGGCTGTCACAAAGAAGAGGGGGTCCACCTATTCTCCAAAACACCTGAAGGCAGGACAAGAAACAACGGGTGGAAACTAATCAAGGAGAGAAGCAACCTAGAACCAAGGAGAAATTTCCTGACAGTGAGAACAATTAACCAGTGGAACGACTTGCCTCCCGAAGTTGTGGGTGCTCCATCACTGGAGGTTTTCAAGAAGGGATTGGACAATCATTTGTCTGGGAAGGTATAGGGTCTCCTGCTTGAGCAGGGGGTTGGACTAGAAGACCTCCAAGGTCCCTTCCAGATCTATTCTTCTGTTATGAGCGGGGTAGCTAGGACCTATCAACCAATCAATAGAAATGCACCACAACACTTAGAAAATGTATAATGCTAAACAGGAACGGGGCAGTGTTACCTTTATATGAGTGTTTCAGTCCATTGCTTGTAGAGTTTTTGTTATTATTTTCAGAGTTCTTGTTGTTGTTTTGGGACTCAATCATCATCTGGAGGAAATCCATACGGCTCTGGAGATCAAATGAATGCACCAATGAAAACAGAAGCTCAAGATCCCCTGGGTGTCATTAAGCATGAGGGGAATGGAGGAAGGGACAAAATGCAGCTGGTCCTTGAAATAAACCCGTTCATTTAGTGACCGTTACAACAGCACTAGTAAAAGTATGACCATTTTTCACACGACCGTTGCAGCATCCCCCGTGGTCACGTGACCAAAATTCAGCTGCTTAGCAACTGGCATGTACTTAGGACGGTTGCAGCATCCCAAGGGGGGGGGGTCATCTAATCTCCTTTTGCGACCTTCTGACCAGCAAAGTCCGTGGGGAATCCAGATTCACTTCACAACCCTGTGACTCATTTAACAACTGCAGTGATTCATTTAACAACGCTGGCAGGAAAGGTCGTAAAAATGGGGCAAAACTCGCTCAAAGACCGTCTTGGGCTCAGATTTGGTCGTGAAGTCGAGGACTGCCTGTTTCATGCACACATTCTTTTTATTGGAGAACATTTTGGTCAGCATTTTTTCTCGTCCGAGTTTCAGCAGAATCTTAGCACTCACCCCCTGTCCTTCCTTCAGTCGTGATTCCTTCATTTTTATAAAAGATTTGGAGAAGAAGTTCAGAGCTGCTTGCGGAAAAGCGGTGAGGTCCAATGCATTCATAATTGGCATGAGTGCGGGGAACATAACTGAAAAAGAAATGAATTGTGAAAAACACAGCCATATCCCTGGAGGAAAAAAAATATTTTATTATACGTTTGTTTCTTTCCTTCAAAGTATCCAAGGCGAGCAACGAATTAAAATTAGCAAGATTTACTGAAAAGGCCAGCGCCTGCAAACGCCAATGGCCATTTTGCGGGTGCGTTAAGAATCTCCGGATTACGCAAAGATGCGTCCTTTTCTATGAAAATACAGTGTAAAGGTTGTGTTTGTATCGCAGCAAGAGCAATCAAAGCAGCGTCATTATCCGTCATTAATTGGGAGCAGGCGCCTTGCAACCTGAGGTTCCTATACCTGCTGCTCAGTTTAATTTCATTTTCAAAAGCTGTCTGCAAAAGATCAGTCCAAGCTGATCAGGTCAGGGAAAGAGAAACAGCGGCAGAGAGGGAGGTGGACGAAAAGAGGCGTTCACTTGTTTTTGACGCCAATTAGAGATGTCTATAGAGCAATGTCAGTCCTAGAGGAGATCAACCCCGACTGCTCTTTGGAAGGCCAGATCCTGAAGTTGAAACTCAAGTACTTTGGCCACCTAATGAGAAGGAAGGACTCACTGGAGAAGAGCCTGATGCTGGGAAAGATGGAGGGCAATAGAAGAAGGGGACGACAGAGAAGGAGGTGGCTGGATGGAGTCACTGAAGCAGTAGGCGTGAGCTTAAATGGACTCCAGAAGATGGTAGAGGACAGGAAGGCCTGGAGGAACGTTGTCCATGGGGTCGCGATGGGTCGGACACGACTTCGCAACTAACAACAACAACAATAGAGCAATGAAATTACATTGCACCAAAAGATCCACCCCTTTGGGCTCCGCATGTAGCCCCATCTCAGTCACACCATCTCAGATTGCAATCAAGAGGGAGCATCTCCCAGGGGAAGAAAGATTTCCCATCTCTCATCTCAAACGCAGCAGGAGGTCCTACCCAGAGGATGAAACGCAGAGGCCAGATTCCTCTGGACAAGTTAGGGAAGCCTTCCCTGGATTCCGGAAATCAGAACTTACATGCAACAATGATCCGTGGGTCGAACGCTCTGAACTTGGTGAGCCTCTTGATCTGCTTGACAAAAGGATCTTTGGGGTTGTTCATGGAATTGATGTCTATGCCGAATGAAGTGCTGGTGACCACATCCATGCTGTAGGCGCCGAAGACGCTAAGGAGCGAAAGGAGAATAACAGATGAGCCAAGCTTCAGGTGTTCGGTGACAAAGATTTAGCAAATGGCTGTAAAGCCAGACAGAAGACTAGGGGTGACATGATAGCAGTATTCCAATATCTCAGGGGCTGCCACAAAGAAGAGGGAGTCAAGCTATTCTCCAAGGCGCCTGAGGGCAGGACAAGAAGTAATGGATGGAAACTAGTCAAGGAAAGAAGCAACCTGGAACTGAGGAGAAACTTCCTGACAGTTGGAACAATTAACCAGTGGAACAACCTGCCTCCAGAAGTGGTGAATGCTCCAACACTGGAAGTTTTTAAGAAGAGACTGGACAGCCATTTGTCTGAAATGACATAGGGTTTCCTGCCTGAGCAGGGGGTTGGACTCGATGACCTCCAAGGTCCCTTCCAACTTTATTATTATTATTATTATTATAAGATACATCAAAACATGGGTAGCCCACACAGAAATCCACAGCTTCCTGGTGGGGTTGGGTTTGTTAAACATCAGTTTCAGCTCTTGAAATCCCCAACACATCTGGAGCACGTCAAGTTGAAGAACGTAGGCCTGATGTCACCAGCAGCAGCCTTCCAGGGTCTTGGACTGTAGCCTGACCCCGAATTGAACTGAGACATTCAACGTACAAGGCCTGTTGTTGCAATTTGTTTAATACTTTGTAGGCTGCAATTGGCTTGATGTCTTTGCTTTCCAGCTTGGGAGTCCAGGCTCATCCTTCATAGAGACTTTGGGCAAATATATCCATTTGGTTTCTACCGATTCTCAGTTTCTCTATTTCTGATCTTTACAGATATGTCAGTGTTGAGATGATATAGATATAGATATAGATATAGATATAGATATAGATATAGATATAGATATAGATATAGATATAGATATAGATATAGATATAGATATAGAGACTGGATGGGAGAGAGCTATGATAGATGATTAGATAGAGAGAGAGAGAGAGAGAGACAGACAGACAAGAAAAACAGAGATACTAAAATGTCTGTATTTTAGTGCACATTTGCTCGTTACATTTCTCCAAATCCCTACATTTTAATTTGCAATTTTCTCTAGTATAAATATACTTAGCATTTGCAAACAAACTCCATTAATATAATGCCTTTTTCTATGCATTTTTCTCCGGATTTGTCCCAAGCATTCTTTTGAACTCTGAAATGTATCACAACGGTACACATTTTCAAAGATAACCACATTTCACTCTGGGTGTCGGTCGGTTAATGAGAAATGGCTTTCAAATGTGACATAACTAAATCCATCTCTCCCACATCCCCACTTGTGACAGGGCTGGATGGTCTTTCCTGCTCCACAGAACTTACTCTTTCACATCTATGGGCTCATCGTTTTCCATTTTCTTCTGAACATTTTGAATTAAAATCTCCCCGTAGTGCTTAATGATGGGAAACATCTGAAAAACAAACCCGTGGACACATTTTTAAACATTTATGGACAGTTCCCTTTCTTAGTTACTGATGTGTTCCAACAAAGCCTGTGGCTGATTCATAAATAATTACAAATTCAGCCGGGATGGGGATAGTGGCACTCTTTCTTAGGTTTGACATGTTCTGCAAAATTTATTTTTCTTTCTCCATGGGGCATTTTAGGGCTGAAATGAACAGGGCTCAACGTTTTTTGGATATCTGTTATGGCTTTTTGTAAAACTAAAATGTCACTTGAGAGGTATGGTCCTCACAGTCCATATTTACTCCTAAACAAGTCTAGGTTTGCACTGTAAAGTCATCAGATGATTAGAAAAAGAAAAAAAAAGTCAGATCTCCTAAATAAGCAATGTAGGAACCTTTCCTTCCTTCCTTCCTTCCTTCCTTCCTTCCTTCCTTCCTTCCTTCCTTCCTTCCTTCCTTCCTTCCTTCCTTCCCTCCCTCCCTCCCTCCCTCCCTCCCTTCCTTCCTTCCAAAATTCAGCTCTAGCTTTGGGGTAGGAAATGAAGTTTAGGGGAAGCAACTTCTTTGAAGAAAGAAATTGAGAAACTCATTAGGGAAAGTTCTCCATTCTTTTAAGGTTTTGCTTGTTACCTCCTTCAGCTTCCCGCTGGTGAAAGTTGGAGAGAGCACAGTGCGAATCCTCTTCCATTGTTCGTCTTGGGTCATAGAAACTGCGTTTTTTAAGATGTCTGGTGCAGGGAAAGCCTAGGGATCAGGAAGAAAAGATCACAATATTCAAAATTTCAGAAAAACTCAGCCTTGTCTGAAGAAACGCCTGGATGCAAGCATCACCAGATACCATGATAGTTAGGTGATAGGTTCACCCATATTTTGGGGAGGTGAAGGCATTTACCCCCTGCTCCCAATTAAAGTGGATGTAAGCAAAAAATCTCAATCCAGGCTCAATTTCACATGTTTCAAAATACGAGAGAAATAAAGACCCAGTTTACTCCTCCCATCTTTTGATTTAAGACACACACATTCATTTTGCTATCTGGGGGTTTAAGATGCAAGCCACTTACTCGCCGGTTGGTAAAAGTACTGTAGCATTCTTTCACTAAGACAGCCTTGATAATTGCAGGATCCAATACAGCAATGATAGGTTGACGGCCATCATAAAGTCTGCATTCAGAACAAAAAAAAAAACACAGAGATTCTGATGGGTTTTTTTAAAAAAAGAAGATATATATTCTCTGAGCTTATAGCACAGCCTTTTCTACTTGGCCCCTGCCCTAGTTTGAGGAATAGGTCTTCCATCATCCCCATCCAGCATTTTTGAAGAGGATGGGATGTGTAGACTGGTATTGCTGAAGCAATCCTGAGTTGGGAGTGCCTTATTGTGATTGTAGTCTTTATGGAGAATCTAAAACCAATATTCCATTCAGTTGCCCAACTCTGAATAGAGTTAACTTAACTGGGATCCCATAGAGGAACTAAGTCATGTTGAAAAGCTAAATTGGGTCATCAAATTGTATGGTTGCCACCTAGACAGAGAAGATGACAACATTCTGGCCAAAGGCAACATCAAGCCACTTATTTCCCCTTGTCAAGAAGATTCCATGGACCAACATGTCCATGACATAACCAGGAGAATGATGCAATGATGCAAAGGACATTTACTAGTGGATTACACAACCTCCAATGCAACAAAGACAATTAGGGGACTGGAGGCTAAAACATATGAAGGACGGTTGCAGGAATTGGGCACGTCTAGTCTAGTGAAAAGAAGGACCAGGGGGGACAGGATAGCAGTCTTCCAATATCTCAGGGGCTGCCCCAAAGAAGAGGGAGTCAAGCTATTCTCCAAAGCCCCTGAAGGCAGGACAAGAAGCAACGGATGGAAACTAATCAAGGAGAGAAGCAACCTGGAACTAAGGAGGAATTTCCTGAGAACAATTAATCAGTGGACCAGCTTGCCTCTGGAAGTCAAGGGTGTTCCATCACTGGAGGTTTTTAAGAAGAGATTTGTCTGAAATGGTATAGGGTTTCCTGCTTGAGCAGGGGGTTGGACTAGAAGACCTCCGAGGTCCCTTCCGACTCTGTCATTCTGTTTTTCTCATGAATGAAAACAGGGAAATTTCTACCCTAGATCATTTCGTGAGCCCTCCTTCCCTCCCTCCAACTTTTTATGGCTGCTTACAGTCTGGGCTTAGATCTGCTTACTTTCTAGGAAGTAGAAACAGCCAAGCGGATAATCTCCACGAAAAATCATATTTGAAAAGGGCAACTATTTGCTTTGTTGAAGCACCAGCAACAAACCATTCTTCTACCCGGAAGCTTATCGACAGAAAGCCATTGTATTTAGCTATTGTACAGCCGGTCCAGCTTTTCCCCCCTCGATAGATTAGTGCCGGGATGCATAGCTTTAAAGACATCCGAAGAAGCCGTGGAAAATCTCCAGCAAGGCTCCAAAGGAAAGAGAGGAACACCTGGATTTCTGTTTAATTCTATAATTTGGGACAGGGTAGCTATGAAAGAGAGACCCAAAGGTCCTTAGATTGCTAGAACTTTATAAGCATTTCTGTAGCCTTGTAAATATATGCATAATAAAGAAAAAGGGTAATTTCATTCAGAAATTTAGACTGCAACCCGAAGCAATCTGTTTTAGGAATAGATATTTTTTTATCAAGCTGATGAGAAGCAGAAACCAATTCGGAATCATCAAACCTGCTGATGAATATTCAATGTTGGTTTGTTTCTATTTTTATTTATTTGTCCTTCCTTCCTTCCTTCCTTCCTTCCTTCCTTCCTTCCTTCCTTCCTTCCTTCCTTCCTTCCTTCCTTCCTTTCTTTCTTTCTTTCTTTCTTTCTTTCTTCCTTTCTTTCTTTCTTTCTTCTTTCTTTCTTTCTTTCTTTCTTTCATCCTTTCTATCTGGGCCATGCCTAGTCTTCCTTAGATCTGGGCTGAGAAATAGAAACTTGGAATAAATAGAGTGCTCACCTCCAGATCTTCCCGTATTTCTGGAAGCATTCGGAGTCAAACTTTATAAACCCCTGGGAAAAAAAGATGTTAAAGGTTTAGAAAAATGGATTACACAAACTGCTCAGCTTGTTAACAGAGAATGCATATCCTGGGCTTAATTGTGATTTTTGTGGGCTACACACATTGTGGTCTTCGTGGGCTTCTCCCTCCATCACAATAATAGTGTTAAAAATTACATTTCACATGATGGTCAATATTTTCTGTGTATTTTTACAGAGAACTGTGGGATACGAAATAATGTCTGCATTATTTTCTAATAATAATAATAACCAACTGTGGCCAATTAATTATGACATTTTTGGCTTAGCATCAGAGTTGCTAAATTTAGCATTCACGCTACACCTATAGGCTACCAAAAATAAAATCTAATGTTCAGAATTGGTGCATTGCTAGCCTGCTTTTTAATAAAAAGCGGGAAAACAAAGAAATCATTATTAACAGCCATGGAAGCAAATGACTTCTACTTTGTTTTTCTTCTTTCAGATTACACAAAAATATTATTTTTTCATGGGCTCTAAGCACTGTGCCTTCTTTATCTAAAGCAGGGATGGGGAACAATCGTCCCTTTATGACTTGTGGACTTCAACTCCCAGAATTCCTGAGCCAGCATGAGGGAAACTTTGGCTCCTTCATGACTTGTGGACTTCAACTCCCAGAATTCCTGAGCCAGCATGTCTCAGGAGCTCCACAAGTCATAAACAGGTCATCGTTCTCCACTCCTGCTCTAAAGGATGAGTTGATCCTCTATGTATCTATGAGTACTCACTTTGCGGTAATTCAAGATCGTCCCAAAGAATGGCAATAAGGTTGGGCCAGGAATCCCCAAATTGCTGAGAACTCGAAATGGCCAAACTCCATACCTGGAAAGAGAAAGAAATGTGATTCAAACAAAGCCAGGAGATGTTTGCTGAACCATGCTTTATTGAGTAAATCTTACTCAGATGGCTACGCACTGGATTTTTTTTTATTATTATTATTTTAAATCACCGTAGAGGTTCTTGGTGTTCTCTGAGCTCAGTTGTTTTCTTGCAGACATTTCATAACCCAACTAGGTAACAACATTAGCCGGTAGCTTCTTCAGTCTCAGCAAGTTGGGTGGGAGAACCTCAGATATGTCCTCCAGGGTGGTTTCATACAGGGTTAGGCAGGAAATCAAACCACCCTGGAAGGCATATATGGGGTTCCCCTAACTAACTTGCTCAGGCTGAAGAAGCTACTGGGATAAGCAGCGAAACGTTTCGAACCAACAGGAAAAGACAAGAAGCCCAGTTGCTATGACTCAACTTCTGGATGTAGCTGCTTGTGGTTCTCAGCGTAGGAGGCAAAGAGGTTGATGTTGCAATCCAGTGTCACCCACTGAAATCTCCTGCACTCAGCCGCCCTTTTCCGCTTCTTAAAATAACTTAACTGAGATTTGTTGATATTTACCCAGGTAAATAATTCACCAGCTTCCTTTTACAAGCCTGGGTGAGATATTTTATAGATAGTTGAAATATCTTATCGTCGATGTTTAAAAAATATCTGATTCTGTATTGGGGTCCTGTGACTTGCTCTAAGTAGGGCTTTCTTTCAAAACAGCCTGGAGAACTCTATTAATCCAGCTTCTAGCCTTAATCTCAAGGTGAAAAGTATTCTTCACCTCGGTGTGGGTCAGAGGAAGTGACTTAGATGCAACCCCCTCCTAAGAATTAATGGTGCACAGACAAGGTTTGAACGAGAAGCTTCAAGTTCTGAAGACACATCTCTTAATGTCTGCAATTAATTAAAACATTCTGGATAGAAGATCAGACTTGATTCATGATCACAATCTGTACTGGGATTCCTAGCTGCCCATCAACAAATAGAAACCTGGTGCTGAGTGGTTTTACTCTTTGTAGACTGGTTACACCCATCCACCCTGTTACGTTAAAACCTTGGGGTCCTTGGTGCTCTCTGAGCTTGGTTGTTTTCTTGCAGACGTTTCGTTACCCAAAAAGGTAACATCATCAATGCTAGAATTTTCCTCAGACAGCACACCCAACTCCTTTTTAGCACTGATGAGGTTACCTACTTGGGTTATGAAACATCTGCAAGAAAACCACCAGGCTCAGAGAGCACCAAGGACCCCACAGTTCAACCCTGAGTTACAAATATTCTCGATTTTGAAACTTAGGAGCAATGAGGAAAAAGAACAAAAAGGAACAGAAAGGAGGAAAGCCCACAGAGGATACGTACAGCAGAAGAAGTCCCATCAAAAGCACCAGCATGAACCATGTCCCCATGGATAAGGTAGGAAGAAGATCCATCATGATTCTTGATTCTTGATTCTTTTGGCTGGGTGATTCTTCTATATGAGCTTCAGTTAGAATTCTGTCCTGGAGTGGACAATTCTGGGACAGTCTTCTTCTCACAATGTCTTGGTAGTCCTTTGTCAGCCTTCTTATGACTGGAGATGTGAACCTATCCTGATGGGACTTTCTGTTATATTTATTTGCAAAAGAGGAGGAGCCATTGCTCCTCCTACTGACACACGATAGGCTGTGAACCCAGATTAACTTGCTTGCCCTCTTATGAAAGAGCAATTCAGGCCGGCTTTGTTAGCAAGAACATTATGTACTTCGAAACTTTTATATTTTACTTAACAAAATACACAAACACATACCAGCGTGTGCTTTGTTAAGTAATCGCAGATGACTTCATCTATGCCACCATCTATGAGCCTGCATCTAGGTGGTTTTGAAGGCTGAAGGACCACAACGTGGCTTTGGCAGGATGTGAAGCAAGACTGCTGATTCATGGAGCAAAATATTTGTATATCATTTCTTATACAGTATATGTACACCCAAAGCAAGTTGTGACAAATCTATAAAGCAAACAGGTCAACCCAAGTCAAGTCCAACTTCAAAACATCTCCACTTCTTCTGATGTTAGAGGAAGTTGAGAAGTTCTCAAGTTGGGCTCACTGGTAGTGACCATATCCATGTTATTCATGGCTTTGTGGGTCCCGTTGCATTCTTCTGGCCTGAATTTTCAACTTCCCTGCCTAACCCAGAGACCTGAGATTCCTAAGAATCTATGTTTTCACAAAGTGCCTAAAAATAAGTTGTTCACATAGGAAGTGCCCCTAAAAGGGGGGTTGTTCTGTATTTGTAGCTCAGGGTTGAACTATGGGGTCCTTGGTGCTCCCTGAGCTTGGTGGCTTTCTTGTAGACTAGATAACATCATCAGTGCTAGAAGGGAGAGGAGGAGGAGGAGGAGGAGGAGGAGGAGGAGGAGGAGGAGGAGGAGGAGGAAGACTGTTGAGTACTTGATGTTCTTGAGTTTGGTTGCTTTCTTGTAGACATTTCATGAGCCAATTAGCAAACATCATCAGTGCTAGAAGGGAGGGGGTTTGTGGAGTGGAGGAAGAGGGAGAGGAGGAAGAAGAGGAAGAGGAAGAGGAAGAAGAGGAAGAGGAGGAGGAGGGAGGAGGAGGAGGAGGAGGAAGGAGGAGGAGGAAGGAGGAAGAAGAAGAAGAAGAAGAAGAAGAAGAAAAGAAGAAGAAGAGAGAAGAAGAAGAAGAAGAAGAAAGAAGAAGAAGAAGAAGAAGAAGAAGAAGAAGAAGAAGAAGAGGAAGAAGAAGAAGAAGAAGAAGAAGAAGAAGAAGAAGAAGAAGAAGAAGAAGAAGAAGAAGAAGAAGAAGAAGAAGAAGAAGAAGAAGAAGAAGAAGAAGAAGAAGAAGAAGAAGAAGAAGAAGAAGAAGAAGAAGAAGAAGAAGAAAACTAGGACTGTGGGGTCCTTGATGTTCTCTGAACTTGGTTGTTTTCTTGTAGGCATTTCATGACCCAACTAGATTACATCATCAGTGTGAGGAGGAGGAGAAGGAGGTGGTGGTGGTGGTAGTGGAGGTTGAGGAGGAGGAGGAAGAAGAGGAAGAGGAGGAAGTGGAGGAGGACTGTGGCTCCTTGGTGCTCTCTGAACCTGGTTGTTTTCTTCTAGACATTTCATGACCCAACTAGGTAACCTCATCAGCACTGCATTGCCAGCAAATTCCATAGATGATAGCAGAACTTTCATCAGATAACTAACTTTTAGAAGTACCTTCTAGGATTCAGAGGCTGGTATTTGGATGACCAGGATGGTCTCCAAAGCATAGTCTATCACATTTTTTATGTAAGGGACAGAAGGAACATGACTGTCTCAGATGCCCATCTTTAGACAATCAAATCCAGCATCTAAGATCATCTCGGTGCCCCCCTTATTCTCATTTCAAGCTTTGCACTAGAAATTCGGATCACTCCATATCAGACGTCGTGGATGGGACTGGAAACGGGGAGATCTAGCTTGAGTGATTGATTGCTCATCAGCCTTGGTGATTTGTAGCTTCTGACCTTTATCACAGTGGGACAGACGGGCGTTCCTTACCTCCTCCTGCTTTTGGCTGAAACCTTCAAGTGCAAATCAATCAGGAGATTAGGGTGGAATAACCATGATATTCTAAACAATGCTGTCACATGCAAATGGATGGCAAATGTTACCGTACTTCAGGATGTCCGGGAAAAGTACTGAAAAAGAAGTGGAGTTTTATTGGGAAAGGTGCACATTCGTCTCTGGCACCAGACTTGTTTTGCATGCAAAGAAATTACTCTCCATCAGCATTTAGTCACCCTTCAGGATTGCCCAAGCAAACTTCACTCTCTGTTGTATTTGTTTTAGAGTCTCTTCTTCTTCTTCTTCTTCTTCTTCTTCTTCTTCTTCTTCTTCTTCTTCTTCTTCTTCTTCTTCTTCTTCTTCTTCTTCTTCTTCTTCTTCTTCTTCTTCTTCTTTCTTCTTCTTCTTCTTCTTCTCCTTCTCCTTCTCCTTCTCCTTCTCCTTCTCCTTCTTCTTCTTCTTCCTCCTATCCTCTAAAGGTTCAGCTTCCTTCAGATTTGTTGACATGTCTCTGATTACATAAGCCTTGGAGAAAAAGAGGGCTTGCTATGAGCTTGGCATGGACCGAAGAAAAGAGACACATCTCTTTGGATGAGAAGAATAGGACATCTTGATCAAGGTTGACTACGTCGTCCTCACAGCTCTTCCTGTGTCCTTCTGCCTGTTTCTGTCTCTCTGTGTGGATGGTTTGAGCTTGGAATGCTTTGGGAGACTGCAAAAAACTATACATTTTTAGTCTAAAAATACTCAACCGACAACTTCATAGCTGTTTAACAACTAAAACTCTAGCCTAGAAGATAAAAGAGTGATGAGGATGGTGGGGAGAGCTATGATCTCATTATGGAGGTCTTTGAGTTGTTTTCTAGCAGACATTTCATTACCCAACCAGGTAACAACATCCGTGTTAAAGGGAGTGAGGTTTGTTATCCCTGCTTCCTACTCTACTGCCCCCTTGCTCTACCTCCATTGTAAATTCCCTACCATCTTCCCATGCAGAACTCCTTCAAGGTATTGTGGGAAATTCAATGAGCATTGAATTTGAAATTCAATGAGCATTGAACCCAAGGCTACAAGGGCCTATGCTATTTTTCTCCACATACACCTTAAATCCGAACCTGTCCTGGGTGGTAAAAGGGCCTGATGCTCGTCCTTCAATGAAATGAAATCCCAAACTGAAATAATTAAATTGGGTTTCTGCATTCCTGGGGCGGTTCTTTTTTTTTTCTTTTCCAATTCTCCCTGAAAGGAATTAATTCTCCTGCAAGTGAGCTTGCCCAGATGGGGCGCCTTTGTAGAAAACCTGATAAGCTGTGTTTTCTGAAGCAGGGGTAAAACATGCAAACTTTTTGTTTTATTTTATTTTATTCAAATGGATATAAATGCAATGTATTATCCTACTCTCCGGGCCTCGTTCTCCTGTTTCCTTTTAAGCCATGGAATCTCTAAAGAATTCTATATCCTTCCATATCATACTTTTTTACAGATCTGACACAGGGGCTGAATCAAAGTCCTCCATATCATTAAAACATAACGAGCCGAAAAGAGAATATGTATTTTTTTTCTGCTTCCTTCTTCCAGGGGTTCTCCCCAATTTCTAATAAGTCTGATGTAATTTAATTAAGCAGAAGGATCCTGTATCTGTTGCAATCGAGGCATGGGGAGTGGAGCAGATTGTAAGACTCCTAGGACTGATCTCCTATAAGATGACGCCAAATCAACTTTTGACACCAAACAGGGCGAGAGAGAGAGAAAAATTGAGACAAATGGTCATCCAGTCTCTTCTTAAAAGCCTCCAGTGATGGAGCACCCACAACTTCTGGAGGCAGGTTGTTCCACTGGTTAATTGTTCTCACTGTGAGGAGGTTTCCCCTTAGTTCTAGGTTGGTTGTGTCCTTGAATAGTTTTCACCCATCGCTTTTTGTCCTGCCCTCAGGTGCTTTGGAGAGTAAGTGGACCCCTCTTCTCTGTGACAGCCCCTCAAATATTGGAAAGCCAACAGGTTCTTGGTTCTCGTCCGGATTCATTTACTTTGCGCAAATTATCCCCTTCACTCCCTCGCCTAACCGGTATTTCCATAGCTATTCGGGTATCAAATGGATAAGCAGGTATTGAATGGATGCAGGATTTCATCAGCCAAAGGAGTTCCTCTCCAGGTTTATTGCTGTGAGACATGATGGCTGATGCGGGGGAAGTGGATTTCAAAAGGGTGCACCCTCCGAATGTCGTCCTTCCTTCCTTCCTTCCTTCCTTCCTTCCTTTCTTTCTTTCTTTTTCTTTCTTTCTTTTTTTTCCTTCTGAAGCAAGAGAGTTTATTTTCCACTTTCAATCACTCGGGGCAGATAAAAGCGTTTGCAAGTTCAAGGCAGTTTATAAGCTGAGCAGCCCTACCAGATCAGTGGAGTTTATTGGCAACTGAGCAGATCTAAAAGATCAGCGGAGTTTATTGGCAACTAAGCAGCCCGAAAGATCACCGGAGTTTATTGGCAAAGATGATGAAAGGCTGTTCTCCTTGTAGTGGAGAGCAAACTCCAACATCTGACCGCATTTTCAGAAAAAGCTTCTCTCCCTGCCTCCCAATCTAGCTCCAGTTTTTTTAAATAAAAAAAATAATAATTACAGAGAGTCATTGAATTATATCAGTTCGTTTAATGACGGTTCAAAGTTACAAAGCGACTTACGACCGTTTTCCCCACTTACGACCGTTGCATGGCCAAGTGGTCCAAATTCAGACACTTGGCAACTGACTCATACTTACGACGGTCTCAGTGTCCCGGGGTCACGTGATCCCCTTTTGCGACCTTCTGACGAGCACAGTCCATGGGGAAGCCAGATCCGTTTAACGACCGTGTTACTAACTTAACAAGCACAGTGACTCACTTAACAACCGTGTCAAGAAAGGTCTTTAAATGGAGCAAAGCTCCTTTAACAACTGTCTCTCGCTTAGCGACAGCAATCTCAGTTGTGGCCGTAAGTCTGGGATTACCTGTGTTATTTCTTCAGATTCTGGTTAACCGGTTAATTCCTGGAGCAGGAAACAGTCATTTCGAGGCGTATAAAGCTGAGCAACCGAAAAAAACAAAAATCTCTTTTTTGTGCCAAAGAGGAACCTCGGAGCAGATGGAAAAGGGGCAGATGGTATTCTTGGAGAAACATTATGGAAATTTGGAACTAATCGTCTTTCTCCAACCATGCTAAGATTATCAATAGGGTGTCTTGAAACGGCACGGAATAGCTCTGAATTAACTTTCCAGGACGCTTTCGGATTTCCCCCCCTTTTTTTCTAGTTCTCAAAATAGCCCCCGTTTCCTTGCAAGAGAAGAAAGAGTGCAGAAATTGGCCCGGCCAGATGTTGGAGACAGAATGGCAGAACCTGGAGGGTGGAGTTAAAAGAGGCATCAGCCTAGAATCCCTACCTAGGCATCAACAAACGAAGTCCAACTTTCCTTGATTTCTGTTCACCTTGACCTAACAACCCACAACTCCTCAGTCTGGATCTGGGGGTGCCCTTGACCCCCAGTCGAAAGTGTCCCTTCCTAACAAGCATATGGTCCAGATTCTGACGTTGCTTTGTTGTTGTTGTTAGTTGCGAAGTCGTGTCCGACCCATCGCGACTCCATGGAAAAACGTTCCTCCAGGCCTTCCTGTCCTCCGCCATCTTCTGGAGTCCATTTAAGCTCACGCCTACTGCTTCAGTGACTCCATCCAGCCACCTCATTCTCTGTCGTCCCCTTCTTCTATTGCCCTCAATCTTCCCCAGCATCAGGCTCTTCTCCAGTGAGTCCTTCCTGCTCATTAGGTGGCCAAAGTACTTGAGTTTCAGCTTCAGGATCTGGCCTTCTAAAGAGCAGTCAGGGTTGATCTCCTCTAGGACTGACCGGTTTGATCGCCTTGCAGTCCAAGGGACTCGCAGGAGTCTTCTCCAGCACCATAGTTCAAAGGCCTCCATTCTTTGGCGCTCAGCCTTTCTTATGGTCCAGCTTTCACAGCCATACATTGCAACTGGGAAAACCATGGCCTTGACTATACGCACTTTTGTTGGCAGGGTGATGTCTCTGCTCCTATTTCTATAGCTCAAAGCCCCCCCTAACCACCTTCGCCTGAAATCCCCAAACAGAGAGGATGATTTCTGCAGAAAAAGGACCTGGTGGCAGACCTCATCCCTCCTAAAGGAAGCTGGGATACCTGTGCACCCCTCCCTGCATTATACCACAGGTTGCCTTAGCCGACAAGCCCTTTGGAGATGCTGAGAATCGCAAGGAGCACGAAGGAGGTGAAATCTGCTTTTCACAAGAGTCTTTGCTCTCCCTCCAGGCCTCAAAGGCAAGGGACAGGCCCCCTCAGAGTCTTATTCCCACTCTCCTGCATTCCGGAGCGAAGTTTTGGCGAAACCTTTCACATTTGCAATGAACAACTCCAGCAGAAAAGCGCCTTTTTAGGAAATCTGCAGCTGAGGTCTATCAAAGGCATACAGCGCCCCCTGACGGCCAAGCTGTAGCTTTGCAGGCTCAGGAAAGGTGTCTGCAGGATCACACACACTCCACAGGTAGCAACGAAGCAACTGGACACCGGTGGAGGACCTGTTGCCACAGCAGTGGTGGGATTCAGCCGGTTCACACCACTTCGGCAGAACCGGGAGCTAATTTTTTTGTTGCCCAGGCCCAGAATGGACTTCCGGAAGCAGCATCCACACAGAGAACCGGTTGTTCACCTACTGGAATCCCACCACTGTGCCACAGGTAGACACAGACACCCTGAAAATACTGGGTAGCCCCCCCCAAAAAATAGCTGTTTCCTTTTCCAAAGTCGTTTGTAAGATTTTGCATAAAGCAAAAGAAAAACCAACCAGTTCCAAACAACATAGAATGTAGAATAATAGGGTCGGAAGGGACCTTGGGAGGTCTTCTAGCCCAACCCACTGCTCAAGAAGGAAAGTCTAAAATAAAAGATAGAAAAGAAAGAACTGGATTTTTAACTGTCTGGGATTTTTTAAAAAAAACTTTTTTAATGCTCTACGCCACCCAGAGTCACTGCATGCGAGCTGGGTGGTTCTATAAACATGTTTAATAAATAATAAATCACTAATTAATAAACCTGGGCTCCCCAATCCTGGCCCCAAGTCATGAGAGGGAGCAAATCTCTCACCCCCACTGCATTTTATACTGGGGAAGCCACCAGATGGTGCCCTGTCCTTTGTTTTTTGGGAAGCAAGGATAAATACAGGTAATCCTCGACTTGCCACATTTTGTTTAGCGTCCGTTCAAAGTTATAACGCCCCTGAAAAAAAGTGACTTATGACCTTTTCTTCACATTGATGACCACTGCAGCATCCTCACGGTCACATGATCAAAATTCAGATGCTTAGCAACTGGCATGTACTTCTGACAGTTGCGGTGTCCCGTGGAGTGAGTGTGTGTGTGTGTGTCACGCCATCCCCCTTGGCGTGCTTCTGGCAAGCCAAGTCAAAGGGCAAGCCGGATCCACTTAACAAACCGTGTTACTAATTGAACAAGTGTTCAATTAGCAACCGTAGACAAGAAGGGTCGTAAAATGGAGCAAAGCTGCCTTAACAACTGTCTCAAATAGCGACAGAAATATTGGCCTCAATTGTTGTCGTACAATTTGTGTCGTACACAAATTGTTCTGAAAAGCTGCGAACGGGGCTTGGGGTTTTCAGCACATGATTGAGTAGCCAGCGTGAATTTTTGCGTAGAAATCTCCTTTTCTGCAGCAGCAGCTGGAGAAATTGTTTGTTATTGGCAGAAAAAAAAAAAACAACGGCAGGAAAACACACTCATCTTCCCAACAAAGGAACGTGGGAGTTGTCTTGACAGCGGAACCAAGAGACGGACGCGGCAAGCTATCAATTTACCCAAACTTCAAGGTGCTGGGCTGGCTTCTGTCATTCGTTCTCTCCTTTCAGATCTTCTCGCTGGGTTTTGCTTTGCTTCCCGAAGAAGCAAAACAGCTGGGCAAGGCTGCAGGCTGGAACCATCCATCCATCCACCCAGCGCTAGATGGAGTCATTAATCAGGCCGCCGGTTTGCTGGAGTCCTAGCAAAAGGGGTCAGGAAGAGTGCGAGAAAGCTCGCACAGCCGACTTAGCAATAGCACTGAGACTTATACACCGCTTCATGAAAAATGTTTGGTTGGCCACTAGATGGCAGTAAAGACCTACAGAAAAATGTTTGGTGTTTTGCTGCCATCTAGCGGGCACCCAAAGAAGCACAAGCCAAGGTTTCTCAACCTCATCAATTCTAAGGGGCATGAGGAATTCTGGGAGTTGAAGCCCCCCCCCCTTAAAGTTGTTTTAGTTGAGAAACACTGCAGTAGCCCTAACGCAGGGGTAGGCAACCTTGGCTCTTTTATGACTCGTGGACTTCAACTCCCAGAATTCCTGAGCCAGCATGGCTCAGCTTGGAAACCTCTCCCTTTTCCCTCAGCATGGCTGGCTCAGGAATTCTGGGAGTTGAAGTCCACGAGTCATAAAAGAGCCAAGGTTGCCTACCCCTGCCCTAACGTATCCCTGGTCCTCTCAACTCAGCTGCCATGCCTTCCAATGACTTTTAAGTCTCATTTCTGGACTTGCTAAGAAACAGGTTCCTTCCCAGATTGCACTTTAAACATGGAAATGGGACACCATAGCAATGCTGAAACTTGAGTCCAAGGAAAGATGAGTCAATTCTGTTTTCAACATAACATAACATAACAGACTCTATATTTTTTTAAAAGTAGTTTAGTAAATAAATCTGTTGGCAACAGATGATATTTGCAGCTGGCACAAAGCTGGTAGTATGCTGTCTTGTCATTATGGTGCTAATAATTATTTCACAACTGTTGTAAAAAAAAATGCTGTCAACTTTTGGGGCTAGAAGAAATCAGAAGCTTTGTTCATGAAGATTACCTTCCTTTTAACACATTTTAATGCAGTTTATTTCACCTAGTTAAGAGTGGAACAGAAGGAAAATCTGTTTCTTTGCCTTTTTTCCTCTCGTTCCCCGCCTTCCTGTTTGGCTCTCATTGTAAAAATGTTCTGCACCCTTTCTAATACTCAATTATAACAATTTATAATATTGTTATAACAATATTTTATTATAACAACTTCCGGCCCAATATGTTTGCAGAAAGCAGGCGAAAAAGATAACCGTGGAAAGAAAATTGGCACCAAAAAATAGATTATACAGCTTTCCAAATTCTAAACACGCTTTTTTTAAAAAAAGGTGCTAATATATTCTTGACGAGTGTAAGATTACAAAAATCTAAGCTGCAAAACTCAAGGAAGTGTTATTTTCGGATTCCAGACCTAGTTTGTTCACACAAACAGAAAACAGGATTTTTCTCCCGAGAGATTTGTTTTTCCATTTTTCTTTCATGTAAAAATACACCCACCTTCATGTGTACACTTTTACAAAAATGTTTTTATAAAAACAAAAGGCATTTAAATTTTGTAAACTCTCCCGCTCCCCCTTTTTTTTTTCTTTTGTGTGTATTTCACTCTAGTCAGTCCAAAATGTTTTTAAAGTTTATCTAATGTTTGGTAGATTAGAGACACTTTATATCTTGGAAAAACATGACTTTGGACAGAAATGATTACCCACCATCATTAAAACGTCTCAATCTGGGATGAAAAAATAAACTCACTTCTTTAATAACCTGACAGATTTAGAAAGACGATCAAACTATGTTAGGACACTCTTTAGAGCAGAGTTTCTCAGCCCATCTTCAATGTCTAAGGAAATCCTCAATCATCCAGGTCATGGTTGTCCCAAAGATCCTTTTTTTCAAAAGGCAACTGGACTTTCTTGGTTTTCTCTTCGGAAAACAAAAAATTGCTTTTCATCCAAGAAGCTTCTTCAGTTCTGAACTGAAGAAGCTCCTTGGATGAGAAGCGAAATGTTTTCAAAGAAAAAAAAAATCAGGTCCAGTTGCTTTTTGGAAAAAAAAAAAAGGACCTTCGGGACAAATCATGACCTGGATGATTCAGAATCTCTGTAGACCAGGGGTCTTCAAACTTGGCCCTTTTGTGACTTGTGGACTTCAACTCCCAGAATTCCTCAGCCAGCGTGCCTGGCTGAGGAATTCTGGGAGTTGAAGTCCACAAGTCACAAAAGGGCCAAGTTTGAAGACCCTTGCTGTGTAGATGTTGAAGATGGGTGGACTTCAAGGACCAGAATTCCTCAGCCACCCATCGGATTGGCTAACATCTGTGTGACACACATCCAGACAACCCTGCCTGTCCTAAAGCTGTCATTTCCCAGCTGGGAGAGCGTTGTGTGTTCTTTTGTTAAAGTGCCCCCTAAAGTTTAATTTTTCTTCTTTTGTAGCTTGAAACCAGGTTGAAAAAGAGGACCTTGTCTAGAAAACTTTCTGGAGAAGTTACATCTAGCGAGTTTATTGTGAAGGTACCAAGGGCTGAGGTGTGACACTGGAGAGAGGGGGAGAGAACATCATCCCTTTTTCCCCTAAATCTGTGTTTTTCAAAAGTTGGCCATTTTTCAGATGTCTGGACTTCAACTCCCAGAATTCTTAAAGAGCCAAGTTTATTCGACATTAAAAGGGGCGTGTAAAGGGGGGGCGCCACCAGGACCAACCGAAAGGTCTGTCCGACGCCACGTGGCTTGCACGACTGTGTCTCACTCCGGAGGAGGCCCCCTCCC
Organism: Azemiops feae; assembly: GCA_023970755.1. Classification (NCBI taxonomy): domain Eukaryota; kingdom Metazoa; phylum Chordata; class Lepidosauria; order Squamata; family Viperidae; genus Azemiops; species Azemiops feae. Next base: position 872,831 of record JALGBA010000972.1, read on the forward strand.
ACCCCAATTGTCAAGGGCCAGCTGACACTTGCGCTCCCGGCCGCGTTGCGCGCTCTTTTGCAATGGTGCGCTGGTCCCTGCGCGCTGCTCGATGCCCGCCGCGCATTGGGTGGCCGATACGACTTGCCTGGACCCGGTATGCCTTGCCTGGCACATCCTGGACGGGTGAAAACAAGCCGTTTTGCAACAGAAAAGGACGCTTAACTAAGGTTACCGCGTTAAGGGTTGCATTCACACGACCCATCTTTGGTTTCTTGCTTAAGGACTTCACGAACTCAGCCTAAGGTGCACCCGTGGATTTTTGCAAGCCCGAACGCGTGCATGCGAGTCAACAGGAGCAAGGGTCGTGTGGACGCAGCCCAAGCGGGACTCCGAAGGGCAGGCTTCCTTCTCCTTGCCAGAGGGTTGCATAACGGCCTTTCCTCCCTCCCCAAGTCGGCTGTCACGACCGGCCCTCCCCGGGCTGACGTCGGGAGCCTCCACCCATCGCTACATCCGTGCCAACCTCCCTTTGCGCCAGTTCAGTTTCTGTTCCCTCCGACCTGTTTTCTCCCCAACCCCCAGAGACCTCCGCGGGTGCCAGTATTTCCCTCCCCACCCCCCGCTTTCCAGGCCACGCGGACCGCAACTCCCATCCTCCCCAGCCCAGCAAACTCCTGCAACGCCCCCCCAAATCTTGCAACACGTCCCACCCCCTCCCATCCCTGCAGAAAGCCCCCAGAGCCCACCCCACCCGTGCCCTCCGTGGAAAAGGACCACGCTCCCTCGCCCCTCCGGAGCCGCGGGACCCGAGCGGGGCCGGCTCAGCCCAGCCCGATCGTGTTTGTTTTGCCCGGCCACGCGGTCGCCTCCCTTCCCCCCCCCCCCCCCCCCACCGCTGCACCCTCCTCGGGGTCACACACACACACAAAAACACACACACCTTACCCACACACCACACATACCCCTCCTTCCACACTCGCGGGCAGTTCCGCACCCAACCGGGACCTCCCTCTCCCCCCCCCCCCGCCTCTCCAAGCGCGCTCCCCTCGCCAGCCCTCTTCGAGGCCCCCCACTCGCGGGCGGGGGTCCGCGGACGCGCGTGCCAGCTCGGCCGGCCCCACCCCCCTCCGCCCCCCCCGTCGACCCCCGCCCGCCCCCGCCGAGCCAGCCCGTGCGCAACGCCGGCACCCAGCCTAGCCAAGCAGGGCGCATTAGCGGCGGCGGCAGCGGGGCGGCTCCCCCACGGCCGCGGCTCCGCCCCGGAGGCCGGCGGGGGAGTCGGCTGGCTGGCTGGCTGGCTCGCACGCTGGCTGGCTGGCGGGGGAAGATGGCTGAAGTCGGCGAGGACGGGCGCGGCGGCGGCGGCGGCGGCGGCGGAGCCTTGGTGGCGCTGCGCTCGGCGCCCTGCAGCCCCGCCGCGCCCCCGCCGCTGCCTCCACCGCCGCCGCTGCTGCTGCCCCTGGTCCCCGCCGCTCCCTCCTTGGCGGCCTGCTCCTCCTCCGGCGGCGGCGGGGCTCCGCTGGCCCGGCTGCAGGGCCGCGACTTCGAGTTCCTGATGCGCCAGGCGGCGGTGAGCATCGGGCGCAACTCCTCGCAGGGCGCGGTGGACGTGCACATGGGCCACTCCAGCTTCATCTCCCGCCGCCACCTGGAGCTGGCCTTCCGCGCGCCCCACTTCTTCCTCCGCTGCCTCGGCAAGAACGGCGTCTTCGTCGACGGCGCCTTCCAGCGGCGGGGCGGGCCGCCCCTCCAGCTGCCCCCGCAGTAAGTGCCGGCCGGCGGGGAGGAGGAGAGGAGCGGCTGCGGGGGGGGGGATGGCGGTGGCGCCCGCCGCGGGCCCGGTTGGAGATGCAGCTGGGCGAACGGATTGGGGGAAGGAGGAGGAGGAGGAGGAGGAGACGCGCGGGTGGGCGGTTCCGAAGGGAGGGAAGGGAAGGGAAGCCCCGCTGCGGGGCGAGGGGGGGAAGAGAGGGAGGGGGCCGACACGTGTCGGGGCCGGTGCGGGAGGATTTGTTGTTGACAGGGCTCGGGCGAGTCGCGGTCTTGGGAAAGGGGCAAGAATAAGCGGCGTCCCCAAGCGCGCTTGGCAGGCGTTGTGTGTCGTCGTGTGTATGTTTGTGTTGTATGTTTGTGTGTGGAGGCGGGGTCGTGGGAAGGGGCATTTGCAAGGCAGGCTGGAGAGGAAGGGGCTCCCCCTATCCAGGAAAGGTCTGGGGATGGGAGTCCGCTTCGGGGAGAGGGGAGCCTCTGAAAAGGGGGTGTCCCTCTCGAAGAAGGGGACCAGGGTTGAGCAGGGGGACTCTGGCTGGGGAAGGCAGGCCTACCTCGCAGGGGGCCAGTGTTTGAGTTTTCTCTGACATTCGTTCTTCATCCAACTCCTGACAGAGTCAGGATAGTGCTGTGGGGTTCACACATTCTACTGGACCCTGCTTAAGGGCACAGAGGAGCTGCATGCACCCCTAAATGGGGGGGAGGAGGGAGCAATGACTTGAATCATGGAATGGCCTCGTGGATAGGTTCACACCCAACAGGCTCCATCCGTGGCAGGTTATCATGGCCTTTCATGCTGGTTCAGCGGAGTGGGTGAACCCCCCAAACAGGGGTCTCTTTTAAAAAGGCTTTGGGGGTGGGCCTTGATAGGGTGGGGATCAAAGCCAGAGGAAGTGGCTAGGCCTTGCATCTGGAAGGCGTTTAAATGGTAGGTTTCCTGGTCTAGAAACCAGCTTAGAGAAGGGGAAGAAATTCGAGGGGGGTCTTTTTGAGGAGTGGGGTGGGGCGAGCTTTGAAGGACTGGAGAAACTTCACCCCCAACTCTCCACGCCCATAGCTGGGAACCCTTCCTTTTATAGGGTCATTTCTCCTAGCAGTCATTGCTTAATTAATTAGCCGGATAAGTCAGTTGCTGGGAGCACCATCTCAGGTCTGTTTAGAAAGAAAGAAAGGAGGAAGGTGGGGAGTCCAGACCAACACACACACACACACACACACACACACCCCGGCAGAAATCCTGCTTTGGGGTCCTTAGGGAAGGACAGAGGTCCCTCTTGACCATCAATCTCAAGCAGCAGCCTGCAAACTGAAGAGATTGGGGGTGATACTGGACACCATGGAGGAAGCTAAGCAGCTTAATGAACAAACAGCCAACCCAGCCAAAAGCAAACAAATCCACAATTCAGCTTTGTAAGAGGTGTGAAGGCAACCGTGGTGTTTTCAGAATTGGGGGGGGGGGGTGTTGTCCCTGATAGCCGCATGTAACATGGCGTAATGTTGCTTTTTAGGGCCATAAGAATGCATGAATTGTGCGTGCTTTATAGTCAAGATTAAACTCAGATATCATATAGAATTGAGGTGTCTTGCTTCCATTTTCTCCTCTCTCCTTTCGCCATCCCAGCCTGGTTGTGAAAAGGCACAAAGCGTGTTTGTTGCTTGTTCTGTTGTTAATAGTCCTGCGGGCCTGCTCCATGTGAGTTTTTTCTTGGCAAAGTTGTCGGAAGTGATTTTTCCGGAGTAGCGTTTGTTAGGCCCTGAGAGAAGTGGGGGGGTGTTTTTCTGCTTTTAATCCAGCACCTTCGCTGCTACAGGCCTCCAGGGAGATTAGAAAAGGACAAGAAAACACAACAAAAATTCTGCACACGTTGAAGAATCCTTTGTTGATATTTTTAGATCGTATCGTGCAAAAGTTGCCTTTTGGAGCAGTCTTGGATATTTTTGCTTTGTTTGTGTTTATAAAATTGTTTGGAAAGTAGTTCACACTAAACCAGCTTTATTTTCTAGACAAGGAGTGCCCCAACCTTGGCAACTTTAAGACTTGTAGACTTCAATTCCCAGAATTGCTGGCTGGGGAATTCTGGGAGTTGAAGTCCACAAGTCTTAAAGTTGCCAACGTTACACATCCCTAGTCTAAAGCACGTTTGAAGCCCAGAATAATATCTGTTTTCTAGACAAGAAGTGTCCAACCTTGGCAACTTTAAGACCTGTAGACTTCAACTCCCAGAATTCCCCAGACAACATGACTGGCTGGGGAATTCTGGGAGTTGAAATCCACAGGTTTTAAAGTTGTCAAGGTTGCACACCCCTGTTTTAAGCAGAAGGTAGCTTGTTTTGGAGGGTGAGCAGTTATAATCTGCTAGATCTGGATCCCAACAGAAAGCATTGGGGTATTTCAGAGCAGAACAACCGGAATTTCAAAAGGATTTAATGTGGGTGGTCCTGAGAGCTAATTATGAGTGTGTAATAGGGGAACTAACAAATGAAGGCGGGTTTTAAGGAGGGGAAGTATTTAAAGTGAGGAAGGTAAGAATGAGATTCCTCGACTTTTGCAGTCAAAATTCCAAGCAAGTGAGGGGGGAAAAATATTTTCAATTTTAAGAGGGGAAAAAAACGGAATGCCTTTAGCATGAATGTTGATATTCCCTCTAAAGGAAATAGAAAGCCACCAAAACAATGTGTAAAATTGGAGCTGTTATTCTGAAAAATTTGGGCCTGGAAATGGAATCCTTCAGATGATAAAAGAACAGGTTTGCCAATGTAGGATTTTTTTAAAAAAATGGATCTTAAACATTTGGCTCTGCTCTTCGACCAACTCATTGGCCGGCTGGGGAATTCTGGGAGTTGAAGTCCACACACCTCTTAAAAGCTGCCAACGTTAAGAATCTCTGGCATAGAGATAAATGCAAAGAAAAAGAAATAAAATAAATAAATAAAGCCAGCCCTTGTCCTTAGGCTACAGAAACAGGGTAGAAAAAACATTTTTAAAAGCAGAAAGAACATTCCTGAAAGTGTCAGATGATGAGGAATGACGAAGATGAGGGTGAAATTCTAAGTCTCCCTTCTCCTTCCTGGGAAAAAAAGTTTTTGCCTGTTAACGCAAACCCAGCCCATTGAAGTTTGGGCAATAAACCAAGATGAAGCTGCCTGAATCAGAACAAGGAGTTGTGTGAACACTCTTCTGTCCAAACCTGGTAAATTAAAACACCAATATGGGGCAGAAAGTGGTGGGGTTTGTTTGTTTTTTATGAAAGAAAGCCATCGAGTGACCTCCGGATGGGGAATAATTGTGTAAAAAGTGGTCCAGGTGTTTAAAGAAGGAGTTTGTTTATTTTGAGTTTATTTTCTGATTGGAAGAGGAAAAAATGGATTTAGGTAGCAGATCTCCTGTATTGAGAGAGCCAGATCTGCCTCTGGATGGTAATTAAATATAATTTTTTTTAGCAGAGTTTTTTCTGGTATTGGGGTATAAAATAGTCCATGTTTGGAAATCCCTTGAAGGATTTTGGTTTGTAGGAATTGGGGGGGGGGGGAGAATGTCCCAGCAACAGCTGGATCCCATAAATACATTTTGGGGAGATAAAATGAAATTGAACACAATTTCTTGACCGATGCCGGATTGTGATGGACGCAGGACTGCTCCTTAGAAACATAGAAACGTTTGTTCACATGGGTGGTTGCAGAAAAGTGAGTCTTACTCGGCTTGATCATTGGCAAACCATGGTTTATGGCTCAGCATAGATGGGTACACTATCCAGTGGGGGGTGAGTTGACAGACCAAGGATTAAGCAAACTATGGTTTGGTGAAATGTGTCAGCCCAGCCTGTTGACTTCCTTGTGGGCATCATTAAAAGAGTTCCTGATATTTGTAGCCTCCATGTTGTGTATCACAGTAGCCCAGTGTGGTTTCAGACTCAGCGTTTGTGCATGTGTTACGTGTGCCACAAACGTGTGTGCTTTGGAAACAGTAAAAGGAAGCAGTAATGCCCAAGAGTTTGCTAACCTCTCTCCCTTCAAGATAATTTTCCAACGGACGATTGCTATTTTTGCAAAATAGCCACGAAACAGGAGTTTGGGCGAGGTGCAATCTTCCCAATAAGGTGTCCAATTTTTGCCTTACCTGGAGTTGTTTGATTGTAAGATAGAGAGTCATTGGTGCCTGCAATTTGCACCATTTTTGTAATTGAATTTGTTGGGTAAACAGCCCAGAGGCACTCTCTTGTGATAGGCAGTATAGAAAATTGTTGAATAAAATAAAATAAAATAAACATGGAAAGAATAAACCGAAGATGTAGCGGTGAACAAATGTAGAAATTTGCTAAATATATACAATAAAAATAAATAAACATGGGTCCCAGGTATACACAAGTGTGGTGGGCAGTATAAAAATTTGCTAAATACATAAAATAAAAATAAACATGGAAAGAATAAACCGAAGATGTAGCGGTGAACAAATGTAGAAATTTGCTAAATATATACAATAAAAATAAATAAACATGGGAGAAGAATAGGGAGAAGATGTCCCAGGTATACACAAGTGTGGTGGGCAGTATATAAATTTGCTAAATACATAAAATAAAAATAAACATGGAAAGAATAGGCAGAAGATAGTCTACAATGCACACCAGTGTGGTGAGCAGTGTAGAAATTTGGTAAATAAATAGAATAGAATACTCTTTACAGGCCAGGTGTGATGAAACAGACAAGGAATTTGTCTCTGGTGCAGAAGCTCTCAGTAATACATACAAGCAACAAAGTAATACAATAAAACATACTTGTAAAAAAATACATTTATTGTAAAAACAAATAAACATGGAAAGAGCAGGCAAAAAGTGGCATCTTTCCGACTTGAAACCTTATAGCCTGGCTGGTTTTTTGTCACCAGCTTCCAAATTAATCTTTGCTCTCTTTTTTTTATTTTTTTTTATTAAATACACAAAGTTACATAACTGCAAGCTGTTTTCTTGCAGTTAGATATTTGGTGACCCGTCCCCGGGCTCCTTGCTTTTCCCCCCCAAGGCAATCTGGGCTTGGAAATGTTTTTGTTCCGGGGAAAAAAAAATCTGGGACTCTTTATCAGGGCAATTAATTTCTCCTTGTAAAACATGGCTGACTTTCCCCTTCCTGTCGGTGCCCCCTCAATTAACTTCCTCTCCCTCTGCTAAAGTTGCAACGGGTGCCAAATTAAAAGCCTGGGAAAGGCAACTTGTCTTTGCATGATTGATTTGTTTATAAAATGCCCGAGCAACATCTTTCCCCTTCCAAACGCTTGTAACCGTGTTTTTCACACCTGGGTAAATTATGCAAAGTTGGATAAAAGTGTATATTTTCCCCCTTTTGGGTGGCGACACAGGAACCTGTCATCCATCACAAGAGGAACATGAAACGTATAAAGGGCTTTTTGATAAGTTTTGGTAATGAAGGGGGGAAAAGTTGGGAAGCCCTGCCTTTTGTTTTAATTTGCCAAGAAATGTTAAAAAGCAGTGCCTTTTGTTTTAATTGGCCAAGAAATATTAAAAAACAGTGCCTTTTATCTTGTTTTAGTTTGCAAAGAAATTTTAAAAAGCCATGCCTTTTGTTTAAATCGGCAAAAAATTTTTAAAAAGCAGCGCCCTTTATTTTAATTAGCAAAGAAATTTTAACATGCAGTGCCTTTTACTTTGTTTTAATTGCAAAGAAATTTTTAAAATGCATTCCCTTTTATTTCATTTGGCAAAGGAATTTTAAAAAGCAACGTTAAAGCATTTGTTTGGTTTCCTGATTTCTAGGCTGCTAATAATTCTGCCGAAGGGGGGGAAGAAAAAAAAAACCATAGGCTTTCTCAGCTGCTGTTTATGATCAGGGTAAATAAACCTCAGACTCCTCCCTTTCCAGTTGTAAAGCCGATGATGCAATGTTTCCTACCCCCTCCTTGCTTGCTTTTTTTTTACCCTCCCCTTAAATGGAATTTGCCCTGTGGTTTCTCGCAGGTAAACAGTTCCAGTTTTCCTTGCATTCGGTGCGTGCTCACAGACCAGGCCTCAAAACGTGTGTGTGTGTGGCGTGTTTTCCTTTCCAGGCTAAAACTTGAAACTTGTTTGGATCTGGCTGAGCACATGGAGATAATTACTTCTGGGCTTTTATTTATTTATTTTGCTTGCAAAAACCCTTCGTGTATGTTTTGGGTCACAGATTCCAGGGGAAGGGAAAGACCGTGCAGGAAAGGAAATTCCACATGTACGTTACAGGTCTGTGGCATATTTTCCTGCTATATGGCTGTAGTTTAAAATAAAATGGGGTTCCGCAGAGATTTCACACAGGACTTTTGGCAGGACGGAAAGAAGCAGCTGAAATATTTGTCCGTTTTGTGTTAGCCTTTCCACCGTCGGGGGAACCGAAGATGGAGAGAGACGACGCTTTATAAATAGACTCTGCTAGCAAGAATTTCTCTGTTTGGGCCGCAGGAGTTGGATCAAAGAGCTGAAAAACAAAGTTTCCTTCTCAAAGGCAATATTTATATACTGGTAGTCCTTGACGTACGACCACAATTGAGCCCAAACTCGGTTGTTAAGTGAATCTGGCTTCCCCATTGACTTTGCTTGTCAGAAGGTCGCAAAAGGGGATCCGGTGACCTTGGGACACAGCGACCGTCATAAGTATGAGTCAGCGGCCAAGCGTCTGAATTTGGATCCCCTGGTCCTGGGGATGCTAAAAAGGTCATAACTGTGAGAAATAGTCACACGTCATTTTTTTCAGTGCCGTTCTAACTTTGAACAGTCACTAAGTGAACCGTTGTAAGTCAAGGGCTACCTGTATTTACTTGGGCCTAAATTAGGGTTTGTAGTAGATCTTGGTTTGTTAAAGCAAGCCGCCTGCCACAAGTTTGATTGCAACTCTGGCTTAGAGGAGTTTGCAGGAAAAGCTAAACACTGTAAACTGTGATTGTGGAAGATGAACCAGCTTGTGACCAATAAACCAGGTTAATGATTGTGCTGTTGGACCCAAACCAAGGAAACTCACAGTTCTTGGGGTGGCCAATTGCTGGCTCTTGGTCTGGCCTACCTCACAGGGCTGTTGGAAAAAACTGGAGGGCACAATATGCTTTGTATCTTTATATCTTTAACTCCTGGAGGAACACAGATTTAATAAAATGAAAACCAGGGCAACAATTATGCTCCTGGACCCAGACCGAGAAAACTCTCAAGAGTTCTTTGAGTGATTTGTGGCCAATTGCTGGCTCTTTGCCTGGCCTACCTTCCAGGGTTGTTGGAAAAAACCAGAGGAGACAATATGCTTTGTATCTTTATATCTTTAACTCCTGGAGGAACACAGATTTAATAAAATGAACCCCTCACTCTCTCTTCCGTTGATGCAAGCATTTTTTTTTTTACAAATCAATCTGACACTTTATTGAGCAACCGTTTGAAGTTACAGCAGTGCTGCAAAAAGTGACTTACAATCGGTCCTCGCACTTACAACGGTCTCAGCGCCTCCATGGTCATGTGACCGACACCCAGGCGCTTGGCCACCAGCCTGTGTTTTGCAGTGGTTGTGGCATCCTGGAGGGGTCACACGATCCCCGTTTGCAATCTTCCCAGCTGGCTACCAACAAGCAGGTTCAGCAAAGCAAGCCAGATTCTCTTAATGACCATCAGAGTCCCTTCACAAGGGCAGTGATTCACTTAACGACGTGGCAAAAAGGACACAAAATCAGGCACGGCTTTAACAACCGCCTTGCTTAGCAAGGGAAGTTCTGATCCCGGTTGTGTTGAAAGCCGAGGACTGTTTTAAAATGTTTCACCGTATTGTTATTGAAGAGAACTCGCCAATTTTCTTCCAGGCCTGCAGAGAGCAGATATCACAGGCTAGATCAGCTCCAGAATTAATGCTCTAAAAAGGAGACATTCAATCATCCTGGTGTGGGTTTAATGATTAGCCTGGATTTTCTGTGTTTTGAGGAAATGCACTTCAAGTCGGTTTTGTGTTTTTCTGCCCCTTTCTCCGAGAGAGTGGTTAAACCCCTTCTGTTGAGAAAAATCCCTGGCGCTTAAGGGCTTGTGCGTTTCTCTCTTCTCCCCTTCGGCTGTGTTGGAAAATATAAACGCCTTGCAAGAGCTTCTATTTCCCAGCGACATAAATCTCAGCGCAAGCTGGTGGGATTCAGGTTTCGTCGCTGTGTTGTTGTCCGCTTTTGCAAACGGGCACCGTGAACAAAGAAGGAACAAAAACGTGAAATTGCTCCAAGGCAGGCAGTGAAAGCAACTTTTACGCCGAGCAGTTTCCTCGAGAACAGGAAGAACCCAGAGAAAGAAAACATTGATCTCTCAAAGCCGAGGGCGTCTCTGAATTAATCTGAAGTTCTCGTCCCTGGAGACCGTTCAGGCATGGAAGGAGGCTTGTTTCCTTGGTGGAGTGAACGAGTGTGGGATTCCTCCGAAGCTGGTGCATTTCGCACGACCATCAGCTGCCGTTGTGTTTACCCCAAAGTTTATATTAGTCTCCTTACGGCGAGATTTGGCCACAAATGTCTCAAAGCTAGCTGTCTTGACATGGACGCTGCAGGCCTTTGCAGCAAGCCAAGATTGTGTCGGGTGATTTCTCCGTTTCCAGAGTTAACAACACACGAACACACAAAAACCTTTAACAGCAAGCCTTGTTGATTGGATGCCATGTTTGCAGCAAACCAAGATTATGTCAGGTGATTTCTCGCTTCCAGAGTAACAGGCACACAAATCTTAACACAAGCTTTGTTGGTTGAATACCACATTTGCAGCAAACCAAAATGATGTCAGGTGAATTCTCGCTTCCAGATTTAACACAAACACAAAAATCTTTTAACAGCAAGCCTTCTTGGTTGAAGGCCACATTTGCAGCAAACCAAGATTGTCATTTGATTTCTCGCTTCCAGGTTTCACCCAAACAAACAAACAAATCTAACACAAGCTTTTGTCGGCTGGATGCCACAGATATTTGCAGCAAATCCAAGATTGGGTCAGAAGGAAAAGGCACCTAGGGGTGTTAATGGGGTCTTGAAAAAGTTTCCGTGCTCCTCTCCAATCAAGGTTATGAATTTTATAAAAATTGAGGCTGCAGCTTGGCTCCCTGTCATACGAGCTCCTTTGATGTTTGGTTTGTAGAGAGGACCATCTAAAGGTAGAGATGCTCAAAGCAAGCAGATCAACCACCTGTGGGGTGTTGTGGCTTTTAATTCCGCGCTGTTTCTATGCTTCCCCGGTTCATTTGAGTGGGAAAATTGCATGAAATGAAACTGAAACGCTTCACAAAAATAGTAGGTACCAGCAAGCAGGCTCCGATAAGTTACGATTAAGATCCAAAATCTGATAACCTTGATTTTTCACCACAATTACTTCAATAAAGCATGACTTCCTGATTGTGCACAAGCTTGATAACCATGGCTTCCAAAACAGCATAGCTAGATTTATACAACAGGCTCTAAACCAAAATGAAACAAACCCATTTTTGCACAAATGTTTTAAACTTTTTGTTTGGTGTTTGTTTTTGTTTTTTTAAGCTTTGCATCTGGCAGTTCTCTTACCAACATAATGTTAAGCCGGTCTAGTCAATGGAAGCACCAGTGTTTGGGTTTACAAGTCACACTAAACAGTAATTGTTTTGGGTTTAGTGCGTCATGCTTTCTTCAACAAACCATAGTTAGAATAACAGAGTTGGAAGGAACCTTGGAGGTCTTCTAGTCCAACCCCCTGCTCAAGCAGGAAACCCTACACCATTTCAGACAAATGGCTGTCCAGTCTCTTCTTAAAAACCTCCAATGTTGGAGCATTCACCGCTTCTGGAGGCAGGTTGTTCCACTGGTTAATTGTTCTGACTGTCGGGAAATTCCTCCTTAGTTCCAGGTTGCTTCTCTCCTTGGTGAGTTTCCATCCGTTGCTTCTTGTCCTGCCTTCAGGTGCTTTGGAGAATAGCTTGACTCCCTCTTCTTTGTGGCAACCCCTGAGATATTGGAACGCTGCTATCATGTCCCCCCTCGTCCTTCTCTTCATTAAATTAGACATCCCCAATTCCAGCAACCGTTCCTTATATGTTTTAGCCTCCAGTCCCCTAATCATCTTTGTTGTTCTTCTCTGCACTCTCTAGAATCGTAGAGATCTACGCTTCGGCATGATAAAGCAGTTATTCAGGTTGTTGTACTAAAAACAGCACAGTTTCTGTGTGGTAATATCTCGCCGTTCTTCCGAGATAAATCCTTGATATTCCGTCCCTTCGGCTTCAAATTGAAGTTCCTGGAACCAGATTAAGAATTATCTCAGCCATCTAGGCTTGTTCCTCACGAACCAGGAAGATGGGACGATAGGAATCTAGTTTCTCTCTGATTCATTCCGGATGATAATAAGACAGCTTTTAATAATGCAAAGTAGCGTCTGCATCGAGGCTTCATCAAAACCAGGAGACAGATGTGGTGGTGCAATGCCACAGGTTCCCCTCCCCCTTATGTGCAGATAGAGCTTGACTTAAACAACAGTTTATTTAGCGACTGTTTGAAGTTACTGACCGTTGCCGCATCCCCGAGGTCGCGTGATCAAAATTCAGAAGCTTGTTGATGGGTTCATATTTCTGATGGTTGCAGCGTCCCGGGATCATGTGATCCCCTTTTGTGACCTCCCAACAAGCAAAGTCAATATGGAAGCCAGATTCCCTTAACAGCCGTGTTCCTAACTGAACAATTGTGGCAAGAAAGATTGTAAATTACTTAGCAACATAAACTTTGGGCTCTGTTGTCGTCGTAAGTCAAGGACTTACCTGTATTCAGTATTCTGCAGCAGAGAGAGAGAGAGAGAGAGAGAGAGAGAGAGACTTTCGGTCTGAGTTCGGTTGTTGGTCTCTGTCCAGTGGTCTTGTAAGTTTGGAAGAATTTGAGTACAGATGCTCCTCGACTTACAACCGTTTGCAAAGTGGCCGTTCAAAGTTACAACAGCGCTAAAAAAAAAAGAGGGACTTTTCCACACATCTTCAAGCGACGAAGGTTGCAGAACACTGCTCTACGTGTAGTAAGAGTAGTAACTGTGAGAGGGACCTCGGAGTCCTAGTGGACAATCCCTTAAATAGGAGCCAGCCGTGTCCCGCAGCTGCCAAAAAAGCCAATGCAATCCTAGGCTGCATTAACAGAGGGATAGAATCAAGATCACGTGAAGTGTTAATACCACTTTACAATGCCTTGGTAAGGCCACACTTGGAATACTGCATCCAGTTTTGGCCACCACGATGTAAAAAAGATGTTGACACTCTAGAAAGAGTGCAGAGAAGAGCAACAAAGATGATTAGGGGACTGGAGGTTAAAACATACAAGGAACGGTTGCTGGAATTGGGTATGTCTAGTCTAATGAAGAGAAGGACGAGGGGGGGGACATGATAGCCGTGTTCCAGTATCTCAGGGGCTGCCCCAAAGAAGAGGGAGTCAAGCTATTCTCCAAAGCCCCTGAAGGCAGGACAAGAAGCAATGGATGGAAACTAATCAAGGAGAGAAGCAACCTAGAACTAAGGAGAAACTTCCTGACAGTTAGAACAATTAACCAGTGGAACAACCTGCCTCCAGAAGTGGTGAATTCTCCAACCCTGGAGGTTTTTAAGAAGAGACTGGACAGCCATTTGTCTGAAATGATATAGGGTTTCCTGCCTGAGGAGGGGGTTGGACTAGATGACCTCCAAGGTCCCTTCCAACACTGTTATTCTATTCTATTCTATTCTATTCTAGACAACCGTTAGTCTGAAATGATATAGGTTCTCCTGCCTGAGCAGGGGTTGGACTAGAAGACCTCCAAGGTCCCTTCCAACTCATTATTGTTGTTGTTGTTGTTATTATTATTATTATTATTATTATATCTTATGCAACAAGAGAAAGTCTCCTTCACGTCAACCTTTAGAAGGCTTCACGGACACGTTTTCCAGATAGAAAGATCGCCCAAGGTCAGGGCATCCTTGTGGTTTGCGTTTTCAAATCTCTTCCTCCATTTCACGGCTAAAAATTCCCGAGTCCCGCTTTCTATAAACAGTGAGCCGGTGTACCCAGGAAAAAGCTCTCACTTGGTCTTTTTAAGCGGAAATGTTTATTAAAGGTTGCCAAGCGTGACTGACAGGCATCTGGGCGGGCGAAAGCAGAGAGCGAATGCAAAAAGGCCTTGGGTTTAAGCATCGGCTGCCATGAAAAGCCTTCTTTTTCCCCAAAAAAATAAAATAAAAAAAAAAGATGGGGATTTACGGCTTTGTAAGTTTAGATTCCTGGACACGGCGGAGAATCTGGCCACCAAAGGGAGATTCCGGCCCCTGGTAACTGCGTTTTAAGCTGCTTCTGCTCTCCGCGAAGGGGAAGGGAGGGGGATAAGTCGAAATCCTGCAGGAATTCGGACAAACGGACAGTCTCCGGGTCTTCGCCTGCTGCCCCAAACCAAAGGGGGTGCCAGCGTGCCCCTTTTAGCAGAGAAATACAGGTAGTCCTCATCTTACGACCGCAATTGAGCCCAACGTTTCCGTTGCTAAGCGAGACAAGTAAATTAAGTGAGTTTTGCCCCATTGGACCACCTTGCTTGCCACCGTTGCTAAGTGAATCTCTGCAGTTCTTAAGCTCGTTAAGTGAATCTGGCTTCCCCGTTGACTTTGCTGGTCATAAGGGGGTGACGTGACCCCGGGACGTTGCAACCGTCATGCCAGTTGCCAAGCCTCTGGATTTTGATCACGTGACCATGAATGGACGCTGCAACGGTCGTAAGCGTGAAAAACGGTCCTAAGTCCCTTTTTCCAGTGCCGTTGTTCACTTCAAACGGTCACTAAGCGAATGGTTATAAATTGAAGACCACCGTACACTTCTAATCTCCCTTAAACACCGATTTGGTCCTTGACTTAACGACCGATCGCTTAGCGACTGCCTTCCAAGCCAGAACATTCCAGCCCCCTTCAAATTGTCTCTTCTCTTCCCGCAGGACTCGATAGAAAAATATCTAATATTTTTGGACGTCATAGTTCTGGTAGCCCGGAACAAAAAGAAGAATTTTTTTTCCATTTCTTTTTCTTTTTCTCCTCAAATCTTCAGACACTTTCACACTCCAGAGGAGCAAAATGCAAACGGTTTTTCCCAGAGCCCAGAGTTCATAAAGCAGCTTAATAGCAAAATCTCCCAGGGAGAGTCATTGTGTTAGCATCTTTCCTGGATACACCAGACTGGTTTGATTGTTATGTAAATTACACTTGCTCTGCCCTCCACTTTCTCCTTAATGGGCCATTCATCACTGCAAAGTTTTCTTTGAAGGAGCCAGCCAGCTGCTCCTCCTCAGAAGTCTCCCCCACCACCCCTTTTTTTTAAAAAAAAATCACTTTTTTAAAATATGTATATATATATATATATATATATATATATTTGGAGTTACCCTGATGCAAATTAGAGTTAGAAAAATCTCACATTCACAAGCTCAATTCTGCTGGGTCCAGAACGGCGGGTCGCGAAAGGAAAATCACGTGATCCCGGGACGCTTCCAGCGTCATAAATACGAGTCTGACTTTTGATCACGTGACCACCACGGGGGGGGGCGGAGGAGGCTGCAGCGGTCGTAATAATCCTGGGCGCTCAATGGAGGTTTTTAAGAAGAGACTAGACAGTCATTTGTTTGAAATAATAATAATAATAAAGTTGGAAGGGAACCTTGGAGGTCATCTAGTCCAACCCCCTGCTCAGGCAGGAAATCCTATACCATTTTGGACAAATGGCTGTCCAGTCTCTTCTTAAAAACTTCCAGTGTTGGAGCATTCACGGCTTCTGGAGGCAGGTTGTTCCACTGGTTAATTGTTCTAACTGTCAGGAAGTTTCTCCTTAGTTCTAGGTTGCTTCTCTCCATCATCATCAATCATCATTAATAATAATAATAATAATAATAAAAGTTGGAAGGGACCTTGGAGGTCATCGAGTCCAACCCCCTGCTCAGGCAGGAGACCCTACACCATTTCAGACAAATGGCTGTCCAGTCTCTTCTTAAAAACTTCCAGTGTTGGAGCATTCACGGCTTCTGGAGGCAGGCTGTTCCACTGGTTAATTGTTCTAACTGTCAGGAAGTTTCTCCTTAGTTCTAGGTTGATTCTCTCTTTGACTAGTTTCCATCCGTTGCTTCTTGTCCTGCCTTCAGGTGCTTTGGAGAATAGCTTGACCCCCTCTTCTTTGGGGCAGCCCCTGAGATATAGATTATAGATATATGATATAGGTTCTCCTGCTTGAGCAGGGGGCTGGACTAGAAGACCTCCACGGTCCCTTCCAGCTCTATTCTATTTTATCCTCCGCTGTTTTCAGGGCTCCTAATATCCTCTCTGTTGAAGTCTGTTTATTATTAATCATTGTTCAAACAGCCGAGTGGAGATTTATTGACACGGGAAGAGAGCGAGTACAGAAGGCAACAGCCAGGCTCCACATGCTGTTCCCTTCTGCCTTTCCAAATATCAGGTAGAGGAAGTCCTCAACTTACGACCACAGTTGAGGCCCCCCCCCAACATTTCCGTTGCTAAGCAAAACAGTTTTGGGCCCGTTTTGCGACCTCTCTTGCGATGGTCATTAACTGAATCGCTGCAGTTATCAAATTGGCAACCCCGTTGTTAAGTGAATCGGGCTGCCCCCGTTGACTTCCCTCCTCAGAAGATTGCAAAAGGGGATCACATGACACAAACACACACACACCGGGACACTGCGACCATGCTAGATACGAGTCGGTCGCCAAGCGTCTGAATTTTGACCGCGGGGATGCTGCGACGGTCGTAAGTGTGAAAAACGGTCGTAAGTCGCTTTTTTCACCGCCATTGAATGGTCACTAAATGAACGGTTGTAAGTTGAGGGCTACCTTTATGTCTTTGAAAAGTTTATGATGCTTATGAACTTGGTGGTTTGCTGGCAGACATTTCATTGCCCTAGTAGGTCACGTCATCAGGGCAAGGTGAGTTGGAAAACTCCGTGGGAAGAGATAGAAAACTCTTCACACTGAGGAGGAGGAGGGGGGGAGAAGGAGAAGAAGAAAAAGAAGAAGAGGAGGAGAGGAATCCTTGGTGCTCTCTGAGCTGGGTTGTTTTCTTGCAGACGTTTCATTGCCCAAACCAGGTAACATCATCAGTGCTAGACAGGAACGGGCTTTGCTGTCCGTTTATATCCTGAATGAATATGAATGAAATGTGATGCAACCGGTACTTAGAAATCAGACACAACTACGCAACTGTTTCCCTTCTGGTTTCCTTGAGTGGCCGTTGATGGAAAGGACACCAAACCGCTGCCAAATCGCAACGACAGCCCGTCTTTGACGATCTTGGTTGAATCATCCGGCAGGAATGCAAATATTCCCAGCTAGCATCGGATTGAAACGTTCCTCAACTGCCGTTGGCTGCGGGGAGCCGTAGCTAGGTTGAGTAGAAGACAATCTGGAGACAACCTTCTCAACCAACCGATGAAGAAGCTGGAGTTGACTTGCACCCTCTTCGTTCCCCCCTCCCCCCCCAAAAAAACCCCTCTTTGAAATCTGGAGTGGAGGTTGTCCCATAACAGGAGGCTGTTGAGCAGATCCGGCACCTCCTAAAAGTTGCGCCCCAGGGCACAACTAGCGCTTAGCCAGCAGATATTCCGAAGCGGCACCAGCTTTGTGCAATCTTGTAGTACTTCGCCGAGCTCCTCTGAGGAACACCCAGTAAACTGTTGTGCTGTGTGGTTTGTCGGATTTATTTTGGGTATCTGGGGGTGGAAACAGGTTTGTGCTGGTTCTTAAAATATATCTGGAGGGTCAATAATTCGCTGGGGTTTGGTGTTGCCAGGAAAGTTCTGAAGAACTTCTTCCCCCCGTTCCTGTTCTTTTTTTATTGAACGGGCATCGATTGGGGCACGTTTGTAGTGTGTAGGGCCCCTACTTCCCCCTGGGAACAGACACCGCACAATCCTTACATTCCTCAAGAGGACAAACAGGTTACCCATGAGTAAAGCAATTGGGAAACTCTCGACGGAGTGCAGAAACAAACCTATTAGCACTTTCTCCTTGTCGTCCTCACTTTACGTCCACAATTGAGGGCAAGATTTTCTTTGCTAAACAAAGCAGTTGTCAAGTGAATTATGCCTGATTTGACTAATTTTTTGGGCCGGGGATGATAAGCAAAACACCACCGTCGTTCGGTGGATCAGGAAGTCCTTAAACGAATCCAGCTTCCCTCAGTGACGGAAGCCGGCTAGGAAAGCAATCCCAAATGTGATCCTGGGATGCTGCAGCCCTCGTAAATGCATGCCAGTTGCCAAGCAACCAGATTTGGATCACGTGACTGGGGATTTTGCAAATGGTTGTAAGTGCAAGGACCTGGGGTTTTGGGGGGGTTTTTTTCCAGCAGCGTTGTGACTTTGAATGGTTGCTAAAGCAATGTTGTAAGTTGAGGATCACCTGTCCTGGCGAGGAGAACAAAACAGATAAAGGAGGAAAGGAAATTGCACATGGCTGGCGTGATAAGTGAATCTGATTCTCGATAAACCCGTCCTGCAAAGCAAGGAGAAGCTGGCTTGAATGTTGAATGTTTGTTTGAAATGGTATAGGGTTTCCTGCTTGAGCAGGGGGTTGGACTAGAAGACCTCCAAGGTCCCTTCCATCATTCTGTTATTCTGAACCAGGGTTTCCTGCTTGAGCAGGGGGTTGGACTAGAAGACCTCCAAGGTCCCTTCCATCATTCTGTTATTCTGAACCAGGGTTTCCTGCTTGAGCAGGGGGTTGGACTAGAAGACCTCCAAGGTCCCTTCCATCATTCTGTTATTCTGAACCAGGGTTTCCTGCTTGAGCAGGGGGTTGGACTAGAAGACCTCCAAGGTCCCTTCCATTATTCTGTTATTCTGAACCAGGCTTTCCTGCTTGAGCAGGGGGTTGGACTAGAAGACCTCCCAAGGTCCCTTCCAACTCTTGTTATTCGGTTGATAAGTTGGGAGATGGTCCAACTCCACCCTCCAGAACCACGAATCGTAGCTTATTCGTCTCGCCCGTCTAGAAGGAAGGAAGAAGCGTTTTGCAGCTGAAGTTGTAGAAAAAACAGAAGTGTTTTTTTTTTGTTTTTTTTTTAAAAACCCTTTTTGGCAAGCACAGTTGGGTTCCCCCCCTTTTTTTCTCCCCCCCCCTTTTTTAAAAAACAACGTCTTGTATTTCTTAATGCTGATGTTCACTTTGGGAGGAAAAACGTTGGCCAAGCAGCGTTGTTATGACTTGTTCGGTTAAACAATGGGGTGGAATTGGAACGGGTGTCTGTGCAGGCTCTATTTCAGGAAAAAGGGGGGTTATTAAATATTTTTCTTCCCAGAGTCCAAGGCTGCTAAAAAAAAAAAATATATGGATGCGCTGGGGGTGCAAATGGGGCAGCGCCGAATATATTTCCATAGCCAAATGTGAAACGGCAGCTTTTTCCAGCCCCCTTTTATTGCCCTTTTAAGCTTCTCTCCTCTACTTCATGATCAGAGAATGTGGTCTGTACAGGTAGTCCTTGACTTATGACCACGATTGAGCCCAAAACTTCTGTCGCTAAGCGAGACAGCGGTTAAGTGAGTTTTGCCCCATTTTACGACCTTTCTTGCTACGGCTGTTAAGTAAATATTGCCGTTGTTAAGCTAGTTACACGGTTGTTAAGCGGATCTGACTTCCCCCATTGACTTTGCTTGTCAGAAGGTCGCAAAAGGGGATCCACCTGACACACACACACACACACACACACACACACACACACACACCGGGACGCTGCGACCGTCATAAATATGAGCCGGTTGCCAAGCGGCCGAATTTTGATCACGTGACCCTGAAGATGTTTGCGGCGGTCGTTGAGTGTGAAAAACGGCTCTAGGGTCAATTTTTTCAGTGCTGTTGTAACTTTGAACGGTCGCTAAATGAATGGTTGTAAGTCAAGGACTTAGAAAAGATCCTTTAATCAATCTTATGGGGAGCCCTGTTGGATGGTCTTCCACCCCCTGCATTAGCTCCATCCTGTTCGGGGCTGCCAAAGTACAGATAATCCTTGAGTTAACGACCAAAATTGCAATGGATCCCCTCCTCCACTCTGCAAATGCCAGTCCCTTCTAGCGCTGATGATGTTACCTGGTTGGGTCATGAAATGTCTGCAAGGAAACCACCAAGCTCAGAGAGCCCCAAGGAGCCACAGTGTCCCCCTCCTCTTCCTCCTCTTCCTCTCTGCAAATGCCAGTCCCTTCTAGCACTGATGATGTTACCTGGTTGGGTCATGAAATGTCTGCAAGGAAACAACCAAGCTCAGAGAGCCCCAAGGACCCCACAGTCTTCCTCCTCCTCCTCTCCACAAACCCGTCTCCCTTCTAGCACTGATAATGTTACCCAGTTGGGTCATGAAATGTCTGCAAGAAATCAAGCTCAGAGAGCACCAAGGACCCCACAGTCCTCCTCCTCCATCCCACAGACCCCTTTCTCTTCTAGCACTGATGGCGTTACCTAGTTGGGTCATGAACTGTCTTCAAGAAAACCACCATAGCTCAGAGAGCCCCAAGGATCCCACAGTCCTCCTCTTCATCCCACAAACCCCACTCCCTTCTAGCACTGCTGATGGTCCCCAGTTGGGTCATGAAATGGCTGCAAGAAAACCGCCAAGCTCCTTTTATGTGCTCATTGCGCTTGTAGCTCAGCCTAGCCAGGAAAAATGTCCCGTTCTTCCTAAGATGGGCGAGTTGCTATCTTCTGATCTCTAATCCAGCCTGGAGTGGAGGCCTTTCTCCAACTCTGGCAGAAGATGTGACACCAGTATGTACTTCACTTTTTTGCTGGACAACACACAAGACCTAAAGACCAGAGCATGGACGTTGGTCAACAAAAGAGATGTTTGGATACACGGAACCGATGTAAACAACCACAGGCCCACATATTCAAGTCTTCAGAAGAAGGCATCGCCAGGAGAATCACAAAGATGGATCTTCAAAACCGATTCCAACAAGAAAGAGCGGGAAGCCACGTCCATGCATTAAGCTATTTAAATAGTTCAGATCCTAGCTGACAAGGAGCAGATCTTAACTAAGCGCGCATCGGCTGTTTGCTAACATGATGGTCCAGCTACAAATACGGCCTTCAAAGCTGGAAGGGAACTTTACCATTTGGGACCGTTTCTTCCAGCTAAAAAGCTTTTAGTGCTTCGTTTGAGGCCAAGAACAAATGTAATTCTCTTCCCCCCCCCCCCCAAATTGGCCAGAATATTGCAACTGGAATGCGAAAAATAAACAGCAATTGCATTTCGTTTTGTTGTCGTTTTATTTTCCTTCCTGCGCTGATGAGACGAATCTAGCTCGGAGTTGTTAAATGTGTCCAGATGTCTTGTGCTATTATCAAGGCTGCAAATAACTCTCATTATTCTACGGGAGATACGGTGAGATTCTTTGATATCATGCTCAGAAAGCCTATGGGGAATGAAAATCTCGCCCGTGTAATTCATTTTGTTTAAAAGAGAGAAGAAGAAAAAAGTGGGCTTTGAAAAAAGAATTCTTTTTCAACCACAACTAAAAGAAATAGATATTAGTAAGAAGCGTTTGTGCTTGGAAAGGGTGGAGTACATGTAAGTCCTCCAGTTACAACAGTTCATTTAGTGACCGTTCAAAGTTACAACAACACTGGGAAAAGTGAAGTTATGACACCTTTTCACACTCACGACCGTTGGGGTTTGTAAAATTGAGCAGGGGGAGAGGAGAAGGAGGAGAACTGAGGGGTCCTTGGCGCTCTCCGCGCACGATTGTTTCCTTGCAGACATTTCATGACCCAACTGGGTAACATTATCAGTGCTAGAAGGGAGAGGGGTTTGTGGAGAGGAGGAGGAGGAGGAGAACTGAGGGGTCCTTGGTGCTCTCTGATCTTGGTTGTTTTCTTGCAGACATTTCATGACCCAACTGGGTAACGTTATCAGTGCCATTGGGTGATGTTACCCAGTTTGAGTAATGAAACATCTGCAAGAAAACATCCAAGCTCGGAGAGCACCAAGGACCCCTTCTGTTTGAACAGGTAGGCAAAAATGCCAAATGTTTGCCTGACTTCAGGGGGAGAAAATATATATATATATATATATATATATATATATATAATTTACATTCAATAATAATTGAACTGTAAAAAATGGCAACAGTTTATGATGGAGTGCCCAGAATCATGGTCTGTGCGTGTTTGTCTTTTTTAGAAGACCCCCGTGCTTACTAACCAGGCTTATGCCCTGGGGATAACACTGCTGCAAGCGCGACGGAAATCCCTAAGTGTAAACAAAGCTTTCCAACGCACATATTTCCAAGCAACAGTAATGTTAAGATGTCAGTAGAATTTACAGTTTGGCTGTGATTTATGGAAGTCCTCTTTATTAGGGCTTGCTTATAGTTCCCGCAGCCCAGGGAGCTGTAGTTGTAAAAAAAATAGGGGGGGGGGGAGAAGCAAAATACAGAGGGATCAACCCTGAAGAAGCTCTTTTTTTTTTTTTTTTTTCAGATTCCTTTCAGAGGTTTTATTTTTTTTATTCTCCTTTTCCTCTCTTTTTTTATGGTGGCTCCCTTAAGTAAAGAAAAACACCGCAGTCTTTTATACTTCCTGCTCCTTAAAAAAAAAATACTACTGTTTTTCTTCTGCTTCGTCCTTCCTTGTTTGGGCTTTGCATGCATTCCCAGGGTGGATAGCTGAGTTTTCAAAAGAAGTCACAAAAGAATTGCTGTACAGGCAGTCCTTGACGTACCGCCACAACGGAGCCCAAACTTTATGTTGCTAAGTGAGGCACTGGTTTAATGAGCCTTGCCCCCCTATTACGACTTTTCTCGCCACAATGGTTAACCGCGAATCATCGCAGTTCTTAAATTAGTGACACGGTTGTTAAGTGAAGCTGGCTTCCCTGTTGACTTTTGCTTGTCAGAAGGCCGCAAAAGTGAATCACATGATCCTGGGATATTGCAACCGTCTTAAGTACCTGCCAGTTGCTAAGCCATCTGAATTTTGATCACCTGACTTAAACCGCCTGGCTTAACAACGTGAATTTTGGACTCGGTTGCAGTCATAAGTCAAGGATTACCTATATCAGGGGTAGTCAACCTTGGCTCTTTTATGACTCGTGGACTTCAACTCCCAGAATTCCTGAGCCAGCATGGCTCAGCTTGGAAACCTCTCCCTTTCCCCTCAGCATAGCTGGCTCAGGAATTCTGGGAGTTGAAGTCCACGAGTCATAAAAGAGCCAAGGTTGCCTACCCCTGGCCTATACTAATTGTTAGCTAAACTCCCATTGACGTTGGTGTCAGTTTCAGGTTAAGGTTTGAGACCCAAGATCTGGTTCTACATCAAGACCCTCCAATTCTATATCCTTTAAATCAGAGGTCCCCAACCTTTTGGGCACTAGGGACCAGTTCCACGGAGAAAGGTTTTTCCACGGACCGGAGAGTGTGTGGTTTTGTGTGCTGCCTGCATCCCACGGATGGGGCTTTGCTTGTTTGTGCGGACCGCTTGGGGATTGGGGACCTTGCTTTAAATCAGTACCTGATGTTTAACTCCGGTTGACATTTCGCACACTCAGTTGTACCCGTGTGTGTTTTTTTTCCTCCCTCCCTCCCTCCCTCAGGTGTGTCATTCGGTTTCCAAGCACAGTCATCAAAATCCAGTTCACGTCACTCTACCATAGAGAGGAGGCGAGAGAGGACACAGCATCTCCTCCACTCCGGCCACTCTACCCCCAGATATCACCGCTTAAGATCCACATTCCGGAGCCGGATCTTCGGAGTCTGGTCAGCCCCCTGCCTTCTCCCACTGGCACCATCAGGTAAGCAAGGGGCGTGGTTCTCCAGCACAGGTGTGCCCAGCCCCGGGTCAACAAAACGCCACTTCGCTTCTTTTCCCAAAATTCTCATTTCTCCCCTTATACCAGGTAGTCCTCGTCTTACAGCCACAATGGAGCCCCAGATTTTTGTCGTTAAGTGAGCTCCTTGGTTTTTTTTTTAATTATTATTATTATTATTAAATACTACTGTTTTTCTTCTTGCCGCTTTACAAATCCCTAGTAAGACCACACCTGGAATACTGCAGCCAATTTTGGTCACCATATCACACAAAAGATGTTGAGAGTTTGGAAAAAAATCAGAGAAGAGCAACTAAGATGATCCAAGGCCTGGAGACTAAAGCATACGAAGAACGGCTGCGGGACTTGGGTTTGGCTAGTCTAAAGAAAAGAAGAAATAGGGGAGACATGATAGCAGGGTTCCAATATCTGAGGGGCTGCCACAAAGAAGAGGGGGTCAGGTTGTTCACCAAAGCACCAGATGGAAGGACGAGAAACAATGGCTGGAAACTGATCAGAGAAAGAAGCAACCTGGAATTAAGGAGAAACTTCCTGACAGTGAGGACAATTAACCAGTGGAACAGCTTGCCACCAGAAATCACGGGCGCTCCATCACTGGAGGTCTTTAAGGAGAGGCTAGACAGTCACTTGTCTGAGGCGGTGTATGTTCTGCTTGAGCAGGGGGCTGGACTAGAAGACCTCCAAGGTCCCTTCCAGCTCTATTCTATTCTATTCTATATTCTGGTCTGTTCTATATTCTGTTCTGCTCTGCTCTGCTTCCTTGTTTGAGCTTTGCCTGCATTCCCAGAGTCGACATCTGAGTTTTCCTGAAGGGAGTCACAAAAGAATTGCAGCACAGGCAGTCCTCGACGTACGGCCACAGTGGAGCCCAAACGTTTATGTTGCTAAGTGAGGCATTGGTTAAGTGAGTCTTGCCCCCATATGGCGACCTTTCCTGCCACGGTTGTTAAGAGAATCGCCACTGTTGTTCAGTTAATCACACGGTTGTTAAGTGAATCCGGCTTCCCCATTGACTTTGCTGGTCAGGAGGTTGCAAAAGGGAGGAAGGAGTATTCAAGTATGTTGCTGCCTTGAGTTGTTTATAAAAATAATAAAGGCGTGCTGTAAAATCATGATGATGATGATGATGATCTTGGACAACTTGGGTTGAAGCTCACGTGAAACCTGAAGCTATGAAGTCATGAGTTATCTTCTGCCACGCTTGGTCAGAGGTCCTGGCTGGAACTATGGCGCTGAAGTGGGAGGGGGAAGGCGGTGGGTGTTTTTTCTTTCTTTCTGCGGTGACTTCACTTTTTTTCAGGAAGCAAAAATATCACGTGCCCCAGACTGATACGTTGAGCTTGACACGCCCTAGAGCCAGTGTTGACACGGGCAAGCTTCGGCTTGCTGGTCTGGATGGGAAACGAGTCATTTCCCAAGCTGGTGGAGGGAGAGACCCAAGATCTCCATCACAGAGTCCCAGGGTCCTGAGAAGTGTGAAGTCTCCTCTGAACTGGAGATGCTGGGGACCTGCTAGAGTAGAGGTCTCCAACCGTGGCAACTTGAAGACTTGTGGACTTCAACTCCCAGAATTCCTCAGCCAGGGTCTCCAACCTTGGCAACTTGAAGACTTGTGGACTTCAACTCCCAGAATCCCTCAGCCAGGGTCTCCAACCGTGGCAACTTTAAGACTTGTGGACTTCAACTCCCAGAATTCCTCAGCCGGGTCTCCAACCGTGGCAGCTTGAAGACTTGTGGACTTCAACTCCCAGAATTCCTCAGCCAGGGTCTCCAACCGTGGCAATTTGAAGACTTGTGGACTTCAACTCCCAGAATCCCTCAGCCAGGGTCTCCAACTGTGGCAACTTGAAGACTTGTGGACTTCAACTCCCAGAATTCCTCAGCCAGGGTCTCCAACCATGGCAGCTTGAAGACTTGTGGACTTCAACTCCCAGAATCCCTCAGCCAGGGTCTCCAACTGTGGCAACTTTAAGACTTGTGGACTTCAACTCCCAGAATCCCTCAGCCAGGGTCTCCAACTGTGGCAACTTTAAGACTTGTGGACTTCAACTCCCAGAATCCCTCAGCCAGGGTCTCCAACTGTGGCAACTTTAAGACTTGTGGACTTCAACTCCCAGAATTCCTCAGCAGCTATCCTATGCTGGTGAGGAATTCTGGGAGTTGAAGTCCACTAGTCTTAAAGTTGCCACCGTTTGGAGGCCCCTGCTCTAGAGGCTGAGAGAGGACCACATCTGGCTGCATCAGCTTTGTTCCACTTGATGCTCTGCTAGATGGGCTGGAATTACAGTTTTCAGACTTTTCTTACCTGCGTCACTCAAGCAGGTGGCCTCACCTGATCGAGCAGCATCCGTCTTCTCTTTTTGGGCCTGGGTGGGACGCAGCAAGGAGGAAAAGGGGTGGGCAAAACTGGCAGCAGCTAAGCCCCCCCAACCTTGCTGTGGTTTTGAAATGCACTTTGTCATGGAAATGACAAAGTGGGGAGGGGTCTTTTGATGGCTGCCTGGGATTGACCCCTGAGCATCCTTTTGAGCAAAAGAGTTAAGGTGGAAGTGGGGGCAGAGCAGCCCCCCTCACTATCATATGGTCTCATACTGAGTCTTAATGCAAAATTTCACTTTCCCCTTCCCTTCTTCTCTCTTTTTTTCCTTCCTTCCTTCCTTCCTTCCTTCCTTCCTTCCTTCCTTCCTTTCTTTCTTTCTTCCTTCCTTCCTTCCTTCTTTCCCCCTCCACTTCTTTCCCTCTTAACCTTCTTTCCTTCCACTCTACCCCTCCACTACCTTCCTCCCTTCTTTTCTTTTCTCTCTTCCTCTCCCTTCCCCTCTTCCTTCCTTCCTTCCTTCCTTCCTTCTTCTCTACTCCTCCACTTCTTTCCTTCTTAACCCTTCCTTCCTTCCTTCCATCCAACCATCCTTTCCTTTCTCCCCCCCCCCTTAAAAAAAATCCGTTCTTCCTCCCTCCCTCCCAAAGAAGGAAAAGTTTAAGCTTGGACATTGCCCTCGTCCTATAAAGTCACTCAATATTTTTCACTTCCGCTGAACAGGGTGAAAAAGGACCCTGCGTCCTTCCTTACTTCTCCTTTCATTCACTTTTAGTTTCCTTGACTGCAGCGAGCTGGGATTTACCGCTGCAGCCCTGCAAGGGGGAAGCCGGTGCCAAACAGAACCTCCATATTCCAAGGCACTCTATCTTAGCGCACCAGACCCCCCCCCCCCTTTTTTTTTTTTAATGCAAATGGGGGCTAGGGGAGGATCCCGTTGGTCCAAGAGGCTTTGTTTCTCCTGCCACGACACCAGGCA
The DNA here is from genome assembly GCA_023970755.1 of Azemiops feae. Taxonomy (NCBI): domain Eukaryota; kingdom Metazoa; phylum Chordata; class Lepidosauria; order Squamata; family Viperidae; genus Azemiops; species Azemiops feae. The sequence continues at coordinate 899,683 of JALGBA010000972.1, forward strand.
TCCATCTCTCTCTGGCAAAGCTTTGCAGGCTCGTTTTGAGGAATGCCAACCATTCCGGCAAGAAGGCGAGAGAGAAAAAAAACCCTTTCTCTCTTCGGGTTCCTCCCCCTCCTGGTTGTGCTAGGAAGCTGTTCTCATGAGATCAGCTTTCCTCTCCTTCCCTGTCCCCCCCCCACCCCACTCCACCCCACCCCATCCCACCCCTTTTGGCAGCATTGGCTTACCTAATTTGGTGTGCCCGCACCCTGCGTGCTCCTGATTGGTCCCCGGGAAAGTTTTCCAACAAAGATCCCAAGTTCGTTTCCTTTTTGGAAATCAGAGACCGCCCTTCCCTCCCTCCTTCCCCTCTGCTGGCAGACACTTCCCAACTTTTATGATGATTATGATTATGATTCCTTCTTCCCCCCCCCCCGTTTGTTTGTTTTGCTCAAGCTAAGCGGCGGCATTTACCAAAATACGATACGCAAACAAAACAATTGTTAGGCCATCCCTGCTCTGCTTCTCTGTGGTTTCTCGTCGTGGCTCTTCCAAGCCTTTTCTCCGTAACTTTCTTTTTTTTAAAATGCTGGGAAAATAATTTTTTTGTCTGTTTTGTCTTGATTTGCTCAAGACCATCCTAACCATCTCAGCTTCCAAAGAAACGCAATTTAAATTGTTACTAGCGCCCTTCAATTAAAGCCAGTCTGCGCCACGTCGAAAACGTGTACGTCTTTTTGCAATTCTCTTGAATTTCCGTTCCAGGGAAATTTTCATCAAAAGCTGGGTCTGGGGGAAAAAAAAATCAGTCCATCCGATGATGGTTCTCAATGCAGAGTCAGTCCTAAGGTGGAGATGGAGGACTGTGTCCCATCTCAGAGAGCGATGGGTTCAAATTACACCCTAATCTTTCAGAAAGGAATTTTACATTCCTTCTTCCTTTCCAACACTCTACAAGTAGACCTCAACTTAACAACACTTCGTTTAGTGACTGTTCAAGCTTGCAATGAAAAAAGCGACTTATGTCCGTTTCTCACACTTAACGACCGTTGCAGCCTCCTCGTGGTCACGTGACCAAAAATCCAGACACTTGGCAACTGACTCATATTTATGACGGTCGCAGCGTCACGTGATCCCCTTTTGCAACCTTCTGACAAGCAGAGTCAATGGAGGGGGAAGCCAGTTTCACTTAACGACGGTGTTTTACTAATGTTAACAACTGCAGCGATTCACTTAACCGTTAGGGCAAGCCAGGTGGTAAAGTGGGGCAAAACTCCTTGAACAAATGTTTCGCTTAGCGACATCAATTTTTGACTCAGCTGTGACAATAAGTTGAGGACTATCATCTCTCTACTCCTTAGAAATAAATGTAAGGACTTAAGTCTGACACTCTTACTCTTTAAAAGTCATTTAAAATCGAAAGTATGGCGGTGGGAGGGGGGTTTAATTAGAATTATGCCTCGCTTAACAGCTTCAGCAGTTTCAACAACAGAGCCTGTTGCTTTTAAGAGTTCTTTGCCTCCGTTCCTTCCTCCTTGCTCTTCTTCCTCTTCCATCCCCCCCCCTTTCCCACCCCTCCTAGACCCTCACTTAAATCTTGTTGCTGTTTCCCCACGTTAAAGGCAAGGCAATAATAATTAGATTTTTCTCCAGTCCTGGAGAGCAGTTAGTTGGCTTTTGCACGGGCTAAAAGCTCTTTGTTTTGAGTTTGGAATTTGTCAAGCAAGGGAATATTAAAAAAAAAAAAAAAAAGGAAAGCAAGTTATGTGTGGGCAATTTTCTGTTTTGTTTACTGCTTTGCAGAACAGAGAGGGAAGGGAAACTGTTCTTCGCTGGGTGTAAAATGCCAGTAGGAACATCCTGCATTGAGATCATGCTTTGTCTGCAAACTGCCAGAATAGAAAAAAACGGTGACAAGCCAAGATTTTTTTTTTACAGAAAATATAAAGCCAGGAACGTTGGGTGTACGGCGTTTTAGAGGCAAGAGGGTGTTAATAAGGCCCTCGAGGTTTAAAAAAAAACAAAAACCAAAACTTGAAATGCAAGTTGGTGTATTTCTTCCTGTTTTGTCCAGGAGCTGGTTTACCTTTGTGAACATAATCCAAAAGTTCGGATGAGTTGCAAACCATTGAAAGCTGCAGGTTTTTTAAGTCTTTTAATATTTTTAACCACGGTCTTCAGTTTTTTGTTGTTGTTTTTTTAAAAAACAATAATACAGAAGAGAAACAGTTCAGTTAGAAACAGATTGAGATAAACATGGCTTACAAAAAGAAAAAAAAAGGGGGGGGAAAAACGGCATGCCAAAATGAAAGTCAACCCGGTTAGAAATAAATTAAAGTAATAGATACGTGTTTTTTTTTTTAAATTGTAGTAAATTTTGTTTGTAAGTGAAAATATCTAAAAATGATGTTTCCGCTGGAGGCATAATTTCAGTTGGGATGTAAGCAGTTGAAGGACTGCCTGCTGGTTCATAAACTCGTACATAAAAACTTTGTTTTTAAAGAGCTTCTTGCAGGCTTCATCTTGCGTCTTCACGATCTGATTTTCAGCAGTTTAGCAACTCACTTAAGAGATTTCCTAGTGGTCGCATAAAAATAATTTCCTCTCTCTCTTTCAACTTCTAATTAGGCTGCTGGAGTGGACAGTTTTCATTTTTTGTGCCATCCTTCCGATCATAAAATAGAGTTATATCTTCTGGCTTTCAGCTGTTCATATTTTTAGGAGGGGGGGAAACCTGGAATAGACAGGGAAAAATAAGATTAATGGTGTGAAGGCCTGGCTGTTGGGCATAATGTGTTCACTCTTAATTTCTGCTTCTCAGACTTCATTCTTAACATCTTGATAGGTATCTGAATCTGAAAACCTTTGCTTGGACTGATCTATATCACTGGTTGAGATGTTTCTCTTCTTGTTAGACAAACTGTGATTTTCTGTTGCTGAAACTAAAGCATCCCGATTAGAAAAACACTTTCTAAAATATGTATTACAAGTCCTTTTATGTGGCCTTTGTCTCTAAGTAGCTGAGAAGCCACAATCGACAAGAACAAAGCCAGGCAATTGTGTTTTTTTTTAAATATAAACAGAAATTATCAATCTCTTAACACAATCTACCAATCTGTCGATGCAATCAGTACTCAGAATAATCATAAAAACATAGTCCTGTTTCTTACCACAGAATCATCATGAATGTGGGTATCTATTACCCTGCCAGCTTGACGTTGTGTGGACTTCAACTCCCAGAATTCCCCAGCCAGCAGGCTGCTGAGGAATTCTGGGAGTTGAAGTCTACCCAAGCTGATTAGGAAATCTGGAGGCTTTATCTAGCTATCTATCTAGAAGCCACCCATCTCCCTCACAGAGCAAGGGTTGAAGTCCACCCATGTTGACTAGGGAATTTTGGGGTTGAAGTCCACACATCAAGTTGCTGAGGTTGAGAAACCCTGATCGAAATACAGACTTTTTAATCCAGTGAATAAAGGAAGCAGATGACAAGCTTAGGTAGACTTGATCTCTGACCTGAAATGAGATCCAGTCCAGTTAATACGCGGATGGCAGGTCATTCCAGGAATCTAGGGCTCTTGGTCAAACCAGGACATTGAACAACCATCTCCAACCCAGCATTGGTAAATCATTTCTGTAATTGCCACGAGGTATGGATGGACACAATCATCCAGACTCCAGTCCACCTTGAACTCACAAGGTTTCTTAAATTTGTCACATCTTGGCTCGGGTGAGCCTCGTGTTCCTCTACCTCCCACCACCTTTTGAGGAACCATTAATGCCACAGCGGTGGTCCTGTTGCTTCAATTCAGCATTTCCAAAAGCTCGCTCTCTCCCCCCACTTTATCTACAGCCCTTGACCAATACAATCAAGGTTACAAAATTGAAAATCCAGAAAAAACAAAACCAGGCACAAGGAAGGATGAGGCCAAGGGAACCAGCTGCTTTCTACAAGCCGTAGCTGTTGCCAGGAGCCTGGCAGTAGCCTTGAGTTCCACAAGTCACGAATTGCAGAAAGACCATCTGACAGGTTGTGAGGTAACTCCTTTGCTGGACCACAAACAATGACTGTTGCTTTTCATTCCAAGAAGTTCTTTTGATGCCAGTCAAGAGATGCTTCAGGGGGAAAAAAGGATAACTCTACTTAGTTCCTGGCCAGGTAGCAAGAGATGAACAAGTGTTTTCTCACCTCTTTCCTGCCTGACCTTAAGGTGGTTTACCTCTTCCTTAAAAGAGACCGGGTTCGAGTTTCTGACCATTTTTTTTTAACTCTGGTTGTGAAACAAGTCATCATGGCCATGAAGCCAATCGTATAGCAAATCATGTGGGAAAGTCTCAGATCTGCCTACAACCATCTTGTTAGCCGCCGTCGCCGTTCTGCTCTCCGAATGCAGGCTGTGTGTGCGTTGCGTTGAATGGAATGGAATGCAACCACGATGGGTCAGATCCTGGTTTGGCTACAGTGTGGAAGGCTTCAGACAGTCTCTATCCAGGAAACAATCCGGAAAAACCCTTGATGGGTGGGGCTGTCTCTTATCTGCTGCACACATTTTGAGGTTCTGGGGCAACATTTTTGAAGCTGTAATGAAAGGTGTGCACCAAACTGACCAAGCCTGTTCCTTACACAACATGTCACTTTCAGAAAATACACACACAGAGACACATACACACACACACATATATATATATATATAAACACATATATAGGTGCAGCCTTGCTTCCCTTGGCTGCGTGCCTATCAAAAATTCAGAGCCTCTCCTTTTGAAGGAGGGGTCGTCGGCTTATTTTAGTGGAAACCCCCCCCCCTCCTTTGTGTGTGTGTGTGGGTATGTATGTTTAGAAACGAAGAGAACTGCGACTAGAAAAAGTTTGCAGCCTTGAGAAGAACCTATCTTGGTCTAGTACAGGGGTAGGCAACCTTGGCTCTTTTATGACTCGTGGACTTCAACTCCCAGAATTCCTGAGCCAGCCACGCTGAGGGGAAAGGGAGAGGTTTCCAAGCTGAGCCATGCTGGCTCAGGAATTCTGGGAGTTGAAGTCCACGAGTCATAAAAGAGCCAAGGTTGCCTATCCCTGGCCTAGTCCATTGTTTCTCCACCTCAGCAACTTTAAGACTGTGGACTTCAACTCCCAGAATTCCTGAGCCAGCCACGCTGAGGGGAAAGGGAGAGGTTTCCAAGCTGAGCCATGCTGGCTCAGGAATTCTGGGAGTTGAAGTCCACGAGTCATAAAAGAGCCAAGGTTGCCTACCCCTGGCCTATTGTTTCTCCACCTCAGCAACTCTCCATTGTTTCTCCACCTCAGCAACTTTAAGACTGTGGACTTCAACTCCCAGAATTCCTGAGCCAGCCACGCTGAGGGGAAAGGGAGAGGTTTCAAGCTGAGCCATGCTGGCTCAGGAATTCTGGGAGTTGAAGTCCACCAGTCATAAAAGAGCCAAGGTTGCCTACCCCTGGTCTAGTAGTTCTTCCCTGGAGTTGTCTGTTCTGCTCTGTATAATTTTGCAAACCTTGGTCTGTTCCACGTACCCCCTTCCTTCACCAGAGAAGGCAAGTTGGGTCAGTTTGTCTACTCAGAGCCCAATTCCAGATAGTCCTCGGCTTAAGACCACAAGTGGAACTAGAATTTCCAAGGCGCTTATTAAGTGAGTCCTGTCTAATTTTATGAGCTTTTTTTTTAAAAAACACGAATTACTGCAGTTAAGTGAACTGCATGCGGTCATTAAGCGAATCCAGCTTTCCCCGTTGACTTCGCTTCTTGGGCGCTGGCTGGGAAAGTCACATGATGGCGATCACGTGACCCAGGGATTCTGCAACCATCATAATTACAGACCCAGTTGCTAAGGAGCTGAATTTTGATCACCAAAACTGTTAATATATGTTACTACGCCAGGCATGATACGCCATGCGCTAAATAAATTGATCGCCAGTCCGTTGGGATGCCACAGAGGTCATAATTGCCAGGACGGATTGTTAATTCATTTTTTTTTCAGAGCTGTTGTAACTTTGAATGGATGCTAAGCGAATGGCGTAACTTGAGGGACGACCTTTACTTCTGTGTACATGCCATTCATGGTCCCTAAGAGACGTTGAACTTCCAACTCCCAGAATTCCTAGGGACCAAGGCCGAAAGGAATTGTGGGAGTTGGTATCCAGAAGAACAGGAGGGCACCCAGTTCAGGAAAAGAACGGCACAGCAATTAGTTACTCAATTGTATTATGTTTAGATTGGGATTATAATCCTGTTTTTCCTGTCGCTAAGTTGCATGGGTTGCTTGACGGGGAACACACGGTGCAGGCTCTTCAGCCAAATGTAGAAACCGACATCTCTTTCCATTGTGACGCCGGCGTTCTTTCCGTTCTTTCTGAAGCTCTTTTTGCAAATATTTGAGAATCCAAACGGGAATTGGAAGCAGTTTCAGAGGACGGCCTCCTGTATTGACTGAAGCTACGTATACCCGAAAGAGAGGAAAGATAGATGTTTTTGTAATTTCCACAAAGAACATACCTTTCAGTTTTGGATTCCCCATATCCCTGGTCGATTCTTTCCCACAAATTTCTGGTCCCTATGATATTGCATCTCCGTTGGCTAAGCTTCAATGGAGGTCCTTGGTGCTCTCTGCGTCTAGCACTGATGATGTTACTTAGTTGGGATAAGGAAACATCTGCAAGAAAACCATCAATCTCAGAGAGCACCAAGGACCCCACAGTCCTCTTCCTCCTCCTCCTCCTCCTCTCCGCAAACCCCTCTTCCTCCTAGCACTGATGATGTTATCTAGTTGAGTCACGAAATGTCTGCAAGAAAACAACCGAGCTCAGAGAGCAGCAAGGTCCCTTGAGCTACAAATATCCTCCCTTTTTTGGAGGAAAAACTTCAATTATTTCCTGAAGGGCAGTATTTTATGATGCTTTTCTAGCCGTAGATAGCTTCTGGGGATCTCAATGGGTAATGTCCACAACGTCTCATAACCCACAACCAAGCATTCTGTTCAGCATACTTTGCACATTGCTTTAACTATTGGTGGGTTTGGCCCATGAGGGTTGAAGACAGATGAAAACACAGCTTACGTGAAGGAGGGGCTACAAGAAGCAGTTAATCGAAGAAATCAAGATGACGGAAGTAGTTGTGGCCATCATCTTGACACCCTCTTGACTTTTTTTGACCATCCCATGGAGGTGACCCTTGAGGGCCACACAATATGGGCTTTGTAATACTTGCAGTATGGTTTTTGTGAGCCTGCATGCAAAATCATCCCCAGTAGTAACTGTGAGAGGGATCTTGGAGTCCTAGTGGACAATCCCTTAAATATGAGCCAGCCGTGTGCTGCAGCTGCCAAAAATGCCAACACAGTGCTGGGCTGCATTAACAGAGGGACAGAATCAAGATCACATGAAGTATTAATACCACTTTACAACGCCTTGGTAAGGCCACACTTGGAATACTGCGTCCAGTTTTGGTCACCACGATGTAAAAAAGATGTTGAGACTCTAGAAAGAGTGCAGAGAAGGGCAACAAAAGATGATTAGGGGACTGGAGGCTAAAGCATATCAGGAACGTTTGCTGGAACTGGATATGTCTAGTTTAATGAAGAGAAGGACGAGGGGGGACATGATAGCAGTCTTCCAATATCTCAGGGGTTGCCCCAAAGAAGAGGGAGTCAAGCTATTCTCCAAAGCACCTGAAGGCAGGACAAGAAGCAACGGATAGAAACTAGTCAAGGAGAGAAGCAACCTGGGATTAAAGAGAAATTTTCTGACAATGAGAACAATTAACCAGTGGAACTGCTTGCCACCAGAAGCGGTGAATGCTCCAACACTGGAAGTTTTTAAGAAGAGACTGGACAGCCATTTGTCCGAAATGGTATAGAGTTTCCTGCCTGAGCAGGGGGTTGGACTAGATGACCTCCAAGGTCCCTTCCCACTTTATTATTATTATTATTATCATCATCATTATTATTGTTATTGTTATTGTTATTGTTGTTATTATTTTAGCCTGGCTTTCTTGAAAGATGGCCTCCCTCGGGTCAAACTTGACCAAGATTGTTGACCTTGCTTGCTTTTTAATCCTCCTACAACAGAGACTCTCGTGTTTTCCTGAAAGAGGCAGGAGCTTAAGCAGACATTACTTATTTTTTGTTCTGTGTTGTTCTTTGGCCATGTATGTGTTTTCCTCTAGATTTGCAGCTTGGGCTGTGAGTGCCCTCTTGTGGCCCTTATCCCCGGTAATACTTATCCCTTATCCCGTACTCTCTTTCAGCAAGAAATTGAAATACAACGAAGACTGTAACTTGACAGCTTCTCCTCAGTGTCAACTTGCATCTTCTAAGCCAGGGTGTCCAACCTTGACAGCTTTTAAGACCTGTGGACTTCAACTCCCAGAATCCCCCCAACCAGTCCACAAGTCTTAAGTTGCCAAGGTTGGACACCCTGGCGTAGAAGATGCAAATCCTCAAATCCTTAAAGTTGCCAAAGTTGGACATCCTTGTCCTAAGCTGGTTGGATTACCTGTGGTTTGCATCCACCATATTTTGTTGGGGGTCACACAACACACAACGCCACGAATAGTAGTTTGTAAAAACCAATCTAAGCCAAAAGAAGCTACATTATGGGATAATGTAAGGTCTGAACATACTCAGTTGGAGATCTGTCGTGAACCGACTCACTATTTTTGGCCTATCTGAAAAGATCTGCTCAATTCAACTGGTTAAACATTGTCCTGTTACGCCCCAACCCTTGGTTGAATCATTAACTTCAGGAGGACAATAAAGATAATTTAATCATCAACAGATCTGAACTTCACTACAAATTTCTAAGGTACATTATGCAACGGTGAGAGTTATATTTTGAAAATCTGTAGATCACAATGTATTATGGCCTAACCATCAGGGAAAAATAACTCAGCTCTTGCATTGTTCCAAAACCATTGTGTGAAGACAGATCGTGGTATTTTGTTCAACAAACTGGGATTAAGCAAACCATAGCTTAAGATACAAGCAATCTAAGATACCAGACTACTTATGCCTCCCCGCCAAAAAAAAATCCCAGAGGTGCCCCCAATTCAGCCTTGGCAGCTTTTAAACAGATTTGGCTTTTTAATAGGTAAGCCGTTACATTTGGATCCAGAATCACACGAAAAATTAACATTGTGGTATAAAACCAAACCTGAAAACTGCAGGGGAGATAAACTCTTGAACACTTGAGTCAGACAGGATAAACTACTTAAATCGATTGATTTAGCATGATTATTGGAAGGAGAGATGGTCTTGTGAATGTGATTTAGCTTTCAATTTCTCCTTTGGAAGATATACATTTGAAACAGGAGCTGATGCTTTGTTTATGTTCACTTTAATCACCAAGAATATATGTGTCCTTTTTCTCATTGTCTGTTAGGATTATTTTTTTTCCCCTGTTGACATTGTCGCGGTTTGTATTCCATTATTAAAAAAATATTTTTTTTTTAAGAATTAAAAGGTGTGATTTTTCCCAGTGGGTTCTCAGAAGGAACGGCTCACAATGTTTATTGTGAAAACACACAGCCCACTTTTGCGAGGTAGGACCGCCATCGGTAGGGAGTTAAAACATCAACCCGAGCGAAATCGTACGTCGTTTTTGTTAACCTCTGCCAACTCTTTGGAAATAAACCTCCGGTGTACCGGTAAAAGGCAAAAGGTAGTTTTTCTATCGCTCCAAAATAACGCAGCTTTGTTGATGGAGCAGAGATTGGCCGATTATTTTAATGTAACTTAGACGCAGCTTTCAGAAAGGGTTCAGAAACAGCAAAAAGCAACTAACAAATCTCGGTCTGCATTAGGGATGGGCAAAATCCACGGATCCAGAAAAGGAACATTGTAGAGCCTTGTGCAGAAGACAGAAATGGAATATTCCACCCTTCTCTTTCAGAATTTCAGTGTATCTGGAAGTTTGCTCTCCAAACTGGAAATCGTTTAATGCTAAGGATAAAACAGTGTTTTGTTTTGGAGCTGGATCAACAAATGTTGCCCTCTGTAGCCAGGTCAGGCTGAAATTCTTAGAAGTCCTCTCATAAATGGGAAGGAAACCAAAGAATTGGGATCTTCGTTGACTTCTTATGTTAGTTTTGAAGGAAGTGGACCTGAGGTCAAATCATTACAAAGGTCTAAGCTTCAACAGGTTCATCTTATCTTAGTTTCTCTTTCAGGTTGATTTGTCTTTCAGTCTAACAAAATCATGTGACGGTAATTCGTTATAAAAACAGAAGATCTCGCTCGTTGAGTAAACTTCTAGAGAACCACAAGTTCCTTATCTGCAGTTGTAAATAAATGTACCTTGTGGTTTTAATTCCTTTTGCACCAAGCGCGTTAACCCTCTCCATTGCTCTTCAGAAGAAAAAGTCAGTAAAAAAACATTTTTTTTTTTAATGTGAAACTCTTAAAAAGATCGAGACGGATTGCACTTGTCTGCTTTTTGCAGGATCCAAAAGAGACCTACTTCTCTTAACTGGATTGATGGTTGATAGGTTTGCCTGTATTTATTTTTGACTGTTTTGAGCTGTCGTGCCCTGCTGGCCGAAGTCACATGTTTCGTGAGGCGCACAGCTATATAAATATACTAAATAAATAAAGGCATTGATTGATTGATACGGTTTATTTAGCTCCCCATCTCGCACAAATAAATCAGGGTGGCTTGTAAGATTAAAAGGGATGAAACCCCCCCCCCCAATATAAACCCCTAGCCCCGAAGGATCAACAATTGACCTCGCTTACCATCAATAGTAAAGCCTGTTTCTCCAGATATCTAAGTCAGGTTGTCCTCGACTTACAACCATTCATTTAGTGACTGATCAAAGTTACAACAGCACTGAAAAAAAGTGACTTAGGACCATTTTTCACACTTCCGACCGTTGCAGCATCCCCAGGGTCACGTGATCAAAATTCAGATGCTTGGCAACTGCTTCATACTTATGACAGTTGTAGCGTCCCGGGGGTCACATGACCCCCTTTTGCCACCTTCAGACCAGCAAAGTCAATGGGAAAAGTCAGATTCGCTTAACAACCGTGATCCTAACTTAACAATTGGAATATTTACTTAACAACGGTGGCAAGAAAAGTCATAAAATGGGGCCAAACTCACTTAATAAAGGTTTCACTCAGCAACACAAATTTTGGACTCAATGATAGTCATAACTGGAGGACTACCTGTAAATGAGCTTTGCTGCTATTGATGGTGAGCAAGGTAAACTTGATGATGATAATAATAATAATAATAATAATAATAATAATAATAATAATAATAAAGTGGGAAGGGACCTTGGAGGTCAGCTAGTCCAATCCCCTGCTCAGGCAGGAAAGCCTATCCCATTTCAGACAAATGGCTGTCCAGTCTCTTCTTAAAAACTTCCAGTGTTGGAGCATTCACCGCTTCCGGAGGCAGGTTGTTCCACTGATTAATTGTTCTAACTGTCAGGAAATTCCTCCTTAGTTCTAGGTTGCTTTTCTCCTTGATGAGTTTCCATCCGTTGCTTCTTGTCCTGCCTTCAGGCGCTTTGGAGAATAGCTTAACTCCCTCTTCTTTGGGGCAACCCCTGAGATATTGGAAGACTGCTATCATGTCCCCCCTAGTCCTTCTTTTCATTAAACTAGACATACCCAATTCCAGCAAACGTTCCTGATATGCTTTAGCCTCCAGTCCCCCAATCATCTTTGTTGCTCTTCTCTGCACTCTTTCCAGAGTCTCAACATCTTTTTTACATCGTGGTGACCAAAACTGGATGCCGTATTCCAAGTGTGGCCTTACCAAGGCCTTGTAAAGTGGTATTAACACTTCACCTGATCTTGATTCTATCCCTCTGTTAATGCAACTCCAAGCAGTTGCTAACCATTAATTGAGAAGATGCCTGTGCATAGACAGGAGTAGCAATAAATCACCTGGACCTTCATGTGTGAACCTAACTTTATTTTTATTTTTTTTGTACCTGATACTAGCAGAGTGAACAGCCCTAACATCTCTGTCTTTTCTCCCTGCAGTGTTCCTAATTCCTGCCCGGCTAGTCCCCGTGGTGCTGGTTCCTCAGGTTTTCGCTTTACCCACAACGTTACCTCTGACCTCCAACTGGTTGCCGAATACGCGGCAAAAGCTACTTTGGAGCAGCAGACGGACGCCTCTGGGGGAGACAGCCCCAAGGTTGGAAGACCCTTCTCCCTATCCATTTTGCAAAAGCCGGGTCAGTGGTCGGGAGGGCAAGGGGCATAGATAACCAAGGAAGAGAGGAGGCCATCTTAAGACCTGGAGAAACCTTGGGTGGGTGGGATCGGGTCTTCTTCTTGTTCCCTAGTAGGAGTTGTAGCAAAGATGAGGGAAGGCAGGAGAGAGGACCAGCTACCACATCTTCTGCTCTCTCGCCTTGTCCTCTGCTACTACACCCAAGTTGACCCATCGCCTTGGCCAAAAAGAGCAGAGTTCCCATCATTCAATGCCTCTTCATCCTCCATTAGGGAAGCAATATTTTGCGGTGACCAAAGGGTGAAGGAGAAACTTTGAGGAATTCAGACCCACAATTGTGGCAGGAACAGGCAGAAAGCAACTGTGTGACCCTCCTCCCTTTCTCCAACCCGCTGACAACTGATCCCCTCCTGGACTCCAAAATCATCCAGGGTTCAGACGGTTGAATCTCCACCCCTGGCATGGCGTTCAAACCAGCTTTCTCCAGCCTGGCGCCCTTCAAACATGTTTCCAAGGCCATCCTGGCAAAGCCTCAAAGCCTCCTGTTGGATTTGAGCTCTTGATATTATGTCCAAAGCTGGCCTCGCTCTGACAGACTCGCGAGGAATCATTGTAAGGCGAGATTTCTCATGCAATCTGTTAACTGCGCGGATCAATAATCTATTTTGTCTGGTATTACACGGCGCTCCGGGGCTTAGCTAGCAACTCCAGAAAGCACCCAGATTATTGTAACCGCTCAAAAGGGTTTGCAAAACACAGTAGCAGCAGTGGTGGTTAATGGCAAGCCTTTGGCTACCCTGTGGCTATTCGGACGTGCGTCTGAGATTAAGAATTTCAAGTGGGTTTGCAGATGGAAAAAACGGGCAGTTTTCCCAGAAAAATGGGTCTTCGGTTTTTGTTTATACTTTTATTTTATTTTTCCCCAGTCCTTCTTTACCTTGAAAAGCAGCTGTTTAGTTGCCTCCGATCTTGTTAGACAAGCTCAGGTCTAAATTATTAATGATCTGCGAAGCTGCTAAAAAAACAAACTCCCTTGCGTCTTTTGTGTTTGTGTTTCTGGTCCGCAGGACGAATCCAAGCCACCGTATTCCTACGCCCAGCTCATTGTTCAAGCTATCTCGTCAGCTCAGGACAAGCAATTAACACTAAGTGGGATCTATGCTCACATTACGAAGCATTATCCGTATTACAGGACAGCAGATAAAGGCTGGCAGGTAAGGGACTCGAACGACTCATTCCATGTTTATTTTTTATTTACTTATTTTAAGAAAATGGATCTGGCCGTCCAACTCACTCTCAGTGACTCCAGGCAGCTTACAAAGATAAATCCCCAGTACAACAACCAAGCAATAATCTTCCACAACTCTCGCAACGACAATCAAACCAGCCATTTGACGGGCTCCGTATTACTCTGGGTTCCCCAAGCCCGTTGGCAGAACTGTGTCTTCAGCGCCTTGTGAAATGGTGTCAAGTTGGGGGCCAATCTTATCTCTGCAGGGATGATGTTCCACAGGGAGAAAGCCACCATTCCAAAGTCCCTTCTTCTGGGTCCCTTTAGAGCGGGGGGGGGGGGAGACTACGGCCCCTTTATGACCTGTGGACTTCAACTGGCTGGCTCAGGAATTCTGGGAGTTGAAGTCCACAAGTCTTAAAAGTTGCCAAGGTTGGAGACCTTGGCTGAATTCAGAGAGTTGAAGGCCACAAGTCTTAAAAGTTGCCAACGATGGAGAGCCTGGCTGAGGAATTCTGGGAGTTGAAGTCCACAAGTCTTAAAGTTGCCAAAGTTGGAGAGCCTGGCTGAGGAATTCTGGAAGTTGAAGTCCACAAGTCTTAACGTTACCAAGGTTGGGGACCCTGGCTGAGGAATTCTGGGAGTTGAAGTCCACAAGTCTTAACGTTACCAAGGTTGGGGACCCTGGCTGAGGAATTCTGGGAGTTGAAGTCCACAAGTCTTAACGTTACCAAGGTTGGGGACCCTGGCTGAGGAATTCTGGGAGTTGAAGTCCACAAGTCTTAAAAGTTGCCAAGGTTGGAGACCTTGGCTGAATTCAGAGAGTTGAAGGCCACAAGTCTTAAAGTTGCCAACGATGGAGAACCTGGCTGAGGAATTCTGGGAGTTGAAGTCCACAAGTCTTAACGTTACCAAGGTTGGAGACCCTGGCTGAGGATTTCAGAGACCTGAAGGCCACAAGTCTTAAAGTTGCCAAGGTTGGGGACCCTGGCTGAGGAATTCTGGGAGTTGAAGTCCACAGACCATAAAGCGGCCATAGTTCCCCACCCCTGCTTTAGATTGTCCTTCTTAAGAGAGGAGATCTGTGACATACCTGCCTCCCCGCTCTTGTGGGTTGGGTAGATAGGACTAGGAAAAGATGTCTCAAAGGTGGGTTTGGTTGGTTTTTTTTCAACAGCCAACTGGACTTCCTTTGTTTTTTCTTTGAAGACATTTTGCTTCTCATTTCCTTGAAGAAACGTCTTCAGGGAAAAAAACAAAGAAACTCCAGTTGCCTCTTGGAAGAAGGAAAAAAAAGCAGCTTTGGGACAACCACGACCTGGATGACTGAGAATCACCAGAGACACAACTAGGAAAAGATGGTCCTTCAAATAACCTGACCTCCAGCCGTGTAGGGCTTTCAAGGGGACAAACAACACCTTAAATTGGACCTGTCAAGTTTTTAACCGTAAAGCTTGGATAACCCGTTTTCCTCCTGCAGAATTCCATCCGGCACAACCTGTCCTTGAACCGCTACTTTATTAAAGTCCCCCGTTCTCAAGAAGAGCCGGGGAAAGGCTCTTTTTGGCGGATAGACCCTCCCTCCGAAGGCAAGCTAGTGGAGCAGGCATTCCGAAAACGGAGGCAAAGAGGGGTGTCCTGCTTCCGAACCCCATTTGGACCTCTCTCTTCCCGGTAAGTTCAATGTAACAGCCAGAAACCATGCTTAACCACTGCCTAACTGTAAAAAAAAAAAACAACGGCCAAGGGGATGATTTATCAAAACAAAAACTTAAAGGTTAAAAAAAAATAAAGAATAGAAACTTAGACCCAACAATAGAAGCAATGACTCTTTCCAAATGTTCTTCCTGTAGCCAAATTTGGGGCACAACTCTCTGATATTGGAAGGAAAGGGGCTTGCTGTGTTTTGCTCAGTTGAGTAGAGAAAGTGAGGTCAGTAAGATGCTATGGACTAGCTACCTAGTTTAGTAAAATAAAAGAGAGAGGGGATGAATACAAAATGCGCCCTGTCAACCCTCCCAACCTGGTCAGTTAGAAAAGAAAGACTCTCAGATCCATTGTTAACGAATTTTCACTTTACTAAAGCCGAGTGCTTACCGAAGAAGCAAAGCTGGATCTGAAGTTTTCCTGCCCAAAGCATATGGATAACATTTTCCTTGTTCCCACCTTCCTCCCCGGTTACCAACGAATATCCAGTTAGGTGCTAACAAATTGTTTGGGTAAGGGTCCCTGTCTTCGTGGGCTGGATGGCTCTGCAGTCCATAGTTTGACCTTGGAACCACAGCCCCCTTAGCCCACCCTGCAGCTCCCCCTCCCGTTGAGTGTGGCAGGCTGAGAGCAAGCAATGCATGGCGTAGCAGGATGGCAGTCCTGACACACACCGCCATTGCAAAGAACGTTTGCTTTGATTTGCACTCTTCTCCGTTCTCTTCCAGGAGCGCCCCCGCCTCCCCTACTCACCCCGGCCTGCTTTCTCCCCACACGAGTGGCCTACAGACTCCAGAGTGCATGTCGAGAGAAGGCTCCCCAATTCCTCACGACCACGACTTTGGCGCCAAGCTTGCTTCTGTCCCAGAGTATCGGTATTCACAAAGTGCTCCTGGTAAGGATGCCTCGGGTGGGGAGGTGGGCTCTAACCAGCGTTTCTGCCGCCCTGTTAGACTCCTGGATGGAGTAGGCGCAAGTTAGCAGAGGAATACCCCGCAAAAAAACATCCCCAAAGAGCATCATGAGCAACAGAGTGCCCCAGTTTTTTCACATGTTGAGAATCGTCAAGTTTGGAGAAACCGGTTCTTGGTTTTTAGTGGAGTGTTGTTCTCAAAATTTGTTTTAACTTTATTTGGGAATTTTGGATTTGAATCTCCTGTTCTAGCCATTGATGAGTCTTTTCTTCTTCCCTCCCTCCCTTCCTTGCTTCTCTTCCCCTCCCCTCCCTCCCTTTTCTCTCCCTCCCTCCCTCTCTCTCTGTCCCTCTTTCAGGATCCCCCGTAAGTGCCCAGCCGGTCATCATGGCTGTTCCTCCCAGGCCTTCAGCGCTGGTGGCCAAACCACTCGCCTACCTGCCCGCCTCCATCATGACCTCTCAGCAGCCTCCAGGCCACGCAGTCCACGTGGTCCAGCAAGCCCCCACTGTTACAATGGTCCGAGTTGTGACGACTTCGGCAAGCTCAGCAAATGGATACATCCTGACCAACCAGGGGCCAGCTGGCAGCACCCATGACGGGGCAGGGGCTGTCCTGGACTTGGCCGGTGAGCTTCGGGGTAGTAGCTTGTCCCCGGAATGGCGAAGATCCTCGCTTAACTCAGGGCTAGGCAAATTTCTCCAGCTTTCTTTCAGGCTGTTTAATTGATTGGACACTCAAAAATAAATGTATGGACATAATAAGAACACTAAGAATACAGGTAGCCCTCTGCTTACAGTCACAATTGAGCCAAACTCTCAGTTGTTAAATAAATAAATTTTAAAAATTCTCTCTTCACTGCAGGGCTGGATGAGAAGCCCACCATCGCATTTGCCGCCATACCAACTGCCAGTCGGGTCATCCAGACAGTGGCCAGCCAGATGGGTCAGGGCATCCCTGGACAGACGGTCACCATCCTGCAGCCAGCCACCCACATGGCCCTCGGACAACACCAGTTGCCTGTCCGCACAGTGACCCAAAACGGAAAGCATGCCATTCCCACAAACAGCCTAAGCAGTGGGACGTACGGTACATATACAAATTCTCCTTTGTTAATAATAATATAATAATAATAATAAAGTTGGAAGGGACCTTGGAGGTCATCGAGTCCAACCCCCTGCTCAGGCAGGAAACCCTATACCATTTCGGACAAATGGCTGTCCAGTCTCTTCTTAAAAACTTCCAGTAATAATAATAATAATAATAAAGTTGGAAGGGACCTTGGAGGTCATCGAGTCCAACCCCCTGCTCAGGCAGGAAAGCCTATACCATTTCGGACAAATGGCTGTCTAGTCTCTTCTTAAAAACTTCCAGTGTTGGAGCATTTACCGCTTCTGGAGGCAGGTTGTTCCACTGGTTAATTGTTCTAACTGTCAGGAAGTTTCTCCTCAGTTCCAGGTTGCTTCTCTCCTTGACTAGTTTCCATCCATTACTTCTTGTCCTGCCCTCAGGGGCCTTGGAGAATAGCTTGACTCCCTCTTCTTTGGGGCAACCCCTGAGATATTGGAAGACTGCTATCATGTCATCCCTAGTCCTTCTTTTCATTCAACTGGACGTGCCCAATTCCAGCAAACGTTCCTGATATGCTTTAGCCTCCAGTCCCCTAATCATCTTTGTTGCCCTTCTCTGCACTCTTTCTAGAGTCTCACCATCTCCCAGGGTTTCCCTGCCTTTAGAATCTTTCTGCAAAAACGAGCTTGCTCGACCTTGCAAAACAGGGGTCCCCAACTCCCGGGCTGTGGCCCATTACCAGACCGTGGCTCATTCAGAACCGGGCCGCGGAAGCTGCACTTGCACAGACACCGGGCGCACACACACACACACGCCCACACCCGTGAAACTCCGTTGGCGCGAGTGGCCGCGTGTAATTATTTTGAATCATTGAATTATTAAATCCTCCTGCAGCGAGTTGTCCCACGGCAAGTTGGATGCAGCAAGTGGTCCCATTCTGGCTCTTGTCCAGAACCTAGCAGTTCAAAAGCATGCAAATGCGAGTAGATGAATAGGTACCACCTCAATGAGAAGATAGCAGTGTTCCGTGCACCTGGGCGTAGAGTCATCCTGGTCGGGTCGGACACAACTGGGCAGGGGAAAGCTTTTACCTTTCATCTACATACTGTAGACCCTGTCAGCTTTTCTAAAGTCCTTTCTCGTTTCTCCCCACCCCGACTCCAGCCCTCTCCAATCCCTTGCAGGTGCTTGCGGCTCAGGCCAGCTCCTCCACCCCCGTGGTCATCAGCCAGACGAGAGAAGCCGGGGTGAAAGATCCTGAAGAGTTTTTGAGAGAGCCTGAGGTCAAACGACCTCGAATCGAAGACCCTAGAGCGGTTGCGGCATTGCAAACTGGTGTCATCACATCCACAGCCCCCTCGGGACAGTCCGCTGGAGAATGAGGCCGCAGAAAGATCAGAAAAGCACCGAGGGAGAAAAATATCTCTCTCTCTTTTTTTCTTTTTTCTTTTTTCCCCCTAGCAGAAATCTTTTCTTTCTGCAGCTGTTAACACCTGGATCATTTCAGTGGGGTTGGTTGTTTTTTTTGTTTTTTTGTTTTTTTGTGCTTTCCTTTTTTTAAAAAAAATCTCCTTTTGAACATTTTGAAGGACAGGCCAGCGTTTGTCAAGATTGTCGAGGTGCCAAATGAATTGGGCAAAATCTCCCATCGTTCTGGACCCAGGGAATTAATTCTCTTCTGCTTTTTATTTTGGAGACATCCTCCTGCCCCCCCCCCTTTTCTTTCTTTCTTTCTTTCTTTCTTTCTTTCTTTCTTTCTTTCTTTCTTTCTTTCTTTCTTTCTTTTTCTTTCTTTCTTTCTTTCTTTTTCTTTTTCTTTCTTTTTCTTTCTTTTTCTTTCTTTCTTTCTTTCTTTTTCTTTCTTTCTTTCTTTCTTTCTTTCTTTCTTTCTAGATTTAAAAAAGAAACGCAGACCGTTTTGATTGTTTGGGATATTTCTCTATCCCTCCTCGCCTTCCTTAATTTCATCCCTTCTTTGTTTTCCTTTAAGCATGGTAGTTTATATGTGAGCGTACTAAAAATGCCGGACAGAGACACGAACTTCAGGTGGGAACGTCTGACCTCAAAAACAGGTTTATATTTTTTTTTTTATTTTTTTTTTCACTCTCCAAGGAAGAGAAAGAAGCGCATCCGGTTTGCATCTCGGAACTCCAATTTATGAAAATTATTTGCAAAAAAAAAAAGAAAGAAAAAAGAATTATTTGCAAAGCAATATCACACTTTGGTAACTGCCACCTAAAATGGCAGAAACTTGTTTATATTTCCTTCTTGTTGCCTACATGCAGTACAACTCATGTTCTGACAATGGGGAGTCACATCCCTGTCCAAAGTTTTGATCTCAGAGCACAGAAAAACCAGTTTATCCCAGTCAGATGGCTTCCAAATGCATTCGAAGCCCAAACTTCCCAGAATTCTTAGCCTACTGGACAGATGGGGGGATTCTGGGAATCGCAGTCACAGCCTACCTCGTTGGGATGGCTGACCTGCACAGCACTTGGCCCCCACAGGTGCCTTTTGGAGAAAGAGAGAAAAGTTTATTTCAATCCTTTGAAAATATTGTCTGTTCAATGAAAACAGCCAATTGTGATAAGAAGGTCTGGAATTTGTGGATCTTGTTAAGAATGGTCACACCTGCAGGCTTGTGAAACAACCAAGTGGGTTCCTTAATTTCATTTCTGTTGATTTTGAGAGAGAAGGAATAGAATTTTTTAACATTTATAACCTTCAAGGACAGTTCCCGAAGCTCTCTGTTGTGTTACGGTTCGAGCGTTGGACTTAACGTCTGGAGAGACCAGGTTTAAAAACATGAAATTCCCTGGGTAAACCTTGGACCAGCCGTTGTTTGTTTCAGCCTAACCTACCTCACAGGGTTGTTGTGAGGACAAAGGGGAGGGGTGAGGAGGAGAGCTATGTATGCCACCTTGAGCTTGGAGGAAAGGCAGAATAAAAAAAAAACGTAATAAATCAGTAACCATCAACTTGTTCAGGTCACACAATCCCTTGTCTCACTTCAGAGTGTAGGGGGTTTTTTGTGCGTGATGAACAAGACAGGAATCTCGACCCGTTTTCCTCTGGTAAGTTTTGCAAGCCGGTAATCCTAGCAGAAATTCCTTTAATGGCAGGTTTGGGACCGTCCCCGATAAGGACGAATCCCCAAATTGAAGGTGAAATGGAACGGAATCCCCTTACGATCCACTTCACAGTTGAAACGCAGTTCCGAGTTCCGAGGGCTCCAGCAAGACAAAAGAGTTGTTAATATTTAAATATGTATTAACAACATTTATTATTTCGATGCTAATATTGGAATGATATTAATATTTAAATAATGCAGGCTTCCCTCTTTCGTCTGACTTTAGCAGCCCTTTGATACTAAAAAAAAAAAACAACGCACCCCTGATGAACATCACGGAAGAAAAGAAATAGCGGGAAAAGGTTTTAATTACTGTGGGTTAAACCGAATGTCTTCTCTGCAGTTTTCTTTAAGCACTTAAACTCTCCCGTACGTTGGTTTGCGTTTTCCCTTTGCAAATAATCCTAACCCGGAAGCTGTTTGCCCCCCCAAAAGTTCCTGTATTGTAATAACTTCAGTTCTCCAGAAGTTTGACTGCTTCTGCGCTTCCTGGGATCTTTTCAAAAGTGGGAAGTTCATGTCAGGCCACAGAGGACCATACCCCCGGTTCACATTTGGAAAATCAGAAGCTCTTCCAAGCAAGCAACTTGTTTTGTTTTTTTGTTTTTTTCTATTTCAGGCTGTAAGTCACGCCAAGCAAAGTTGCAAGAACAGGTCACGTCACAAGAAGAGTCTGATGGTCTTAATTTACAAATGGACCATTAGCCTTTTATCTTATCCTTTGGTTCGGTAGGAATTTGCAGAGGCCCAAAGGCACATAAAAAGGGAGCCAGGCCTCAGTCACAAAGTTGTGACGCTACTCCCGGCAAACATTTCCGGCTGACGAAGAGATGATGAGAAACATCTATGGAGATTCTCAATCATCCAGGTTCATGGTTGTCCCAAATGGGTTATCCCATTTCGCTTCTGACCCAGGAAGCTTCTTTAACCCAGAAGAAGAATAACTGAAGAAGCTTCTTGGATGAGAAGCGAAAGGTTCTCAAAGAAAATAAGAAAGTCCACTTGATTTTTGGAAAAAAGCACCTTTGGGACAGACGAGGAGAAAGGGAAGTCCAAAACAAGTGAATTGAGTCCAGCTAGAACAGGAAGCGGTGAGAAAAAGCAGAGGTGCACCCACATTTAACTGCTATAGGACAATCCATAAGGTGGGGAGAGGGGACCTGAGTCCTCCATCCATGCCCCCAAAGCTCCATCTGTGACTCAAGTTCCCACAAACTGGGGACACCGTTCCTTGATACATGGAGATGGGAGATAAATAATGGTTCCATCAAGTGCAAACGTTGGCTGGCTGGCTGTATTGAAAAACCCAATTCCAACATCCACGCCACCCCAAAAAAACCCCGTCTTTGCACATACTATGAAGTTGGTCACCCAGAAAGTACTAAGGACAGGTGCCGGCCATCGTAAAGTTGAGCAGACTGGTGTTTCATCTTGACACCAATGATTTGATAAGTCCAGAGAGATGTTTTGCGCTGGAGTTGAGCTGGTTCTTTTGTTTTCAAAAGCACTTGTGAATTGGTCGGCTGTTTTGTGTCACTACAAGATCTTATTGCGGTAATATTTGTTTTCTTACTTTGGTGTGTGTGTGGCGATGCCAATTTGGCTTTCTTTGAACAGTTGAATCTTTAGGATCAACTCCGGATCTAACAACCTTTGGAAACCATTGAAAAGCAGATTATTTGGAAATGAATCTCCGCATATAAGTGCGCTGTTTCCTGAGAGTAAATATTTTTCTCAAAATGTCGACAGCCACGTTCTTTGTACCTTGGTATATTTTGTTCGTTGTTCCAGATGCACATAAATCAAAGAGAGGGTAACTTTCTGGCCTTTTCACGCTTGCATTTTAACATTTTAATTTACAGGTTGTTTATCACTGCTTAATATGTTTGCAGACTCCTGCCGTGCAGGTGATAACCCAGTTTTCATTTTTAATTGCCAAACGCCCTGGGTCGGAGTTCCTGAATTAATGACACAGTCAGCTTCAACCAAAATGTAAATGTCTCTGCTGTGGTGCTGAAAGAATAATGTGTTTGTGTAATGGAGCATTTACCCAGGCTGAATTTCTGTCACCTTAAGTATAGGAAAAGGATTGACCCAGAAATCAAGCTGCAGTTTGCAACCTGCTTGTACAAGCATTTCCCCCCCCCTCTTGATTTCCATATCAAAAACGCAACATTTTAATAACGTCGGGGCAGAAAATTGACAGGGGATGACTCGCTGACCTGAATTTGCATCGAGTTGTCGAAGCAAACTTGAGTTTATCGCAAGTGACAGCCAAGTTGTGTTGGATTTAATTTGCCCTTCTAGCTTCTGAGCTGAAAGCTAGGCATTGCCATCTCTATGGTGGAAATTGTCGCAAAGTGCAATGGCGCCCCAAATTTCTCTTGTTAAGTGAGAAAGTTGTTAAGTGAACTTTGCCCCGTTATATGACCTTCATATGACGGTTGTTAAATGAAGCCCTGCAGTAGTTAAGTGAATCTGGCTTCCCAAATGGACTTGGCTTGTCAGAAGGTCGCAAAAGGGAATCGCATGACCCTGGGATACTGCAACCGTTATAAGTACATGCCAGTTTCTAAGCATCTGAATTTTGATTACCTGACCCTGGGGATGCTGCAACAGTCGTGTGAAAAATGGTCATAAGTCACTGTTTTCAGTGCCGTTGTAATTTGGAACAGTCCCTAAATGAACTATTGTAAGTCGAGGACCACCTGTATGATGGTTGATTTAATGGCTTGTAGCTAGTTTCATTATGGTTTTTTTTTTTTAATCAATTGTTCCACTGTCTGCGTGGTTAAATTACTGACTGAATTGGGACATTGCAGAAAACATTCGGGTAATTTGCTTGACTTTAGCCGAGCATGTGAATGTCATCACACTTTACAAAACCAGTGTGCTCTTATTTTTGTATGGCACATCATATTTGTCCTTTTTTTTTTTAACGCTGTGCTGGGGAAGCTGAATCCCAAGACATAGATAGGGATCCAGACAAAAGCCAAATTTGATTTAATTGACCTTGAAATGTAACTAAAATTAATTTTAATTAAATACAGTTAATGTAATTGCTGCCCTTAACAATTTCCTTCTTTCATGCTAAAAAGGGTAAACTGGGAGTAAGCAGCGGTGTCCCCAAGCCTTGGGGGTGGGGGGAAGGGCAGAGATAGTTTTATGATGCCGGATTCTGCATGCCTGGTTTGTGCTAAGTAAATTATGGGAATCTCATACATTACCATTTGTTCAACTAACACCATGGTTAAAACGAATTACAGGATGATGTATAAAAGAGACCCTGATCTCTGTATCATAGGGCAGTTGTAATAAAATTCAAGGAAGAGAGCCATGGCTATCAATAGGGAAAAGGCAATTTAAAAGCATAATAATAACAGAATTGCCAACTTGGGAAGAGAATAAGAAATAATTATCCAAAGGTGGATGCAGTTAGTGGAGAGGAGAGCTCTTTAGGGTGATCAGATCCTTCAACCTGCCCATTTTCAGCAAAGTCAGTGAATAATAAATTTATATGCCACCCGACTTAGCCAAGTCAATTTGCAGCAACTATCTCAAGAGAGACAAAATTTACACAATCCCATTTACTGAGTTGACAGAACAATATTCTTCTGAATAAATAAAAAGGTCTCAAATCGTTTTGAAATAGTTTTTTTTTTAAAAAGACAGATCAGATCTTTAGATAACCATCTTCCTAGGCTCTTGGTGTAGTGTGGCAATCTCTGAGGAATTTCTTCTTGGTGGGGAGAAAAACCCAGTAGTAAATTGTACGCAATTGTCACGTCACTTCCAAAACAGCCCCATCTCCAGAAAGCATGCTTTGCATTTATACTGCCGTATAAATTCCTGAAAGAAGGGTTGGTTAGAGACATGACCAAAATATTCATGAAAAAAAAATAGCCCAATATATCTCTTGGTAGGAAGTATTAGCATTTTTCTTTTAAAAAAAAAAAAAAGATCAATTTTCCCAGCATTTTTTTTTAAAATTCCAGATGTATAATGCAAAAATACTTCTAGTGAGTTTTCTCTCCGTCCTTGGTTAGCGTTCACAAAAGTTGAATGGGTATCCAGTCTCCCATCATGTCAACATCCAGGAAGAGAAGGGAGAGCAGAGGTGATTCAATCCATCTGGCTTGGGAGAGATGACGATAATAACAACAACAACAGAGTTGGAAGGGACCTTGGAGGTCTTCTAGTCCAACCCCCTGCTCAGGCAGGAAACCCTATACCATTTCAGACAAATGGTTCCGACATCCTCTCGTTGAACTGAATTCAGCAGTTCATTACAGATAGTTCTCGACTTAATCACTATTGAGTCCAAAATTTCTCTTGGCTAAGTGAGACGGTTGTTGAGTCATTTTGACTTGTTTTACGACCTTTCTTGCCATGGTTATTAAGTGAATCACTGCAGTTTTCCAGTTAGTAACACGGCTATTAAGTGAATCTAGCTTCCCCATTGACTTTGCTTGTCAGAAGTCGCAAAATGTCACATGACCCCAGAACACTGCGACCGTCGTAAATATGAGTCAGTTGCCAAGCGTCTTGAATTTTGATCACTTAACCGTACAGATGCTACAACGGTCGTAGGTGTGAAAAACGGTCATAAGTCTCTTTTTTCAAGTGCCATTGTGACCTTGAACGGCCACTAGATGAACTGTTGCAAATTGAGGACGTATATAAAAATGACTTTTTTAAAATTTAAGAAAGGGTGAGTGAACTTCCCGCTTCCCACTTTTCTTCCTAATCTCCCTTTTACATCTTGCCTTGCCGATAGTAAATCAGAAGTTATGTTCTTTCCCAGCCCTCCATGTGCTAGAGTGAGTGTTTCTCAAATTTGGGAATTTTTAAGATGTGTGGATGTCAACTCTCAGAATTCCCCCAACCAAGAATTTTGGGAGTTGAAGTCCACCCATCTTGAAATTCCCAAGTTTGAGAAAACTGCCAGGGAGTAACCCTGCTGAGTATGTTTTCCTGAATATTATATTTAGTACAGCATTATTTATATCTAATGTTAGATGCAATATGACTACAGAACATTAATCCCAACCCAAGATACCTCTTGGCTGACTTTTCTACTTGATGTTCAAATTGAGAACACATTTGTTTTAAAAACAGGAAAAAGTACAAAAGATTAAAACCAAAACAGTGGAAAACTAAAGAGTCAATTCATGTCCAAAAGCTGTGAACTCTTCTATGGTTTTCAGGAACACAGGTTACACTAATTTTAAATGTAGCGTAGAGATGCAATAAAATCTTTTGAGCTGGGATGTCATTTGGATTACCACCCACCCATCAGCCGAATGAACTGTGCATCACCTTAGAAGAAGCATTCGTGTTTGAAGCTTGCTGCATTCAGAAGGTTAATTAAAACGACTGGCTGGGTGAGAAAGAAAAATCACATTAGCTGAATAGGCTAGGCTAAAACCATTGACAAGCTTTTAAAAAGCAATTTACTGTAAGCAGCACCTGCAGAAGAGGCAATGAGCATCATCTATTCTACACAGAAAGCAAAATGGTTGGAAGTTAAACTCCAATACTCGTTATTTTAGCTAGGTGCAGAACAGAATAACAAAATTAGAAGGGACCTTGGAGGTCTTCTAGTCCAACCCCCTGCTCAGGCAGGAAACCCTATGCCATTTCATTATTGCACACTGTTAAATATCAGGTTTCAAACGTGTAGCTGGGTTCATTCAATGCACTGGGATAAAATAATGGCTAGTCATCTTGTGGCGAGTGAATCCTGTAAATGCAGACTGTTCTTCTCCTTCATACAGTGATCACTTGTTACCTGGAGGTTGCAAGGTGCTATTTACCCATTCAGTAGAGGAAAGCTTTGTTCCTTTCAATGTGATCGTCCTCATTTAGCAACAAAAAATTGAGACAGGCGAATTGGTCTTTTAAGTGAAACTTGTCACTAAGTGAAACCACAATGGTGTTTATAACCGTAAGGTGTTTTTATTTGCAATTTCTATGGTTTTTAATTGGCTGTACCCACCCTCCTCCTGCGGGTCTGACTGTATTAAGATTGATTTGAGTTGAATCCACCCATCTTAAAATGGCTGAGGTTGAGAAACCCTGGCACAGACAAAGGCTGTCTCAGCCTCTCTCCATCTGGCAGTCCTTAAATGCATCGGGACTATAATTCCCAAAACACCCAGCTGGCTGGTCCACTTCTCCCAAGCTGCCAGACTGGGAAGCATTGCAACAACCTCTTCTTGTTCCTTGTCTGCTCCAGCCACTTCCCTCCCTCCTTTTCTTCCTCTTCCTCTTCCTATGCATCTTATCACCTGATGCCAGGATTGAAAAGCACCTCCACCTCCTCCCCGCCGTTTCTCCCTCCCCTCTTTCTCCTCTTCCATTTATTTCTCCCTATTTCTTGGCAAAGCAGCGCCCAAAACGTCACCCGGAACGTTGCGAGCGGGAGCCTCGCGCTCAGCCCGGGCGGATTTTAGGGCAGGACCCGCGCGCATGCGCAGAGTCGTCTTCGACTGGGCTTGAAAACTAACTTGGTTTTGGGGTTTGGTCGGGTCTGTCTTCCTCCTCCCGAGTAACCCCGGCTCTGGGGCGGGAGAGGAGGGCGGGATGTACTCGGCGGGGACGGAAAGCTTGCTGCGGCAGGCCAGGTAGGAAGGAGAGGAGGGGAGGGGGAAGAAGGTTTGCATAAGCCAGCTTCCCATCTGCTGGCTGGCACCTGGACGATCCTAGATTCATCCTGGCTTGTGCACGCGTCCCTGGCTGGCTGAGCTTTGTAAGGCCGCCCTCCTGGGGCACAGGGGTCCTCGTGCCTGTCTGTCTATTCCCAAGAGGCTCAGCCTCATTGCTCAAGAGGGATCCATGGTGCTCCTCTCTGGGCTGGGTGGCTTTCTTTGCAGGCGTTTCATGACCCAGCTAGGTAACATCATCAAGTGCTACAAGGGAGTGGGTTTGCGAGGAGGAGGAGAAAGAAGGTGAAGGAAAGGAGGAGGAGGACTGTGGGGTCCTTGGTGCTCTCTGAGCTTGGCTGTTTTCTTGCAGGCATTTCATGACCCAACTAGATAACATAATCAGTGCTAGGAAGAGGGGTTTGCAGAGAGAAAGAGGAGGACAGTGGGGTCCTTGGTGCTCTCTGCGATTGATGGTTTTCTTGCAGATGTTTCATAACCCAACTGGGTAACATCATCAGTGCTAGAAGGGAGCAGGAGCGAACAGCCATTTTAAAATAATTCCCATTATAACGTTTGTCCCCCGTTGTGATGGTGCCTGGTCGCTGGGACCACTTCCTGGTTTGTATAGTAATAGTATTTGTGCTAGGGGAAGGTGTGCATGTGTGCGCACGCATACTTTTTGAGTCAGCATTGATTGCATACAACTGCCTGGATAAGTTCCCACAGTTTTCTTGGCAAGATTTAGGCTTTTTTCCTTCCTACCAACAAGATCCTAAGTTGAGGACTATCTGTAGTGGGGTGTTTGGCCAAAATTGACTTTGAATTGTATAAAAAATGGCACTTCTTAACTTGTCAATTCCTCTTTCCTGCTAGAGAGATCCAGGATGATGAACTTAAAAAATTCACTTCTCGGATCTCAGGCTTCCTTCAAAATCAAGACTTTGGAAATGAAACGGTTGATTCCTTGCGAAGACTATTTCTTATTGTCTCAGCCAGCAAATATAGTCGGACGTGAGTGAGAACCAGCACTGCATATAACATGTACTGTACTTTGAGGAATTTATTTTCCTAATCAGATTTACCGCTTAATTATTTTTGGTTTGGGTGGGGAAGGTAAGAAAATAGCCTTTTTTCAATATCTATCCAACATTCTTTTTAAAAAAGATGAAATGAATTAAGAGGCATCTGAAATCAGGAATTTGTGGTTGACAACAATGGGGTAAAAATCTAGAAAATACAATGAAAGGACTTCCATCGTAGTTTCATTTAGTTGTGTCTTTTACTCTGGAAGATTTTTTTTATGGGAAAACATCGCGTAGATAGTACATTGTTTAGGCATTTCTGTTATTTTAAACTTCCTGTTTTTGTTCCTTTGGATGACTTTTCTTGCAGATTGGAGGACAAACTTGTTCAGCTTCTGCAAACAACCCTATACCTACCAAAGTCTCCTAAGCAAATCCAGATACTTTGTAGTGCCATATTAAGAGAGGTATCACTTTGTGATGATTTATCTCTGCCTTGGGATAAGTTCCGGGACACCAGGCTGTTGAGTTTAGCTTTCTCCATTGTGCAGTCCCAAGTAAGCAAGACATTTTATTATTATTTCTAATTTACTCTTTTTTCCCCAATTTATTCTATCTGAGAGGTTGCTAGGAATCAAAAACAACTTGATGGTACATAATCAACTCTGTTCCAGTTGTCCACTAACTCTTAACAGCTTTCAGCCCTATCATATGTAATCAAGCAATAGCAAAAAAAAAAAGCCAAATAATAATATTGCATAGTAAAATATTGCTGTTTCCTTTTTTTTTTTTTTTTAACTGGTTTTGCAATTGTTTCCCATTTGGCCTCTGTCACATGTTGGACATGATAAACACGTGCAGAAGGAATTTTTTTAACGCTTTCTTTAAGCTCCCCCGTGTGGTGGAAAATGGATATTTTCCGAATTCTGGAAATCTACAAAAATACCTCTAGTTGCTTTGGGGTTCTTAATTGGTGCGCAACCTCTAAAATACCTCTCCAGAAGTCCGATGACTTTCTGGTTGACTTGATTCAATTCTACTGTTGGATATTGAATCATTGCTTTATCCAAAGTGCAATAAAAAGGCAACTGTGGAAGAAGTGGGGCAGCACGTGGTGAAAATTCTGGAAGGCAGACTGCCTGAAGATCAGAGCGCACGTCCTCTTCTCCCCATTCTGTCCAATGTCATCAGTTCTGCACCGCTGAGCCTGAACGAAGGTGAATATTTTGAATTCTAAAAATTTTACGCAACTTCTCAACCCTCATCAATCAGACTTTTTCGCTGAGTGGCTGCTTGCCTGCGACGCTTGGACTAAAGAGTTGTCTGATTTTTTTTTTAAAAAAAAACTAATAATTAGAGTTGCGAATATCACCTACAGTCTCTTTAATGGCGTCTTTCTTTCGGGCTCCTAGACCAGATCAACCTGATCAGCAAAAGGATGGTGGACTGGCTGAGGTACGCCAGCCTTCAGCAGGGAGTGACCCAAGCGACAGGTGGCTTTTTCAATCCAAGAGGAAAACAGGTATTCAGCCCAGGCTTTAGGGAAGAGGTGGGCAACGATGGCCCCTTTATGACCTGTGGACTTTAACTTCCAGAATCCTGAGCCAACATGGCTGGCTTAGGAATTCTGGGAGTTGAGGTCCATAAGACTTAATGTTGCCAAGTTAAGGGGGGGGGTGCCTTTGTCATCATCCAAGTTAGGAGAGCCCTGCTATAAAATGGCGTGAGCAGCCATTTTTCCATGACTTAGAGCAGGGGTTAATTCCTGAGCCAGCATGAGCACCCTTGCTTTAGGGGCTCACCCCTCGATTGCTTTGCCTGGCTGGAGTTGGGTAACCCCCTTGACAAACCCTTGGGACGCCTCACATTTAAACCTGGAGCTACTTTCCCTGCCCCTTTTCTTGCTCCCAGAATCCTACAACTTAACCTGTATTTTGCCTTTCTCCCAGCCTGGCCCCATCACCGAGGTGGACGGCACGGTGGCCACTGACTTCTTCACCGTGCTCTCGGTGGGCCAGAATTACACAGAGGACCAGTGGCTCAACATGCAGGCTTTTTCCATGCTGAGGAAGTGGCTCTTGTGTTACAGGAGTGACGCGACAAGCAATCCGAATTCTGGTGAGGGTTTTTCTTGGGGCCCCGTGTGGAAGAGAAATGGGACACTTTTCCAAACCCATGGAAGCCTTTGGGCTCTGGGCTCCAGGAAAAGGTGGACCGTCCTGTTGAAAGGCTGACGAAATTGGTGGGAATTGAAAAAACAAAAACTCCTCTTGGTTTATCTTAAAAACACTGGAGGTTTTAAAGAAACTGCGACAGCCACTTGTCTGGAATGGTACAGGGTTTCCTGCTTGAGCAGGGGGTTGGACTAGAAGACCTCCAAGGTCCCTTCCATCTCTTGTTATTCTGACTATATTCCATCATAGTGAGACTTGTCTAAAAGCTGAGCAAAAGAACACAGTGTAGCGAAATGGGACAAATTTAACGCGGGACAAGTTTAATGAAAAGAAGGACCAGGGGTGACAGGATAGCAGTGTTCCAGTATCTAAGGGGGCTGCCCCAAAGAAGAGGGAGTCAAGCTATTCTCCAAAGCACCTGAAGGCAGGACAAGCAGCAACGGATGGAAACTAATCAAGGAGAGAAGCAACCTTAGAACGAAGGAGAAACTTCCTGACAGTGAGAACAATTAATCGGTGGAACGACTTCCCTCCAGAAGTTGTGGGTGCTCCATCACTGGAAGTTTTTAAGAAGACATTGGACAACCATTTGTCTGAAATGGTGTAGGGTCTCCTGTTTGGGCAACGGGTTGGATTAGAAGACCTCCAAGGTCCCTTCCAACTCTTGTTTTTCTGTTACCTTGTCTTGCTAATCCAGCCCCGAGCTACACTTTGTCCCTTCCCTTACAGATGACAAGTCGGAGGTGGATGGCTCCCTCGTGTCAATGGTCTCCGTCACGTCCACCTCAAGTCGCCTTCTTTCTCCAAGGGAACGCTTGAGAGAAAAGGCCTTTGAGTATTGCCAGCGGCTTCTGGAGCAGAGCAATCGCAGTGAGTGGCAGCCCTGGTCCCAGGCCAGAGGTACTCAAACCTGGCCACTTTTAAGACTTGTGGACTTCACTGGCTGGGGAATTCTGGGAGTTGAAGTCCAGAAGTCTTATAGTGGCCAGGTTTGAGGAGCCCTGGCCTAGCCAATAGGGGGCAAGATATTGGGGGGAAACCGAAGGGAGTCATATAATGCCTTGCTTAGCAACTGCCCTGCACAAGGATGAATTTCCCGGTCCCTGTTGTCATAAGCCGAGGACTATTAACACTCTCTTCCTGCCATTGAACAGGGTTTAGGATCAAAGTGTGTGGAGTTTGCCGCCTTGTAAACTCACCCACCGAGCTTGTTTACGGCTCACTGCACGAAAATAGCCGTGCCGTCAAAAGTTCTCCCTCCTAGTGGCCAGGAGTCTGAGCTCCGTTCATTTTTGTCCCTCAGGGGCTCTGAAGAAAGCCGACGGGGAGCTGCAGAAAGCCGTAAGTATGGCCGAAGGATGGGGCTGGTTTAGCAGGAACCCAGAAGTTGACACGGCAGGGGGTTTTTTTTTGGTTCTCTTTTCCCTTCCAGTGTCTCATCGAAGCGGTCACCATTATGGACATCATCTGCCGACACGACTCTTCTTACGTTTACCGCTCCGTCTCCTGCCTGAAAAACCTCCACGGGCGGATCAGCGGGGATCCTTCCTCCGCCCGCGTGCTGATTCCCATCGCCCAGTTTTTTCTCAACCACAGTTGAGTCAGGAAGCCTGGATGTTGCAGTGAAAGGGGGCCTCTCTTTAAAACAAATGAAAGACCCCCTTTTTTTTTTAGCTTCTTGGAGTGGGGTTTCAAACTCCACAAACATTTCAATGCTTTGCTGGGTGGGAGGAAAGAAAGAGGGGTGACTTTCAGGTGCTTGTGGGTTCAATTCAGCCCCATCTGGACCTGCAGAGGGATTTAAAATCTCCCTTCGTCAACCAGGCGAGACGGCAGCGGTGGACTCCGAAGCCATTTATCGGCATCTCTTCGCCAAAGTTCCTGCTCAGCTTTTCCACAACGTCATGCTGGCTTATGAGTTTCTCCAGTTCTGCCGGCAGAACGTCGGACTCTTTACGGAGAATCTCAGCATCTTCCGACAAAGCACCCCGAATCTATTCAAGGTATCAGACCCCGGACTCTTTTCATCCTTCTGGACTTTTGACCTCCGCGCAGGAGCACCTCCAAGAGGCATTTTGTCAATTTTGACCCACAGGTCCCATGGGTGCCTCTGCCACCACCTAAGGTCACCTAATTTCCATATTTCCGGCAAGAGCCCCAGAAAAGTTGCTAAAAGGGAAAAGCCTGGCGGTGTGGCTGACCATGATTTCGGCCTGGGAAACCCACTCAAACATTAGCAGGGCTCTTAAGAGTCTTAACTGAGCTTTTTGAAAACCCTGAAAACTCAAGGAGAAACGGAAGCTATAAACAGAGGGGGGAGCAGAGAATTCCCTTTGGGAATTCCTTTCTCTGTTTTTCTGCTTCTGTCTCTCTGGATCCGCTCTCCTTTCTTCTCAGAACCTAGATCTCTCGAGATTTTCCCAAGAAATGGATCCCATGCACGGTTGCTCATTTGCTTCCCTTTGCAGTTCCTGGCCTGGAATAGCCCAGCTCTGATTGTTGATTACACAGATCTTTTACCAGCCCTGCTCAGTCCGGATAACGCCTTGGAAATCTTCCACTTGTTGCTGGACCTTCCGTGTTTAACGGCTGCACTGGACACCCAACTGAGGTACCTTGAAGGTTGTTAATCAACTTGTAAAGGCCTATTTCCATTCTGGTTCTTGTGGTGGAATAGAACAGATTGTAGAATAGAATAGAATAGAATAGAATAGAATAGAATAGAATAGAATAGAATAGAATAGAATAGAATAGAATAGAATAGAATAGAATAGAATAGAATAGAATAGAATAGAATAGAATAGAATAGAATAGAATAATAGAATAGAATAGATTAGAATTAGAATTAGAATTAGAATTAGAATTAGAATTAGAATTAGAATTAGAATTAATTAGAATAGAGGGAATGGAATGGAATAGAAAATTAATAGAATAGAATAGAATAGAGGGAATGGAATGGAATAGAAAATTAATAGAATAGAATAGAATAGAATAGAATAGAATAGAATAGAAGAATAGAATAGAATAGAATAGAATAGAATAGAATAGAATAGAATAGAATAGAATAGAATAGAATAGAATAGAATAGAATAGAATAGAGCTGGAAGGGACCTTGGAGGTCTTCTAGTCCAGCCCCCTGCTCAAGCAGGAGAACCTACACCGTCTCAGACAGGTGAATGTCCAGTCTCC
This sequence comes from Azemiops feae, assembly GCA_023970755.1. NCBI lineage: Eukaryota > Metazoa > Chordata > Lepidosauria > Squamata > Viperidae > Azemiops > Azemiops feae. The sequence continues at coordinate 932,942 of JALGBA010000972.1, forward strand.
TCTTAAAAATCTCCCGTGATGGAGCGCCCACGATTTCTGGGGCTAGGCTGTTCCACTGTTATATCTGGTTCCAGTCTCTTAAATCTCTCACTAGGTCTGTCCTGACCCCCCTGTCTGAGAGGGCCACTATAGATCCAACTACAAAGCCAGTCACCTGCCTGGACGCCTTCCGCCACCCCCAATATAGGGGCCTCTTCCATTATCTCCTGCGGGTTGAGACCACTCCCGGGGACCCTGGCAGGTATGGTCAAGATTAAGCCTTTAAAAAAAAACAAAAAAAACAAAAACAAAACTGATGTGGCTAATTTACACAGCCTTGTGCGGTGTGCATTGTGACTTGTGTTGTTTGATTGTCCGCAGGCTGACTCCTCTCCGGCAGCTTTTGGGGTCCCTGGCCAGCCACCCTCGTGTTGGGCAATGTGCCAGGAGCGTCCCACACTTGCTTCAGCTCTTCTTCAGGTTGGTGTCCAAGGTAAGATCCCACCTGCAGGATGCCCATTGCCACATGGTCCAAAAAAAGGTTATTGCTGGGATGTGTTCAGGGCAGCTCCACAGCCAAGGCTGTAGCATTCACAATTAAAAAATACAGAATAACAGAGTTGGAAGGGACCTTGAAGGTCATCTAGTCCAACCCCGTTCAGGCAGGAAACCCTATACCATTTCAGACAAATGGCTGTCCAGTCTCTTCTTAAAAACTTCCAATGTTGGAGCATTCACCGCTTCTGGAGGCAGGTGGTTCCACTGGTTAATTGTTCTGACTGTCAGGAAATTTCTCCTTAGTTCTAGGTTGCTTCTCTCCTTGGTTAGTTTCCATCCGTTGCTTCTTGTCCTGCCTTCAGGTGCTTTGGAGAATAGCTTGACTCCCTCTTCTTTGGGGCAACCCCTGAGATACTGGAACGCTGCTATCACGTCTCCCCTCGTCCTTCTTTTCATTAAACTAGACCTATCCAATTCCAGCAACTGTTCATTCCAGTTGGATCATTGCTGGCCACATCAAATAAAAACAGCCTGATTTGAACCCAGATTTCCTTGGTCTTAATCCAGGATTTCTTCCCTTGAAATACATCAAGAATCAACATTCATGGTTTGTTTACTTGGAGAACATCTGCAGCATTAAGCACCAGCCTTAGAGAGTGATAATACTTAAACCATGATGTAAATGATAGGGAAGGAACGCTTCATGCGTTCCAGTGCGTGGTTTTGCAAAAATCACTGTCTTTGCTAAAAGAGCTATTTTTTTTTTTCAAAAGGGCTGCAGCACTCAAGGCCACAAATTATATTAAGATGCGCTCAAAACCTTCCCATCAGGTTTTGCTGCAATGATCCGCGGTCTATTCTGATGAAAGACAAGTGTGAAGTCTGCAGGAAGGCCAAAAGGCAGGAGGATTGCCCCCCCCAAAAAAACATTCCTTTCTAGCCCTTTTTATTTTACAAGGGTAAAACCCGAAGAAAACGTTTGCTAAAGTGTGTTGCAATCATCCTGCAAGGGAAAAAAAACGAACGGGCTGATTCTTCTGAGCTTCTTCCCCAGTTTGCAGATGAAGATCTTGCCAAGAAGCTGACCTTGGCAGCCCTGGAGAGGAGTGATCAGCTTTACGAGATCTCCGGGTTCAAGGCCGAAGTGTTCAGGTCAGTGGAGAACCTTCTAAATCAAGAGACAGGAGCTTTAGAGGGATCAGCTCAGACCGGCTTCTACTGCAGACATCTTCAGAAACCGGAGTTAATTCTGGCCCTCTGCTTAAACCTTAGTTTGGGGATGTGCCAGGAACCCCCTTCCTCTTTGGGGAGCGTCCTCACTTTCTCAGACTCTCTCTCTACCCGGCAGAGTGATGAGTTCCCAGCTACGAGTCTTATGCAAGCAACACCCCTCCTTGGTGGTGGAGCTGTCCAAGCCACTTCTGGAGTTTTCGGGAACCGTGTCCAACATCCAGACCAAGGAGGACCTCTTCATTCACGTGGTAAGGAGATACCTGCACGCCCCAGAGACTTTCTCCCCCCCCCTCCCCAAATTGTCCCCTAGTCCTTTTCCCACCAGGAAACCTAAATTCATTCTTGAATTCATTGCTTTTTCTGAGCTGGCTAGACTACATGTTCCTCTCTGTTGCTGTTGCCACTAAGAGAGGTGGTGCTAACGATGATGTTCCTTTGATATCCTGCCAAGCTGCTCCATGGAACAGTTGCAGGTCACCACAGCAGGTCCACCCAATGAGTTACAGGTAGTCCTCCATTTACGACCGCAACAGAGCCCAAGGTTTCCGTGGCCGAGCAAGACAGTGGATAGGTGAATTTTGTAGCTGTTTTGACAGTTGTTAAGGTCATAAAGCGAAAGGCCATTTTACGGCAAGGGTCTTCCATTCCATTCTTCTATTCTCTTCTAGGTCTGGGCCATTGGGGAATATGCATCGGTGACCCACGATAAGCGTTGCACGGTGGAGCAGATCAACACCTTCTTTGACGTTCTGGAAGCCATGCTCTTCGAGATCACCCAGCTGCGCCCTTCAGCTAACATCCCCAGGTCGTCCCCTCGTGTGATAGCTGTCCTCATGACCGCATTGACCAAGCTAGCTTCTCGCAGCCAGGATCTGATCCCCAGGTTTGAATGGTCCCCGATGAGTCCGTGTCTGTCTCTCTCTCTCTCTCTCTCTCTCTCTCTCTCCCTCTCTCTTTTTCTTTCTCTCCCTTTTTCTCTTTCTCTCTCTCTCTCTCTCTCTCTCTCTCTCTATCTCTCTCTCTCTCTCTCTCTCTCCCCCCTCTCCCTCTCCTTATTGGTTTGCAGGAACACAGCTCTGGATCTGTGGAGCAATTGCTGCCCTCTGAACTTGGTTCTTTATTTAGTTCTTTTATTTTATTTACGACTTATTTGGTCCTCTCTGCAGAGTTTGCCTGTTTCTGTCTAAGATGAAGATATTCATCCAGAGCACGGCCGTGTCTTCCGTCTACTGCGCCGAAGAAGCCGAGGCCATCCTAACCCGGGCGGCAGAGCTGATGAACTTACTGAAAATGCCCAGCGTGGCTCAATTCGTGCTCAGACCATCCTCCGGGGACATAAGCCAGCAGGAGACCCACATCCCTTTGTTGCTTGCCATGAAGATGACCAGCCAGCTTTTGGAAGGCGGAACCGGGTCCGTTCCTGGCTGAGGAAGCTCTCCGGACCAACATGAGGTTCCTTCCTGGTGACGGGTAGATCTTGTTGGTGCCTTCTCCGTTTCCGAGGACTCTTCGGGTCCTACTTCCCCATCTCCTCGCACACCTTGATGTCTTTACCATTGATGGCAAACGTTCACTCCATCAGCACCTCTCACCTATTAAAAGACTTCATGGCATACGTCTCCTTCTCTGGTCCTAGTTGAGTTCAGCAAATTAAGTGTCCGTCATGGATGGGCGGCTTTGGGAAGGACCTCCGGTTTCCTGTTTGGGTGGGAGGGTGGGACCTCTTGGTTCCCTGTGGATCCCTCAGGGACCGTCTTCCACGTCTGAGTTTGGGTCCGGATAAAAAAACGGTGCTTTCATTCCACGCCTGACTTTAACCGTAGAGCAGATTACAGCTAGTCCTCGCCTTGTACAACGGTTCGTTTAGTGAACGCTCAAAGTTAACAACGGCACCGGAAGAAGGGACTTAGGACCGTTTTTCACAGTTACGACCGTTGCAGCGTCACGTGATCAAAATTCAGACGCTCGACAACTGACTCGTACTTAACGACGGTCGCAGCGTCCCCCTGGGGTCACGTGACCCCCTTTCGTGATCTCCTGAGAAGCAAAGTCAGCGGGGGAAGCCAGAATCGCTTAACAACCGTGCTGCTGATGTAACAACGGCAGTGTTTCACTTAACAGCGGCAAGAAAGGTGGTAAAATGGAGCAAAACTCACTTAACAGCTGTCTCGCTTAGCATCAGAAATTTTGGGCTCCGTTCTGGCCGTAAATCAAGGAGATTTACCACTCACCACTCACGTCCCAGGTGGTTATTCCTCGTCTCCTCCTCCTCCCCCCTCCCTCTTAACACAAGTTTGGAAGCACAGACTTGAACACAAGGATCTGCAATGTTCTTATTTTACTTCATCCCGTTCTTGACACAGAAGGGAGCGGTTCGAATCCACCCACTAAAGTTCCCCACCCACCTGCAAGATGCAGAGCAGATTAAGAAATACGGACGCAAAAAGGCAGCTGCCCTTAATTCTTACAAGCCAAAGATTCACCCTCTCTGGAAAATGAGTGGCAACCTCTTTATCTCCCTCCGCAGCTTTCAGGAAATGATGGAGGAATTTGCCCAGACAGAGGCATTCATGGTTGATGGCAAGGGTCTCCAACCTTGGCAACTTGAAGACTTGCAGACTTCCAACACCCAGAATTCCTCAGCCAGCCAGGAATTCTGGGCATTGAAGTCCACAAGTCTTTAAAGTTGCCAAGGTTGGAGACACCCCTGGTTTATTAATGGTGGTCCATAATGGCACTACTTCTCTTCCTCAAGTGATCTTAGAAGCAGAAGGACTTTGTGCTTGTGAGCAAGTTCACGATCAATCGGGTTGACCCTCTGGATCTTGTTCTGTCAAGTGTCATCAGATCTGTGAGAGAGGGGATGGGATCTGTAGTTCAGGAACAGTGGGAGAGCCACATAGATCCTGCCAAATGTTTGTCGCTGGAGATCGATAGAAGAGATAAGACAATGGATTGCAGGCCTACAAAGAACGTGGCATTAGCATGGTACAAAACAACCCTTAGCTTGGCTGAAAGGTTGGAAAGAACAAAATACCCAGCAAATTTGAAGGATTGATTGCCAACACCATTTTAGACCATCATCCACTTCTGTGGGTCTTTTTTTCCAAGCCAGTAGCGCAGATGAATTTTGTAAGCTAGTAGAACAGGTGAATGTGACGTCTTGAGGAGGATCTCTCGGCCAACTCTGGTTTCCTCCACCTATCGGGTCACACGTTGAGATTATATTCTTCCAGCGTTCCCCGACCCATCCTCCCCAGCTGCTTGAGATGGATTGCCAGGCCCCAGGTAGCACTGATCTCCTGATCTTGGAAGATTTGGGCACCTTCAAGCAAGCATCTGGGAAGCACCACGGTTGGGGAACGCTGACCCTTTTCGATGCCACGGTCTTAATTTTCTACTTTCCCTGCAGTCCTTGGCAAGCAGCCCGGAAGAGAAGTGGGTAGCTAAGCAATTAAACTCCCACTTTATTTCAGGAATTATTTCTGCAGCGTTCCTACCGGGTGCCACCAATCCTGTCCGCCTTTGTCTGGGGTTGGAAGCTCTTCCCAGCAGGGGGCAGCACGGCCTCGCCAAAGTGGCAGCCGGCCGACGGTTGGTCTTGGCCTCCATAGATGGTTGGAAGAGCTGAGCGAGGCTCTTGGCTGTTGGTCCTCAGCAATGCTAACCATCTGGTCTTCCTAAGAGGAAAATCTTTGAATTTGAGTCTAGTCATACTCGAATGTCATCACCGGCCCAGGGCATTGGCCGCTGGTCTTTCAGATGCTGGCGAAGCTCGTCAATGAGTTCGGTCTGAGAAGCCCCCGAATGGAATGTCCTGATCAAAGCAGGACATTAGAAGGCAGCCTTCTGGTTCTGCACAGATGATTTTCCTGACTGTTGCATCTCTGGACAGCCACTGGATGGCAGCAGAGATTTACTGTGTGGTGTATCTGCTGCTGTCTAGTGGTGATCTCGATTAGTGCAGCCCAAATCTCTTTTCTTTCTTTTCCTTCCTTCTTTCCCTCCTTTTTTTTTCTTCCTTCTTTCTTTTTCCTTCCTTCCTTCCTTTCTTTCCCTTCCTTCCCTCCTTTTTCTTTCTTTCTTTCTTTTTCTTTCTTTCCTTCCTTCCTTCCTCTTTCTTTCCCTTCCTTCCCTCCTTTTTCTTTTTCTTTCTTTCTTTCTTTCCTTCTTTCCTTTCTGTCTGTCTGTCTTTCTCCTATCTCAAATGACTCTAGGTAGCAACCTACATCATCATGTACACTTAGATACGATAACTTTACTGGAAAGCCCTGTGAGATTGGCTAAGTTAAGAATGATCATCCGGGAGGGGTCTTCATCCAACTCTCTAATCCCAACTCAGAATTCCTGTGACGTCATTTTTCAGAGTTATCCCTCTTATTTCTTTTGGTTTATCCCATGGATGATCCAAAGAGAGAAATCCTGTATGCAAATTAGCCATGCTTGCAAGAGAGAACCGCCCATTCTATTTTTGTTTAAATAGCCCATTTTCCCTTACGTACATAGCAACGTTCCCTTCTTACTTAACCGGAGGAAGGGAATGTTTTTATAAAGCATCCATCTTTGGTTACCGGCATGCAATTATTATTTCCCAAACCTCGTTAAAATGTCCTAATTTGATTTCTACACCCCGCAGCAGGCAGCTGGTTCCAGACCATTCTGAGCTGAATACAGAGACCATTAGGGCAAAAAGCAGAATTGAAAGCTTCAGGGCCTCCAAGCACGATGGAGTACCACCATCTCCATACTGTATCCTTAAAGTCCGTTCACTTGATCAGTCATTGCAACAAATATCAATTGGTGCAGCGGGCAAACCAAGATATCTGCAACCAGTGAAGTCCTTAGCAGCAGCAGCAGATCCCAAGTGACCAGCTGGGACCATTGCAAACTTTGCATTAAAAGGACTGTGTGACCCAGATGGAATTCACTGGTGCAAAGCAAAGCAGAGATGGGCTTAGCTTGTTCTGAATTCCAGTACTTGGGAATTGCTAGAAGGTCAACTTTTTCATGTCCTCTTGAAAAATGCTTTGTAGTCAGTACTGGGGCACTTGGTGGGAAACCTCTGGGTCGCAGAATACCATGGCACTGTGTCCCCTTCCCCACACATACACACAGATTGACCAATTGCAACTCCAGGCAGCGTTCTGAACTTCCCAGTGTGTCGACTGCTGATGGTCCTACCCAGCTTACTCCGCTACCCTTGGAGCACCTTCAACGGTAGATGAATGCCGAAGGACGCTTTTGACCAGTTTCTTTTTACGGAGAAGGGGAAGAACTATAGCTGATCTTCTTGGCGACTTCCAGATCAGACTTGGCCACCAGGAAACGCAGTTTCTTCCCCCCAGATCGAATGAGGTCTACAGCGCTGAAAGAAAAGAAAGGGGGGAAAAAACTGAAAAGGACGAGAGAATCCTGAGCTACTCCTCCCATGAGACTTTCATCCGTTACGATGGGTATCTGTAGGATGAAGCTCCACCCATTAAGGGCTATAGAAGTCTGCAAGTTGTCTCTGGAATATGAAAGGTCTGTGTCTCTAGGCTGCATCTTGAAAACTGAATCATGCAGTGTTTTGATCTCCTATGTACAGAGTTTGACCTTTTTCACATTACAGTCCGGGAAATAAGTTTACCTCCCAATCCAAGATTTGCGAGGGATGTTCAATATTTCTACTGGGGAGAAAGGAAATTAAAACCCAACTAGCAAGGATGGACCTGGGATAGGACACGCTCCCAAATTGGGTTGCCTCCAAAGATCTCCCAACTACAGTTCCAGAATTCTCTGTCAAAAGCCACTAGAGAGGAGTCACCGTCACAGATGGGTATCCTGAAAAACCCATCAACCTTACTTTGCCCGTACCTCTGGTAATGAGAGCCAATGAGGCTGGTGCCGTTGACGGCAAGGATGCGGTCCCCAATGGAGAGTCTGCCATCTGCTGCCGCTGGGCTGTCTTGGATCAAAGTCCGAATGTAGATCCCAGAAGAACTTAAAGGGGTATGCTACAAGACAGAGGAGAGAAGAGCAGAAGAACATGAGTAAGTTCCAATATGCCAGTCAAAGTCCGAATGTAGATCCCAGGAGAACTTAAAAGGGGTATGCTACAAGACAGAGGAGAGGAGAGCAGAAGAACATGAGTAAGTTCCAATATGCCAGTCAAAGTCCGAATGTAGATCCCAGGAGAACTTAAAAGGGGTATGCTACAAGACAGAGGAGAGGAGAGCAGAAGAACATGAGTAAGTTCCAATATGCCAGTCAAAGTCCGAATGTAGATCCCAGGAGAACTTAAAAGGGGTATGCTACAAGACAGAGGAGAGGAGAGCAGAAGAACATGAGTAAGTTCCAATATGCCAGTCAAAGTCCGAATGTAGATCCCAGGAGAACTTAAAAGGGGTATGCTACAAGACAGAGGAGAGGAGAGCAGAAGAACATGAGTAAGTTCCAATATGCCAGGTCGGCCACAAGCAGAGTAGTTAAGAGAGAGAGAAGAACCCAGGACGTCACAGTTGAGAAGTCCCAGGTCCTCTGTGCTACCTTATTTCCATCCTTCCTTCCTAAAACAGACCTTTTTTGGAGTCCTTCCTCAATCCAGCAGTCTCCAAGTGGGATGGACTGGAATTCCCACTGGCTACGGTGGTAGGAGGAAGATACAAATTCTAGTCCTGCACATCTGCAGAGCGCGAACTCAAGAAAGGCCATCTAATCAGCAAATGTTGTTTCGCTACACCTTCCCTCCATGTCGGGGACCAGGGCCAGCAGGGAGAAACACGGGAGCTATCAACCACAGCTCCTGGAAGCTACCCCTTGCGGTCCTCACTTTGTACCACTTCACCCAGAAGACCTACTCACCAAGCCGTCGATCAGCCCCATCCCCAAACCGATGGGCCCCTTTTCCAGTTCCACCACAAAGACGTAGCAAAAATCATCGGTGGCTGAGCTGCGATTCGAAGAAGCCGGAGTAGGAAAGTCGTAGGGCGTGGGAGAAGATCCTGAGGCCAAGGAGAGAAAAAGGAACCAGGTTGTGCTTTTATAAACATCCCACACACACTTGTCAGCTCCTTTGAATTTCGTAAACCATCCTCCCCCCAACCTGGATCTAGCTGGATTTCTAACCTGCATAATCACTGGGAATGTTGAGATTTGCTCCACAGGGATGGAGTGGGTTGTGTTCTCGCATTTTGTTTCCTTTCTGCCCCCTTTCTCTACTAAGACGGATAAGGCTGCTTCGGGTGCAATTAGCACAGTGGGATGCAGAGTGCAAAGCCCCCGCCCCCACTGAAAATGGCCCAAAGCACTAAAGAAACATCAGCCCAGCAATTTTTATAAAAGCAGCAGCAGGTAATTATCACCATTTATAATAATGTCAGAGATTTGCAGAAAGCACGCCTAAATAAAACCAGATTTGCAGCTCCTCGGAAGAATAACTTCCTGCCACATTGCTGGGAAAGCATTGTAAATCTTTGTTGTTCTCTTGCAGACGTTTCATCCCCTAACATCTGATGATGTTACCTAGTTGGGTAATGAAAGGCCTGCAAGACAACGACCAACCTTAGAGAGCACCAAGGACCCCACAGTCTTCCTCCTCCTCCTGCCCCCTTCCTCCTCCTCTCTGCAAACCCACTTCCTTCTAGCACTGATGATGTTATCTTATTGGGTCATGAAACGTTTATATGAAAACAGCTCAGAGAGCATCAAGGACCCCAAAGTTCTCCTCCTCCTTCTCCTCCTCCTCTGTGCAAACCTCCCTCCCTCCTAGCACTGAAGATGTTACCTAGTTTGAGTAATGAAACCTCTGCAAGAAAACAATCAAGCTTGGAGAGCACCAAGGACCCCTCATTGAGCTACAAATATTCTTTAGTGGTTTCAACAGTTTCCTCATCTTGAAGGTCAAACTGTTCGTCATCCCATCCTGATTAACAATCCTTCATACCTTCCTGGGTTGGGGTTTTGGTGCCACTGAGTCCATTCCTCCGAGGCTCTGGGATGTCCTTCCCAGGAGTAGTTTCTGGGGGCAATTCCAGACCAATGGAGTCAAAGATCAGGGGTGTGTTCGGCGGAGTCAGCAAACAAGAAGAGTCCATGGACACAGTGACCGCCTTAGTCCCGTTCTTCCCCTTTGGTCCCTCAAGATGGTGCTGTTGGAGGGTCTTAGCTAGCTGTGTCTCACCAGTCCCGTAGTCTGGGATGGATGGGTTGGTCCCAGTGACTTGGGAGACGTTCTCCTCCATCTTTGGCTTCTCACAGTTCATCATCTGCCTGCCATTTGTCCAGTCAAAGGCACTCTCGACTGATCCAACTATTGTCTCAGACTCTGCTGGGGATGTCACTTGGCAGCTGATTGTTTCAGTCTTTAAGAAGATAGTAGGAAAACAAAGGAAAATATCAGGCTCCAAGTTGAGGTTCTTTTATTGTTCCTCACCTATAGACAGAATCTTGCCAAGCTAAAGCAACTACTTGCATCAATAAAAGTACACTCTTGAGAACCTCTAAGGAGGAACTATCTTGACCCTCTTCCTCCCAACCAATCTATCTAAACTTGGCAGTCTATTGGTCCTCTGGAATGCAGCTCCCCACCCCCTCCTGGGAATCCAGACCACATTCCACCCCAAAAAAATATTCTTCTCCTTCAAAAAAAATTATGTTTTTCTCCCACGTCAGGACATTTCTACCAATGTCCCACGTTATCCTTGGCATAGTCTCCAGCCCAGCTGAACTCAAAGGAGACTATGCTTTTATAAGGTTGACCTTCTGCTGAGGCAGAATTTTTGAAACCCATCAAAACTAAAGGGTGGGGTTACCTTTGGGGGTTCTGCCTCCAGAGAGTCACTGGAGTGGGGACTTTTGCTGCGTAGGCTCCACAGGAAATGGCGGATGTACAGAAGGTGCCGGTAGACATTGTCATCAAGGTGGTCGGTCTCCAGGTCCACCTTGAACCCTCCAGTGGGCAGCATGATGGGGGGATGGTTATCAAAAGACTCCAGAATGTCATCTGCAAGGGACAGCCCTCCCATCAAACCATTTTGTTTCAACCTGTGCTTAAATCCACATTGTTCCTGGATTATGTGGGGTACAACGTCCCTCAAGTCAACATCCCATCCGGCTTTGCATGTCAAGTCCAAAATGGGGCAGTGCCAAAGACTCCATTTGGGAGGGAGGTTTGGGGCCTATAAACATCTGCCAGGCTGAGTGGAACCCCTTTGGCCCCAAGATCCAGCTGTTTCAACCACCCACCCCATCTCCAGGGGTGAAAAACAGGTAATTTTGCAAACCAAAACATCAGCTTGTCTTGGAAACTGATGTTTGGAACAACATGTTAATGGACCTTCTACTAAAGCTTCTCCAGGGATCTAGCCTGAGGTTTTCCAGGTCAACCAGCCCAGCCACATAACATCTGAAGCCTCACCTGTCCTCACAGCTGCAAGAGCATCACTGTTGCTGGGTTGCCATGCAGAGACACACCCCATGGCAGATGAAGTCTGGTACTGCATCAAAATGTGATGGAGCTGTGCTGCGTTCAAGGCAGGAAATTCACTTCTCAAAACTGGCCAGGTCATCTGAGCAAAGTAAGGAAGCCTCGGGTAAGCTTTCTTTTTTTAAACTCTTGTTTATTTCTAAGTTGTGTTGACAAATGCAAAAATAGTCCTGTAAGGATCATATGTACGATGATATTATGTATTCAAGATGGACAGTGATTACTATTTATATGTTACTTATATGTAAGGGTGTAGGTCTATACATATGTTGCATATAGTATGTTTAAATGTGTGTTGTGTATGTGTACACTTTTGAGAGCTAGCAACTAAATTTCATTTTTAAGGTGTGCCATTGTGCCCACAGTAAAAAAATGACAATAAAGGTTTATCTATCTATCTATCTATCTATCTATCTATCTATCTATCTATCTATCTATCTATCTATCTATCTATCTATCTATATCTATCCATCCATCCATCCATCCATCTATCATCTATCTATCTATCTATCTATCTATCTATCTATATCCATCCATCCATCCATCCATCTATCTATCTACAGTATCTATCTATCTATCTATCTATCTATCTATCTATCTATCTATCTATCTATCTATCTATCCATCCATCCATCCATCCATCCATCCATCCATCCATCCATCCATCCATCCATCCATCCATCCATCTATCTATCTATCTATCTATCTATCTATCTATCTATCTCTATCTATCCATCCATCCATCCATCCATCCATCCATCCATCCATCCATCCATCTATCTATCTACAGTATCTATCTACAGTATCTATCTATCTATCTATCTATCTATCTATCCATCCATCCATCCATCCATCCATCCATCTATCATCTATCTATCTATCTATCTATCTATCTATCTATCTATCTATCTATAGTTATCTATCTATCTATCTATCTACAGTAACAGTGCTATCTTGTGTCGAACAAGTTGGGCTAGGAAGAGTGGCATGCCAAACCTTCCTCGTTCTAGAACTTCTGGATGTCTGTGGTGGCCCTCCACTATCTTCAGCAGCTAGCCACATCTGGTCATGAGTTGACCCATGTTTTTGACTGTGTGGCCTTCAATATGTGGTCAGCCACCCTCGTCTAGACACTCACCTGCAGCAGCTGAGAATTTGGCATGGCTAGCAGGCTGGCGATGCTGGAGAGCTTGATGAAGAACTGGTCAGCTAATGGCCCCAGGCCCACGCTCTGCGCCCATTCCAGAAGGAGACGTAAAGTGGCCCGTATCCTGACCCCTTTCGACCAGTGGAAGCAGCCCAGAGAAGAACCTGGACATGAGAGAGTAAGAACAGGAATGGATCAGCCACACCTGACCGACGTATTTCTATAGAGTCCTTCAAGTTCCACAGAAGGAAAAGGAGATCCTTGCGTTGCAGATGACTGGGAGGCAAGGGGCAAAGTGCCCCATGGTTTTATGAGTTCCCCAAGCCAGGATGAACCAACTGCCCCTCACCTTTTTCCATGAGCTGGTTGAAGAGGAGGGTGTTGGAGAAGAAGAAGAGGTAGGCAAACATCTGGGAGGTGACTTCAGGATGGACATCGTACTGATGGAGAAGGTCCAGGGCAGCTTGGTAAATCAGGACCACTTTGCGGATATCCTCGGGCAACGTGTGAGAGGAGAGCCAACCATCCTGGCCTTCGCTTTGGAAGGGGTTACACTCCAATAACGGGGGCAAAGCCACATAGAGGGACTGCGAAAGAGGGACAGAGAGGAGAAGGAAAAACGAGAAACAGGAGGCGTTGAATTGGATCGGGAGACTAAAACATACGAAGAACGGTTGCAGGAATTGAGTCTGGCTAGTCTAAAGAAAAGAAGGACTGGGTGTGTGTGTGTGTGACATGATAGCAGTGTTCCAGGATTTGAGGGGCTGCCACAAAGAGGAGGGGAGGTCAACGTAGGCAAGACACCCCCACCCCGCCTCCTGATCTTATTTGTTTCTGCAAAGAGGAAAAATGCGTTTACGGTTTTTGTTTTTTTGTTTTGTGTCTTAATGCAGCAATTGGCTTCTCTCTTCTGCTGCCTCTACCCCATCTGACATCTGGATTGCAAATTCCTGGGAGGCGAGCCTTGCTCCCGACGTCCCCTCTCGCTTACATTTCTGCTATGCGGCAAAAATTCCGGTCGGAGGCCCTTCCCGCGCCTCAGGACCTGCTCTCAGATCTGGTCTGCCCCCTTCGCTCCCCCCCCCCAAGCAGAAGGAATCTCCGCCCCCTCCCCCTTGGAAGAGGGGGAGGAACAAACCCAAACAGAGCAGTCTGTTGTGCAAAAGGGAAGAAAGGAGACTTCTGTCTGAAGGACAGGGTGACGTCCTGCCCCAAGGAGGAACTCAACCATTTCAGGACTGACTCCCAGCATGGGGGGAAATGGGAGCCTCCTCCAAGTTGGAAAGCTCTGCAGATGTTTCTCCTTTCACCGACTCCTTGGTCTTCCTCCCTCCCTTCTTTCCTTGTGGTGTACAATCAGTCTCTTTTCCAACAGCTCTGTTCTCCCCCTCCTGGACCGGTGAGGAACCAGGAACTCAGCAAGGAGATCTTTGCCCATTTCAGCCATTCGTGAAAGGAGGGTCCCATGGCGAGCATAAAAAAAGGCTCTTAGCTTCTGAAAGCTGAAGGGGATTTCTGGCGACCCAATGGAGGCAGATGTGCTGTTTTCTTGGCCACAACACGGGAACAACATTTCCTGTTGTGCCCTATTAGTCTAAAAACAACAGGATCCAGTTTTGGTCACCACGATGTAAAAAAGATGCTGAGACTCTAGAAAGAGTACAGAGAAGAGCAACAAAGATGATCAGGGGACTGGAGGCTGAAGCATATGAGGAACGGCTGCTGGAATTGGATATGTCTAGTTTAATGAAGAGAAGGACGAGGGGGGACATGATAGCAGTCTTCCAATATCTCAGGGGCTGCCACAAAGAAGAGGGAGTCAAGCTATTCTCCAAGGCGCCTGAGGGCAGGACAAGAAGCAACGGATGGAAACTAATCAAGGAAAGAAGCAACCTGGAACTGAGGAGAAACTTCCTGACAGTTAGAACAATTAACCAGTGGAACAACCTGCCTCCAGAAGTGGTGAATGCTCCAACACTGGAGGTTTTTAAGAAGAGACTGGACAGCCATTTGTCCGAAATGGTGTAGGGTTTCCTGCCTGAGCAGGGGGTTGGACTCTATGACCTCCAAGGTCCCTTCCAACTTTATTATTATTATTAAGACAGTCACGGATTCATAATATGCCTTGAAGAATCCAGTTCTGTCACATCTTTCTTTCTCTCGAAGCCCTGAAGGGATAGTCCTTGCGTGCTGAGCCAGAAGCAACGACAGGCCCAGTCTCGGATTCTTATTTGTTGCTGGCTGTGGCTGATGGAAATTGTGATGCAGGAACATCTGGAGAACCGCTGGTGGCCCACTTTTTGCAAGTCTCGGCTTCCCTTGTTTAATTTGCAATACTGAAATCTCCCGAAGTCTACCGTCCATGTACAGCCCAACTGAACATTTTGTAAGAACGGCCAAGATCAACCAACAAAATTCCTGAGTTTTTCAGCCCGTATCATTCACACCAAGACGTGGGATCTAATTCCTCTAACCGACCCTCACCCTTGCAGGGAGAAAGCTAGTCTCAAACGTGGGCTTGCTTTCTCCTTGCAAAGCACACCTTCCTGTTTTAGCTAACTCTTTAGCTGGGAAGGAGGGAAAGCGAAAATTCCCATTTTCCTGACTCCCTGGAGCCACTTCGGGTTGACGTACCTTGGAGATGTAGTAAACACACTGCTGAAAGGTGTACATGATCACTTCCTCAAGAACTGTCATGGCTTCCTCACTGGCTGTGATGGTCAAGGAGAAGAGGGATTCCTTGGAACCTGTGGAAAAAGGGAGATAAACCTCTATGTGGAGATTTCAGAATTAGATGTCTGGATCAGTCCAGCTCAACTCCAGAAGCCTACTTTTAGAAGTCTTCCTCCTCCTGACATGCTAGCTTTTTACTTTGAGGGGGTGGGGAGGGATTGGATTGAATCCACTGATTGAAGCTGAATTTTCAGTGGAATTTAATTCTCTTCCCTGACCTTCTTCGCTGTACTATCAGCATGGGAACCGAGATAGGACGAAAACATGGAAGCCGTCCAGAACATGGTTTGTTTGCTCTCTTTTTCCCCTTGGGATGAAGCTGGGCAAGGGGGAGGAGGAGGAGAAGCACCCAAAGATAACACAAGGTCAACCAGCTGAGGAATTAGCCAGTTTTCATCCAACTCAAGCTTGGGAATTATTTCTGTTAAGCTGAGTGGGGATTTCTCTTTGGCTGGACAACCCCAAAGGAGAAAAAGATGCACGTGGTTTGCCTTGTAGGACCTTTCGTGGTCCAGCTGGTGGCCCATACAATGGTTCCTTGCACAGCAGAGATAGGGAACTAGTGATCCTCCATAATTTTGCTGAGCTCGGCTTTATCACAATAGATCTCCAGGTGGATTGCGATCAAAGGAAACCAAGGGACATCTCAAACATCATCCAAAATGGCTGAGGATGGGAGGAAGTGGAGTTCAGGAATATTTGGAGGGCCACCGGCTTCCCCAATGGCACTGGGTCAAAGTCAAGTTCTACTCAACGTTCTGAATCAAAATTTTGAGGAAGCTCTCACTGACACCTCGACTCCAGGAATGGACGTTCCTCCACTTACCCTTGATGTCCAGCTCTTCTTCCATGTTCTGGATGTAAACGGGGGATTTCTGCTGAATGAAATACAGGATTTCGATGGAGTTGGACATCCAGAAAATCACATGCTGAAGGTCGGGGAGAAGGTCTGTGATGGTAAAGCGGGAAAGCGACGCTGGATCCTGGCTGGCAAAACAGACCCAAGAATTAAAAGGAGTCTAAGATGGCTTTAGACCTTTATTGTCATTTTTTTTTACTATGGGCACAATGGCCCACATTCAAAATGAAATTGAGTTGCTTGCCCTCAAAGCGTACACATACATAACGCACATTTAAACATGCTGTATACCACATAGGTACAGACCTACACCCTTACATACAAATAATATATAAATATTAATCACTGTTCAACTCTTCTTGAAAGAAATAGGAATACAGAGAACTTACTGTAAGGATTGTTTCTCTGCAAGCTCGTTTGTTTTCTCCTAGAATCAGAAAGCACATAGGAACAAATTTTAAAAAAATTAAAATCTGTGCCAGTGATCTACAGAAATGGACAAAGCTATCTCTGATCTCTCGGCTCCGGGAACGTATGGGTTCCGTTGCCTGGGATAAGCAAAACAGCAAGAATTAAAGTTCTTTTTGAAGATTTCTAGCTGCTGGACCACACATTCCATTTCTGGTGGCCGTTATGCAGGATAACCAAAGATTTCATCTGCATTTTTATGAAAACCAAGCCAATTCACGCTGCCTAAATGAGTGTGGCCATTAAAATGCAGATTCCATTCAGGGCCTGCCCTTCTCGGAGGGCCCTGCAAAACGCTTCAACCTCAAACGGTCTGGAATTCAAAACGCCTGGCTCTTAATTCAAAACGGTCCCTTCAAGTTTGACACGAGCGTTTGGCACGTCGTCATGGAAGAGGCTGCTTTGATCGCTCTGAAAGTGTTTTGATCTCAAAATAACCACCATTTTGAATTCGAGGTTGTCGTGCCAACTACAACAGCTTTTTGAAAAAGAGCAAAACTGATAAAAGGGTGCATATTTTGAGAACGGAACACACACGCGATGAGGTTTTACCGTGAACCGAGTACAAAAATGAGGATCTTCGTGCGAGCTGTGTAATTTGGATTTTCTGGAAGAAAAAAAAGGCATTCGGATACCGTGCAAATTTTGACCTGGAAAGAGGGGAAGGGAACCTTGAAGATCAGAGAGGCACCAACAGGAGATCATATATTTGTAGCTCAGGGTTGAAATGAGGGGTCCTTGGTGCTCTCTGAGCTGGGTTGTTTTGCTGCAGACATTTCATTACCCAACTGGGCAACATCTTCAGTGTAAGGGAGTGTGGAGTTGCCTCTCTCTTTATGTACAAGTCATTTGCCTTGTCAGTACTGGTGGGAGTGTTAACACCTAGCAGTAAATAATACCCCAATCAAGGAACTATCAGCTCAGACAAACAAAGAGTAAATAAGAGCGTAATCAAAGAACCACCGAGAAGATTCCCATCAAGACTGACTGAACAAGACATTTCTATATAAACCCACAGTACCAAGGACCCCACAGCTGTCCTCCTTCTCCTCTCTGCAAACCCCTTCCTTCTAGCACTGATGATGTTACCTAGTTGGGTCATGAAACGTCTGCAAGAAAACCACCAAGCTCAGAGAGCACCAAGGACCCCATAATCCTCCTCCTTCTCCACTCTGCAAACCACACTCCCTTCTAGCACTGATGATGTTACCTAGTTGGGTCATCAAACATCTGCAAGAAAACCACCAAGCTCAGAGAGCACCACGGACTCCTCAGTCTTCTCCACGTCTCCCCATTCTTAATTCTCAAACCCCACTCCCTTCTAGCACTGATGATGTTACCTAGTTGGGTCATGAAACGTCTGCAAGAAAACCACCAAGCTCAGAGAGCACCAAGGACCCCATAATCCTCCTCCTTCTCCACTCCGCAAACCACACTCCCTTCTAGCCCTGATTATGTTGCCTAGTTGGGTCATGAAACGTCTGCAATTAAACAGCCAAGTTCAGAGAGCACCAAGGACCCCTTGGATGAGACAGAGAGAGAGAGAGGGAGTGAAAACAGACTGAAACTGACAAGGACTAAAAATGTCCCACCATCAAACCCCCAAATTGCCAACCCTCCCATTTTCTCCTTTTCTAACCAACCTACTGACCCACACGCTCTTCTGGATCATTTTCGTTGCCTTGAGGAGCAGCTGCCCAAAGTCTCCCAGCCGAAAACGGGTGGCCGAGTGCTGGATGCAGAGACACAGTAAAAAGGCCGGCGCCAACTTGTGGTCATCTCCTGTGGGTTCGATGAGCGTCATGACCCTTCTCAGCAAGAGGTCTTCGTTGGCCTTGTCAAACTCCAGCTGTAGCTTTCTCCGGCCGTTCTTCCGGCCAGAGTAGGACTGGACATCCTGCTTTTTGGAAGAAGCGGAGGCCTTGTCTTTGAAATGGGTGCCACACATCTTGCAGGTGGACGGCGGCTCGGCTTCAGAAGCCCGCCGCAGGGCTCTCAGCCTCACCAGCGTCTGGGTGGGCAGCAGCTGAGTTTTGAGAGGGTCCTTGTAGAGGAACAAGTAGGAGAGGCCAAGGGAGATGAGGTCGCCGTGATGGAGGACCACCGTCTTTCCCACCTCGGAGAAGTTGATGGAGACGCTGGCGCCGGGGATGGGTTCCAAGATGAGTCTCTCTTCGGAGCGATGGTGAGAACGGGTGGGCAGCTTCACCCGCCGGATGGAGCAATGGAGAGGAAGGATGTCCGGTGCCGAAAGGCTAATGCTTGGCTTGCTGGCTTGAGTCCTTTGGCCAACCGTGTGCTGCTCGCGGTTCAACAGGTACACCAGACTGTCCTACAGAGTCCAACAGACAAAGCAGGTAGATAGGGCCGAGCTCAGGGCAGCCTGTTCTGACCGGGGGGACCCTCATGCCACGTTCGGGGGGGACTTCCTTTTCACAGCCCAACAAGGGGGGCTACCAAAAGCAACTTAGAACTTCCCTCCTCCACACAGATGAAGGATCACCTGCTGGGATGGTGGACAATCTCCTGGGGTTGGATGGAGGGGATGCTGGCTGAGAAGGGAGGCGACTGAGAAGAATGGCAAAGGTATGGATCTAGAGCAGGGGTCTTCAAACGTGGCAACCTTAAGACTTGTGGACTTCAACTCCCAGAATTCCTCATCCAGCCAGGGCTGGCTGAGGAATTCTGGGAGTTGAAGTCCACAAGTCATAAAAGGGCCAAGTTTGAAGACCCCTGATCTAGAGAATAGCAGGATGGGGAAGAAGTCTTGACTAGGGGACATGGGAGTTACAGCCCTACTCTTCTGGAAGGAAGGGGGTCACAGAACCTGGCTAGGGAGCTCTTGTTGCAGTCTAGAAAACTCCAAGGCAGAGGAGCATCCTGGCCACCATCAATCATGGCCATGGCTTTCCAACACACCTGGGGGTTGGCTGGGGATAATGGGAGGTGCAGTCCAAGGCATCTAGCAGGGGGGCAGCTTGAAAAAGGCTGCCTTAGCTAAGAGGGGACACTTACATGTTGCTGGCTGTATCCCTGCAGGAGCAGAAGATGTGGGGACTGATAGAGGGAGAGCCTCAAGGTGCTGCTTCCGTTTGGCTCTTCAGTGGCGGCAGATGCCCGCCCGTCTGGCACCCCCTCCATGCATCGGAGGGTCTCCGGCAGTGTGGAGTAGTGCCGCCGAAGAGGCCCCTCCTCTTTCTGGTCCTCTGGTGGGCCTGCTTGGCTAAGGCTGGTCTCGCTGACAGTGCGCCTAAGACTGGGGGGCGACGTATGGCAAGCTGCCAAGAGGGTCATGGTGCCTTTGGTCCGGTTGCGCTGGAGTTTCCGAGCCTGGGCGTTAATTCCTGGGGGTGAAGGAGAAGAAAGTTGGCAGATAAGACCCATCGAACCACCTGCACCATCTAAGCCAACATCCTGTCTTGCCCTCTGGGGCCCGGATGCTTCTTTTCTTACTCACGGTGCATTTCTCCTGACCTTGGAGGTTCCATACAGACGCAACTAAGATCCATCTGGACAGCTGGTCATCATCCCTCCTAGAAGCTAGGAATTCCATCAGGAGCCCCTTATCCCACCTCCGTTACTTCCCAGTTGGTTGGAGTGAAGGACCCAGCTAAAACAGCTGCTCCTCATTGATCCTGGCTGGTCTTTAAAATGAAGCAGGAAGCATGAGGAACCTCAAGAGATCTTCTTCAGACTGCAAGATGGACATTGAAACAACAACAAAGGTAAGATTTCTATACTGTTGCCAAGGGACTGTCATGGACATGTTCATGAAGTCTCTAGAAGACTTGAAGGTCCACTTCTGTAAAATTATCAACTCTGAGCCCTGATTGTGAAGAACAGTGCTAGACATTATTTCAGAATAACAGAGTTGGAAAGGACCTTGGAGGTCTTCTACTCCAACCCCCTGCTCAAGCAAAAACCCTATACCATTTCAGACAAATGGCTTTCCAATCTTTTCTTTAAAACCTCCAGTGATGGAGCACCCACAACTTCTGGAGGCAGGTTGTTCCACTGGTTAATTGTTCTAACTGTCAGGAAGTTTATCCTTAGTTCCAGGTTGCTTCTCTCCTTGATTAGTTTCCATCCGTTGCTTCTTGTCCTGCCTTCAGGTGCTTTGGAGAATAGCTTGACCCCCTCTTCTTTGGGGCAGCCCCTGAGATATTGGAAGACTGCTATCATGTCCCCCCTCGTCCTTCTCTTCATTAAACTAGACATACTCAATTTCAGATATGGGATAGGATAGGATAGGATATATACAAATACACATACATGCACATACATGGATATAAGACATATAGATATATAGATATACATACACACACATAGAGGCACTTCATTGTAGAAGAATCAATACAACTCTGGTGGGAAATACCAGGATGACGAAATGAGAAAACCTCAGGTCTGACTTTAATTAAAAGGAAATGAAAACAAAAAACAAAAAAAACCAACAACCCCACAATTCCAGGGAGAAGATCTAAGGAGGAACTTGGAGTCCTTTTGCAGAGGGCTGCTTCACCTCATCTCAACCCACTTTTTCGCGGTAAATTCATGCCAGTTTCAACAGGAACATCTGGGGACCTCTAGTTTTTTTTTTTAGTTTTTTTTTTGTTCCTGCTAACCTGGCCCCTTCTGTGACCTCTTGTAAATGGCTGCATCCTGGCGAAATGCAGATTCCTTTTTAACTTTGGGAAATAACGCATTTGAAACAAAAACAAAACAAAAAAGTTTGGGATGGCGGGTCAAGGAAAAGGAGGGGGCCGCTTATCCATCGTCGAAATCCCGCTGCCGGGATAAAAGATGTTTCCCTATATTTCTGCTCTCCGTCCTGGCCTCGCTCCCAAGCCATGCTGCAGAACAAAAGCCCAAAATATATTCCAAGAGAGATTGCACACAGAGAGAGACACACCCACACACCCCAAAAGACCATCTGGCTGGGCCAGGCAAGTGACATTTCTCTTCGCTTCTCCCCCCCCCCTCCCTCCCTCCCTCCCGTCAGCCTTTTCCAGATTCCCTTCTGCCTTTTCAGCAGCTCCGCTCTCTTTCTTCTGACACACGAACCACAAAACACACACGAATCCCTTATTCACATCTGTGCAGAAACCTTTCCCAGCATGCTTTCCGTTATTGGGGGGGGGGTTTAAGAAACGGGAAAAGTCTCTTCCTCCCTGCCTCCCACCCTCCTAACCCAAATCCCTGGAAATAAGCCAAAGCGTGAATGCAGAGGCACGGATCTGTTTCCCTGACCAAGGAAGGTTGAAGAGCATCAAACGTCTTACCGCCAAAGTTGAGCCAAGGGATTCGGTCTCCCTACCAGCTGAAGCCAGCTCATTTGCCAGCACACTGGGATGGTGACAGGACTTGCCGACTGCAGTGGAGACTCTGCGCAATTAGCTGCAGAGGGAAGGAACAAGTAACTTCTCCACACCGTCTCTCCAGGAGAGAGAGAGGGAGAGTGTGTCTCGCTACCATGGGGCACGACGCAAAGCTTGTAAATGCAAGCGCAAGAAGTCCGATAACGCCTCATGCAAAACCAGAGGAGCAATCTCTCTCTCCTTTCTCCTGTCTCTGACCCCTGGGCTCTTCAACCATCAGAGGAGGTTGCTAAAACAGTTCAAGCCAGTTGGTTGGACTATTGAAGAAGGAAGCCCCAAAAGAGTTTGGGGTGTGGGGTGTGGATACAACTACGCCAGCCTCAAAAAAACAAACGATAGAATCATAGGGGAGCTTGGAGGTCTCCAATGTTCTGCCCGAGGCAGGAGTCCTATACCATCCTGGGAAAAATGGTGGCGCAATCTTTTCTGGACTCCAGCAATGGAGCACCCACCTGAGTATGGGTGAACCCACAACTCATTGGACCGACACATTTGTTGGATGATGGATTCACCTCTGTCCTCCATTCTCTGCCCAATGGGGGCAGCTGCTCCTGGGATCCCTGTCTACCCATCTTCAATCCGCAGTTTTCCCGTAGAAGCGAGATATCGCCGCCTTATTTGAGGGTGGACCACGTCTTCCATAAAACTTCCATTATCTTCCCCAAACTAGATTTCTCAAGTTTTTCTCACAGTCCCTGAGTGGGGGACTAAAAAAATAAATAAAACCTTCTGCGTTTCCTGGGAGAAGTGAAATTAGAGGTGGGACACTTCCCCTCCCCTTTGGGAGAAGGTGGAGAAAGAATGAAAAGAGCTTCTTCCTGGATGAAACAGAAATCAGGGTCAGAAAACTCTCCAAGCCCATTTATAAAGGAAACACGACTTAGAGTCCACCAAGCAATCTACTTATTGGTGAGGAACGGCCTTGCAGTACTCAAATACATTTTTTTGTTGTTTGCTTGTTAAACTCTGCCTTTGCTGGGAAGAAACTCAAAAAAAGAGGTGACTGGAGCAGGGATTGGCCAGAGATGCTTACTGGGTTGTTTCTATGTCTCCAGGATTAGCAAAAAGAAGGACAAATAGAGCAGAATTAGTCTTTTCGCAATAACCAAGCAATGAGACTCAGGTCAAGCTGGACCACAAATGGCTGGTAGGAAGGAGGACTTGGCCAGCCAAAAAAGGGCCGAAGTACCTCCCAAGAAGCAAAACGAAGCTGGAGAGAGAAATGTGGACATTTGTTAAGATTCTGTACTCCCAAGAAGAGCAGCGAAAGTCCAAACTTAAATCTAGAGCTGGAGGCAAAGCTTGTTAGGTTGATTTTGATTAGGTTATCCATACTTGCAGCAAAATGTATATGGAGCTTCTCAATCAAAGGGCAAACTGGATTTTCAGTGTGTGTTTTTTTTCTTTGAAAACGTTTCACTTCTCCTCCAAGAAGCTTTCTTCACATTAGGTGCTCTTCAGAACTGAAGAAGCTTCTGGATGAGAAGGAATCGTTTTTCAGGGGAAAAACACGAGGAAAAATCCAGTTGCCCTTTGGAAAAGCACCTTTGGGACTCGCGGCCAATCTTTTCCCAGCTGGCATGTCCACACAACCCTATTTCCCAGCAAATGGTTTGGGAGGAAGGATTAGAGCCCATCAATTTAGCAGCCCAGCTGATCCAACTGTGGAGATCTGAAGCTTTTCCAAGCTTTTCAGAGGATTCTGTACTCCCCGGAAGAGCAGCTGAAAGTCCAAACTTAATCTAGAGCTGGAGTCAAAGCTTAGACTAGGCTTTTCAACCTTTTTACGATTGTACCACTTTTAGGAATGGCAATGTCGAGACCACCTAGCAAGGTGTCAAAACTTGGTGACAAAAAAAAACACCTGTTCAAAGTTGCAATTGCACTGAAATGACTTATGACCATTTTTCACAACTTATGACCATTGCAGCAACAGGGTCATGTGATTTATATTTGGATGTTGGCCAACTGATTCATATTTATGATGGTCACAGTGTCCCAGGGTCATGTGATCCCTTCTGCAACCTTTTGACAAGCAAAGTCAATAGCAAGCTGCTGGTGGGCCAAGGCTAAGGCGGGACTGTCCTTCCCTCCCTCCCTCCCTCCTCCGCTCCTTTTCTCATTCCCATCTCCTTGAAGGAAGAATTGAAACCCCCCCCCATATTTTCCCTCTTCCATATATTGATCAAACAAGGAAAGGCCTCCAGAGACAGAAAAGACAAGCTGCTGAGTGAACTAGCTTAAAAAGGCACTTCCCCTTTAAGAATTAGCTACTGGCTAGAAAGGAAAGTAAGGAACCCAGCCGGCACTTAAGGAAGAAAAAAAATGTAAGTACTGGCTGCCGGCTAAGGCAGCCTCCCCAAATGGCTCCATTCATAAGTAAAATCTGCAGCTCCAGAGGACTCTCTCACTGTAAGTCTTTGCCTGTGCTGGCTCTTTCCCTTCCCCACTGCACTTGGCTAGGCAGGGCTACGTACCACCTGCCACTCATTAATGTACCACAAGTGGTACGCGTACCACAGGTTGAAAAGCCCTGGCTTAGAGGACACCAATACTTGCAGCAAATGTCTGTGGAGATTCTCAATCATCCAGGTCATGGTTTTCCCAAAGGTGCTTTTTGCAAAGGGCAACTGGAGTTTCTTGGTTTTTTTCTTAAAAAATGCTTTGCTTCTCGTCCAAGAAGCTTCTTGAGTCCAATTGACTCAAGCTGTTTAAGAACCTTCTTGATCTTGAAGCTTTTCATGGGAGCAGGAAGGATGGCTATACGTTGTAAAACAAGCACAAGGGTCAAAGCTGAGATCAAAAACCCCGAGTTTTCGAATTAAGGCAGTCCCCAGAAGGTTGAGTGGAGGGAAGGCTTCAAAGATGGGCCAGCCCGGAAGGATTTTAGCTTGTTTTATCTTTTCGTCTTCCATCGTTCTCCTGATCTTAATAATCTGTCAACAATACCAGTTCACCCTAGAAATCGATCCTGGATTTTACCCTGGATTTTAAGTAATGGATGAAAGCTTGTTAAAGAGAGAACCTAAAAAAACTAAGGAGAAATTTCCTGACAGCGAGAACAATTACTCAAAGGACTAGCTTGCCTCCTGGAGTGGTGGGTGCTCCATCCCTGGAAGTTTTCAAAAATAGACCGGACAACTTTGATCGGGACGGTGTAGGATTCCTGCTTTGAGCAGGGGGTTGGACTAGAAGACCTTAGAGGTCCCTTCCCACCTTAGGATTCTATGAAGGAAAAGACTCAAGTCCAAATGAAGAAAAAGACTCAAGTCCAGATGAAGAAAAAGACTCCAATTCAAAATAAGGGGGGGGGGGAATGAACTTCAGCATTCTGCCTCCAGCTTCCTCTGCTAAAGAAAGCCAACTTTGAATTTCCTTATCTGTAGGAAAGGAACTATCTGTATTGACTTTGGGTAGCCAAACGAAAGCAAAATAGGGGGGGGGGGGGAGAAAAACAGCCACTCTGGAGTTTTTGCTCTCCAAAGAAGACGGTTAAACCCTCCTGAATCTCCCTGAGCTTTGCTGGAAAAACAAACACCAGGACTTTTCCTGGATGTGGCCAAATCTATCGCTCTCTGTGTCTGGCCTGTGGGTCTGGATGTCCCTCCCACGCTGCTGCGGCTGACGATGGACGCTGGACGCTGGACGCTGGGCTGCAAATGAAAACATGGGTTTCTGGGCGTGATGTGACTCCTGCTGTGCCAAGGGGGGGGCTGTTTTGCTCTTTTGGCCCCAAGGTTTGACTTGGCCCTACAGCGGGACGTATTTCTTGACAACAGCCAAGCAGCTTCTGCTTTCAAAGCCCACCAAGTGTCGCTTGGTGTAGAGACTGGCCTGTTTCAGCCTCTCCGGCTTGTGGTTGAGAGGTTTGGTTCCTCAAACTCCACTTGGTGAGCAGATGCAACCAGACGGGGCTTTCAGACTGAATCAAGTTCAGACAACCTGCTAGCAAGAGGGTTCTGCAACCCCACTAGACGTTCCTCTCCCTCTCTCTCTGGCGTGCCCAAAGAGTTCTCACCTTTTTAAAGCAGAATATTTATAGCTCGGGGTTGAAATGAGGGGTCCCTGGTGCTCCCTGAGCTTGCTTGTTTTCGGGCAGATGTTTCATGACCCAAACTAGGTAACAACAGCACTGATGATGTTGCCTAGTTGGGTCATGAAATGTCTGCCAGAAAACAGCCAAGCTCAGGGAGCACTGAGGACCTGACAATCCTCCTCATCCCTTCTTCCTCCCCTTCATTCCTTCTTCCCCTCCTCTTCCTCCTCTTCACAAACCCCACACTCTTCTAGCATTGATGATGTTGCCTAGTTGGGTCATGAAACGTCTGCCAGAAAACAGCCAAGCTCAGGGAGCACTGAGGACCTGACAATCCTCCTCATCCCTTCTTCCTCCCCTTCATTCCTTCTTCCCCTCCTCTTCCTCCTCTTCACAAACCCCACACTCTTCTAGCATTGACGATGTTGCCTAGTTGGGTCATGAAACGTCTGCCAGAAAACAGCCAAGCTCAGGGAGCACTGAGGACCTGACAGTCCTCCTCCCTCCTTCCTCCTTCTTCCTCTTCCTCCTCCTCCTCCTCCTCCTTCTCCCCTTCATTCCTTCTTCCCCTCCTCTTCCTCCTCTCCACAAACCCCACTCCCTTTAGCACTGATGATGTTACCTAGTTTGGGCCCTGAAATGCCTACAGAGAAGCAACCCAGCTCAGAGAGCATCCAGGACCCCTCAGCTCTCAGCATTCCTGCAACTGCCTTGCTTAGCAACAGAAATGTGGCCCCAAAGGTGGTCATAAACCGAGGACTACCCGCGTTAACTGGTCTTGACTGCCTGCCCTTAATCTCTCACGTCGTTTTGACTGTATGCACCGGTGCAGCCTTACGAATAAACTCTGCTGGGATTGCCGCTGCATTGCAGTCCTCGCCCATCAGCAAGGAAGGGACCCAGTGCTGATCCTTTGCTTCCCAAAACATCCATCTTTTTTAGGGTCAAACAAACCAACAAACAAGGCTAGTGATCCAGTTTGAAGGACTTTTGGCCAGGCCAAGATTTCAACCCAAACGTTCTCCCCTCCCACCCACCTCATCCAAAGCCGAATCCACGGGAAGTCCCAGAGCCTGTAGCTACACCTTCCAAAGCTTCCTTACGGTTTTTCACTAAGCGTACCTATTTGGCTGAATAATTTGTCTCCGCCAGGTTTTCCCCCAGGGTAGATCCTTGAACGGCCCCACTTCTCTAGGTCTAAGCCATGTGTTGATATATCCTTCCCTCCTCACCCCCCACCCCCCATCATGGCAGTTTTGCACGCTAGGCTCAAACCCAACAAATCACAACAAGATGACGGCTTGCGATATTGAAACCTCGCTGCCGCAGAGATGGCTCTCAACTTCTCCTGTTCCTCACCTGCTGTGATGGTGTCCTTGTCCTCGGACGTCATCTCCTCCACTTCGGACCTCTTCCGAAGCTCAAACCTCCGAGAGAAACCTTCCCGGGGCTTCCAAAGCTCCTGGATCAAAAGAGGTTTCTCGTGGTCCCTCAGGATTCTCAAGCCTTCCGTCTTCCACTGCTTTTCCGAGCCAGCAAATGTCCCAACGACATCGCAGAGAGCGTAACGGCCCACATCTACCCTGCGGAGTCCGTACCGCTCAAGAGCTTCTTTCAGCAGCTCCTGGGCACATGAGCTGGCCGTGGCCAAGACGCTCTTGTAGTGAGTCCCCACACAGACGTGACATCCAAAGACCTTGAGGACCCCCGGGGCCGAGACCTGGGTGGACAGTTCCGACGGATCCTCCTTGCTTGACCCCGAATAACTGGCCACCGAGCTGCGATCCTTGTAGCTTAGCGTCCGGTACAAGACCTGGGAGAAGATCCGGCTTTGTCGCTTGAATCGGTTTTTGGAAGGGGGCGACATGGCTGAAGGCGATCTGTAGAACATCGTGCAGGTGGGCGTCATGGAGGGTGGCTGGACAGAAAGAAAGCAGAGCCATGAATGTGTCGTCAGGAGGTCAAAAACAAGAGACAAATGGCTGACCAACTGCAGAGGTTCACAGAACCTCTGCAGAAGAACAACGATCCTGGAGCACAGGTGGCTTCTAGAGCCTACAGTTGGCTGGAGCCCCAGAGGGAGTTTGCTAACGTGGTTTTGAGAACGGTCCAAGAAAACCAAAGGAAGCCCGGCGAAGTCGCCCAAGGCAGGGACTTTCAAACGTGGCAACTTTGGGATAAACACTGCTCTAGCAACAATCATGCAGGTCCCAATTAATCTCCTGAACTAGATCCCCTTGGAAAGAGGGTGTATCCTGAGCATTACAATGTTCTCAGTCATTCCGGCCCTCCCGTGTTGCTTTCGGCGACGTGACAGCAGATCAAACAATCATTTTGTCCTTGCAAACGTCGTTGAACACAGCAGCCAACCATCTGGAGAACTTGTCACAGATCTAATCCTCGCCTGACCTCTACCTTCTTCCATCCCACTGTGAACAAAAGGCAGATTTGGGGTCAAGGGAAGGATTGGTCCTTCCACAGGACTGGAGACTAAAACATCTGAAGAACGGTTGCAGGAATTGGGTATGTCTAGTCTAGTGAAAAGAAGGACTGGGTGGGTGACATGATAGCACAGCAGTCTTCCAATATTGGAGGGGCTGCCACAAAAAAGAGAGGGACAACTTATTCTCCAAAGCCCCTGAAGGCAGGACAAGAAGCAACGGATGGAAACTAACCAAAGAGAGAAGCAACCTGGAACTAAGGAGGAATTTCCTGACAGTGAGAACAATTAATCGGTGGAACTGCCTGCCTTCAGAAGTTGTGTGTGCTCCATCACTGGAAGCTTTTAAGAAGAGATTGGACAACCATTTGTCTGAAATGGTGTAGGGTTTCTTGCCTGAGCGGTGGACCTCCCAGGTCTCTTCCAACTTGGTTATTTTGCCACGGGTAAAAATTCCCCAAACAAATCTGAACAATTTTATCGACTTGCCCATCTTATAACAACGTCACCAGCCGCCTTCGTTTTGGACCCAGAATTATCTGGATGCAAAATGTTTAACCGTTCTGAGCTCTCTGGGTATCCTTCAGCCTGGCAGCGGGACTAATAGAGCCGCAGGCTCCCTCTGAATTCTTTCTTAAATATATTTTGCCTTTTTGTCCTCCGCCAAGAACGCGGAAGACGTTCCCAAGGCCGCAAGACTGGCGGAGCTGATGCCTTCTCCCCCCGTTGGGAGGTTAATGAAATCTGTAAGGGATCTGCCATCACTTGGCTGTTTTATCAAGCCCCTGCTCAGTGCGGGACCACGGCTGGAGGGAATGGACAGTTACACGCCAAAATCTCAGCTTCTATTTTTAGGAGAAGGGAACCCCCCCCTCCCTGCTGGCTGAGATGGATTTGAAGCGAGGGTCTTTAAATGTTTCCAGCACAACCGAGGCATTAAACTCAGGTGGAAAGGCACTGGGTGGGAGGGGCAGGGCAAAAAAGGCAGGGGAAGAAATTTTGTGACTTTCTTGGCGCTTCTTGACCATCAACACCTGCAAACCTCTGTCGCTTTGATATTCCCACCCTAGAAAACACGTTCTGCAGAATAATACGCAGCCAGTCCTCAACTTACGGCGGGTTGCTTAGGGGTCATTGGACGTTATAACAGACACGCACACCCCCACACCCAAAAAAAAGAAAAAAAAGATGTTTAGGACCCAGTTCCAAAGTTTCAACGTCGGCCTCTCCTCCCCGGGTCACGTGGCTGTGTTTTTAGCGCTCAGCAATTACAACTAGGGTAAATATCACGGCGAGAGAGGTTGCAAATAAATTTAAAATCTATTTAATTTTTTCTTTTTATTTTTTTAAAAATGGGACTACAATTTAGGATGTGTGGTTTTTTTTTCCCCAGGTTACCGGTCTTTACATCCTTGCATGATCCAAATTCGGAGGCTTACCAACTGACATGTACTTAGGACAGTTGCACCGTCCCGAGGTCACGTGACCGCCCTTGGTTAACCTTCCCAGCTGGTTTCTGACAAAGTCGGGGGGGGGCAGATTCGCTGAACGACCACATGATTCCCTTAACAACGGCGGCCGAATAGGTTGTAAAATGGACCGCAACTCGGTTAACAAAACCGTCTTGCTTAGCAATGGAAAAATTGGGCTCAATTGTGTCGTAAGTCGAGAACTAACTGCCCTCTTCTCTCATATCTCCAGCTAGTAACTGTGGGTCGTTTTCTGCATGGAAGAGTGGAGAATTTAGGACTTCAACCTGCAAAAAATATGCTTTTTTTCCACCCGGATAATGGACATGTACTCAAATCGGATTTATGTCAGGCCTAGTACATTATTTTGGTAACGGCTTCCGCTCTTTTATTCTATAATAATCATTTGAGAGAATGTAATGTTTTTCTTTTCTTTCTTTAACCCTCCTAAGAGCTATCATTTGCAGATGGCCGTGACAATAAATCGGCGGGCTGAGGGAACCTATTTGGCAGCCTTCGTCTCTAATGCTGCCCCTTCCCCTTTATTTTAACAAAGTCTGTGGGAATCCGTGAAACCTTCACGAAAAAGCCGATCAGAAAATGCAACGGGGGAGGAAGCGAGAGGGAGGGACTGTTATTTCAGAGTCGCAATGTGGAAAACATTATTATTTCCAAAACAGCAAAGGAAATAGAAGGCGGGGGGGGGGGAGGGAAAAAAATATGAAACCGAAGCAAAATTTTGCTTTCTGCCGAATTTTATATCCTGTCCTTCTCTCCCTAGCCTAACTAAGCTTTCAGCAACAAGGGGACACCAGCTGTTTGCTGCCGGTGAAGCATCCTTGGGAAAAAAAAACATCTCCTTCTCCAGGTCTTTCCTGATCTGACCCCACTGAAGTAAAGCCGCTGAGGAGCAGACTGCCACGGTGAGGTCAGAAAAGTCAAAATGGCGGCCCCAGGAGTGCAACTGAAGCTCTGACACGCATAGGAACAGAGCGAGCTTGATGGAAGCTTCACGGCGGCCATATTTTCTGACCACACCTGATCTAACAACAGTTTAGTGACCGTTCCAAGTTACAACAGCACCGAAAAGAATTGACTGACGGCCGTTTTTCACACTTACGACCGTTGCAGCCTCCCCAGGGTCAGGTGATCAAAATTCAGAGGCTCGGCAACTGGCGTGTACTTAGGACAGTTGCAGCGTCCCGGGGTCACGCGATCTCCTTTTGCGACCGTCTGACCAGCAAAGACAACGGGGAAGCCGGATTCACTTAACGACCGTGTTACTAACTTAACAACCTCGGCGATTCGCTTAACGACGGCGGAAAGAAAGAACGTAAACTGGGGCAAAACTCCCTGAGGGGTCCTGGGTGCTCTCTGAGCTTGGCTCGTTTTCTTGCAGACGTTTCATTAGTCAAACTCACTTAACAAAAAATGTTTCACTTAGCAACGGAAAGGTTCGGGCTCAATTGCGGTTGTAAGTCGAGGACTCCCTCTTTAGCTAAATTACTTTAAGGCGTAGCTTTCATTCTTTTTTTTTTTTTTAAGGCATGGACCCTCCATCGGAGAACCAAACGCCACACTCGTTAAATTAAATTAATTCCGTGGAATGAAGGCCTTTGCTCCCAGGGCTTTTTTGATAATTCTCCCCTTTCTATCTCATCAAAAAGTGCAATCCAGAGAAATGTACAGACTGACACTAAAAACGAAAGAGAAACAAGATTCAGAATACCTAAGAACACAAGATACATTTTATCAACGGCTAGAAAAAACGAGGTAGAGAGAAAGGAGTTTAACATCTATTAGTAAACTAAACATTGGAACCCAGACAATATGTGGCTGATAAAATATTAAGGATTTGTGGCTATAAAAAATTAATACAATATTGAACCACCAAAAAAAAGTGCAACCCAGAGGCAGAATCTGGAACAATTTGGGGGTCACGTCCCTAATTTTCATGGCCTGCTCCTAAAACTTAAATCTGGACCCGTCTGCATTTGGGCAGAACTATGCTGGGGAAGAGCTTTTGCAAAGTCCTGAGCAAAGTCACAGAAATCTTTCTGGCAAAAACTTCTGAATTAAAAAAAAAAAACCTGCTTTGTTTCTGCTGACCAAGCCAAGAGGCTTCAGAGCAGGACGGTGTTTTAAAAAAATAATAATAATAAAATCCACAGATTTATAATGCTTGTGCCAATTAACTGGCATTTCATGGTTTCTCTTCCAACACATCCCACACCAAGTGGGCTAAAACTGAAAATCTCATCATCTGAATAGCTTAAAACAGAGCAAAGAAATGAAAGAAAGAAAAAACAACCCCAAAAATTATCAATTTGCTGGTGCTGGAATTTTGGCTGCTTAAAAATTCACGCTGGGCGTAGGAATTTTAAAATGATTTTCCAGTCCAGGCCCAGGCCATTGAGCTGTTGTGCTCTTTGCTTCTCGAAAAGCACCACACGAGAACAAAAAGAATGTGTTGGGTTTGTGTTCCAGCTCTTCCCAAACGCCACAAGTCTCCAAAGGTTGCTTAATAAAGATTTTTATTACAGCCATCGCCATCGGGCAATTGCACGGAGCAGCGGAAACGATCATCGTAGAAAAATGGTTCCTGGTCTTACCCCCTAGGACCGGCCCAAATAACGCCACGTGTCCCGAAAACCACCAGCTGTATGCTGGCTCTTTGCAAAAAAAAGCCCACACACAAACACACAACCTGGAAAGCGGAGTCCAGTCCTCCCTCCCTTGGACTCAAGAACAACCTTCCTCTGTTTTTGAAATTTCTCAATAACTGCAAAAGCCAAGGTAGGGAGAATTCACTGCCATAACAATGCGGCTTTGATTTCCAACACACACACACACACACACACAACTCCCCAGCCTGACCAGCGTCTTGTGTCTCCATGGAGCACAAATGTCAGAAGCAGAATTCCTTCTCCTCCTTTCTCTGGAAGGTTTTAGTCACATTGCAGCCTAAAAGCCCGGATTGAAGAAACGATCAGAACAGCTGGATAATCACCTCCAAATCTTTGATCCAGATCCAGCGGAAAGACAGGATCCAAGCCTTTGGGAAAGCCCACCAAGCCCACCCCAAGGCCAGATGGCCCTAGCTGTCCCAGGGCTCAATGTCAGAGGCCACGGAGGGCAGAAAAGTTCTCCTTAGGAGCCTCCCCCCAGCACAACTAAACCCAGTTGGGTCACCAATGACAACCAGGCAAGCTTCTACTTGCCCCTGTATGTGGGAATGGGTGGGTTCGTTCCTAGCTGCAGTTTTCATGCACGCCAAAAAAACAAGCATCTTGAGGCTCTTCCTGTAGATTGTTTGAGGGGAAAGGATCCAAAAAACAAAGAAAGGGGAATTGCCTTTGCGCTGCTACTCCTGCAAAAAAAAACACCACAAAAATCTTCTCTCTTTCGTGTCTCCTGATCACCGCTGCCCTTGCATCACAAACTCCTTTCCTATAGAAACTGTCACATATAAATAGAGAGCGGACCCCCCCCTCCCTTCTAGCACTGATGATGTTCCCTAGTTGGGTCATAAAACGTCTGCAAGAAAACAACCCAGCTCAGAGAGCACCAAGGACCCCACAGTCGTCGTCGTCATCCTCCTCCTCCTCCTCCTCCTCCTCCTCCTCCCTTCTAGCACTGATGATGTTCCCTAGTTGGGTCATGAAACGTCTGCAAGAAAACAACCCAGCTCAGAGAGCACCAAGGACCCCACAGACCTCCTTTTCCTCCTCCTCCTCCTCCTCCTCCCCACAATCTCACTCCCTTCTAGCACTGATGATGTTCCCTAGGTGGGTCATGAAACGTCTGCAAGGAAACGACCCAGCTCAGAGAGCACCAAGACCCCACAGTCCTCCTTTTCCTCCCCTCCTCCTCCTCCTCCTCCCCACAATCTCACTCCCTTCTAGCACTGATGATGTTCCCTAGGTGGGTCATGAAACGTCTGCAAGGAAACGACCCAGCTCAGAGAGCACCAAGGACCCCACAGTCCTCCTTTTCCTCCTCCTCCTCCTCCTCCTCCTCCCCACAATCTCACTCCCTTCTAGCACTGATGATGTTCCCTAGGTGGGTCATGAAACGTCTGCAAGGAAACGACCCAGCTCAGAGAGCACCAAGGACCCCACAGTCCTTGTCCTTGCTCTCTTCTTTCCCTTCTCCTCCACTCCCCACTCTTTTCTAGCACTGATAATGTTACTTAGCTGGGTCACGAAACGTCTGCAAGACAACGACCCAGCGAGGACCCCTCATTTCAACCCTGAGCTGAGAGATTCCCCCTTCTGTTGGCCTTCGCCAACGCCGGCCAAGTCTCCTTCGGAGGCGCTAATCCCTCTCAATCGGCTTTGAAGGACTTCCAGCCCTTCTTGGACACAGACCTCGGACACGCACGACGCCGCCGCCCCCCCCCCCGCGTCTTTTCCTTGAGGACTTGGCACTTGGCTTGACCTCACCCCCACCCCCGCCCGTCCCTCTTTCCCTCTCCACCCACGCCACGCGACCAGCCACTCGCTTCGCTTTGTGCCTTCACCAAGGGAGGGGGGGGACTCCTCAACCTCAAGGCCCCCAACCACCCCCCCACCCCATGGCTGAAGACCCTTTAGCTCCGGCTCCATCGGCCCCCATTGGGAGGAGGGGGCACTTTCCTTCCCGGGCAGCGCTCCCAAGGCTCCTGCATCCGTGCTGAGTGACCGGTGCAGAAGGGGAGCGGGGGTTGGGGGGGGGGAGAGGACCGGTCTATCGTTGCATCCTGTCTCCCCCCCTCCCGCATCCTTCTCCCCCCCCCCCCACCTCCCCAATTCCGATTCCAGGGAAACCGACCCCAGCCTCCCTCCCCCCCCCTGACTTTGCACGCTGGCCCCCTCCTTCCCTCCCCACGACCCGCACCTGCAAAGTGCGGCGAGTTGCCACTCACCTCCCGGGCCGGGGTCTCCGCCACCGCCCGGGGGGCATCGTGCCCGGCCGAGCTCAGCGAAGCCCACCCGAATTAAGAGCGCAGCTTCTTCAGCCGAGGCGGCCGCTTCGCCACGTCCCGGGCAGCCGGAGCGGAGCAGCGACGCCTGGTGGCCGCCGCGCGCCACGACGCGCCCCATCCCCAGCAGCGCGCTTTGACGGTGCGGGGGGGGGGACTTGTCGTTGCGGGCGCTGCGCGTTTTGTGTCTTTCCCCCCCCCCACACACACACACACACGTCCCTGAAGGACCCACGTCCGCCTCCCCGGCCGTTGCCGGAGCCGACGGAGCCCGAATTGGGCCAGGAACAGTCCCGTTCAGACGTGCAGCTGGGCAAGCGGGACTGCTAGCCAAGCCCCCTGGGCTGAATTTGGGGTTGGTGTCTCTGAACCCCGAAGCCGTTGCATGCCGGTGAGTGCCCACCCCCCCTTTCTCGCTTCCTCCCCTGTTAAATGATGGCAGCCACCTTAAACTCTCCTGGCCTGGTTTTGACTTGTCCCCAAGGTGCTTTTCCAGGAGGCAACTGGACCTTTTTTGGGGTGTTTTTCCTATTTTGAAGACATTTCGCTTCTCATCCAAGAAGCTTCTTCGGCTCTGCCTGGAGGGTGGGGAAGAGAAGGATTTGTATTCCAATGAAGGAGAATATTTTAGCTCAGGGTTGAAAGGAGGGGTCCTTGGTGGTCTCTGAGCTGGGTTGTTTTCTTGCAAACAGGATTTATATTCCTGGTAGGCAGGATAATCCTTCCCTTCCCCACCATCCAGTCAGAGCTGAAGAAGCTTCTTGAATGAGAAGCGAAACGTCTTCCAAAGAAAAACAAGAAAGTCCAGTTGCTTCCTAAAAAAGCCCCTTGGGGACAACCCTGACTGAGACTCTCCATAGACATCTGTTTTTGACTTCTTACTCAGCTGTTTTGGGGGAAAGTGGCTATCTGGGTCCATTTGCATTAACCCAGATTTAATTAACCAGGTTAGTATGTTTGGAGGTGCAGCAGAGAGCCACGCTTTCCGGTTTCCTAAACGTTTTCCATCTACTTTATACGTAGATATAAGATAGAAGTGCTTTTAACTATGTTTGTTTGGGTTAAATAACTGCATGTGTTTTTCATCTCTGGACTCTTCCTGGAGACTTTTGAATTTTCCTTGCTCAATTTTTCTCCAGCTGGTGGGAACTGGAGTCTTCCCTAGGTGTGGATTAGACAGGATCAGGATTTCCTGACTTGATCTCACGTTTGGGTTGTTTTGAAAGGGAATTGAAACTTTTAAAGAGGTATTAGACTTCTCTCTAGCAAGCAGCAATACTCAATGGTATTTTGTGTGTCATCCTTCTGACAAACCACAACGATTTCATCCCACAACTATTTCACCCTGGTGATGTCACCCTTTGCTTTACTGATAAGGGTCACATCACACTTACTAAAGCTGACTCTGAAGCAGTTTTCCCCTTTGCATTCTTCTGTCTGTAATTATTTTTGTCCTGCTGCTTATTCCTACCCAACTCCAAAATGGAGTTGCAACATATATATATATATATTTAAAAATAAAAACCACAGGAAAGTAGATCAGGTAGAGATGTTTTTAGCAGAAAAACATAAGCCATTCCATTAAAAGGGTTTTTTAAAAAATAGATTGTATGCCCAAATCTTGAGAAAACTTACTTGAGATAGATCCATAATGAAAGCTAAACATTTCTGTTTTTTTGCCCCCCAATAATGTAGGTCCTTTGATGTAGACAGAGAATGAACTATTTTTGTTGTTGTTGTTGTTATTGTTGTTGAACAGGTTTTTGTTTAGTAAAGAATATAAGCAAGAGAAGATGTAAACCAGGGGTGTCCAATCTTGGCAACTTTGAAGATCTGTGGACTTCAACTCGCAGAATTCTCCAGCCAGCCATACAAAAATTGAAGTCCACAAGTATTAAAAGTTGTCAAGTCTGGACAGCATATAGAAGTAAAAGTTACTAAAGTATAAGTAATGCAATGCAAATAGATGAAAAAAAATCATAAGGGCTACTCTTTAGCAACTGTTATTAATTGCTTGTGATATTTTGACACGCCAGTTTAAAAAAAAAAACACCAGAAACAAAATTCAGGTTTCTCAATTAAAGACATCCTGTTTGCACAGTAGAAATCCCTAACTGGAATACATTAAAATCAATACTAGAAATTTAATTTCCTAGCAAGTTAAAATGTAGGTTCTGGATGTAGATAAACCCAAATTTTGAGTTTGAAACAAATCGATATATAAAGTTGTATAGTCCAAGAATGTTTCCAATTACGATTTTTATTTATCAAATTTCTATACCACCCATCTCGTTTAAGTGACTGTAGAGTTTTAATTCTATATCAGATTTATGAGAATTAATTGTTAGAGTTATGACTTGTAACACTTGTAAAACTGAGTCTCATCAGCCTATGGATGATGGCTTCCCCTTTAAAAAAAAAAACTTCATAAAAAAAACTTCCCCCTCTTTAGTAACAATAAATACAGCCCTAAAGAAGTTATTTTTTTAATAATTTAAATCTTATTCCACAAGAAACCACCTTCCCTAATATGGTTTTTATTACAACCGGCATTAAATAATACTGTGTTAAATATAAAATACTTATGTTTAAATAAGAGACAAGTGGTTTGAAATACAGGACTTCTTCTTCAAAAAATTCAGAAGGTTTAACATTCTTTTAAAGTTACAAAGTCATGAAAAGTTAGTACAAAAAGCTAGGGTGATCAGTGTAACCCATTCATTCCCCTGATTATAGAGTACAAAACGGTCACCAGACAGAAAAATAAAATCAGAATTAGCTACAAACGGAGATTTCAAGGAATCCAAATCAATTTGGTTGAAGGGTCCAGAAAAGAATTCACAGCAAGGCAGAACACTTGACTGATGTCCGGGAAGCTAAGCAGGGTCAGGCCTGGTTAACACTTGGATGGGATTCCACTGGAGAATTCCAGTGCTGTAGGACAGAGTGGAAACTGAAAACCTGATGTGGACAGACACCTTTACCTTTTTCGTGAATGGGAATGCTCTAAATCAGGATGTCCAACCTTAGCAACTTTAAGACTTGTGGACTTCAACTTCCAGAATTCCCCAGCCAGCCAAAGAATTCTGGGAATTGAAGTCCACAAGTCTTAAGGTTGTCAAGGTTGGTGGACACCTTCTGCTGTAAAATGATGGACCCAGTTTTTAAACTCACTCTTATTCTCCTTGGGAAGAAGACTTAAATTGTAGCTCCCTGTGTTTCAGGTATGAGTACTAACTCTTAGGAAGCCGAAATTATATCAAGCGGGCTCTCAACAAGGAGCAACGACCTTTGAGACCTTGTGACAATATCAAAGGTCTACTCTATCCATGAAGGATCATGAGGTAGTCGGAATCCTAAGGTGGGTCATGCCTTGGACTGTTGCAGAATATTGGGAGGTTTCGCTGATTGGTTTCGCCTTCTTCCCCGGAAGTAAGCATCATCCAAAATCCAGAACCTACTCAATGCTTACACTGCTAGTTGGGATTGGTGAGGAAGCTTTACACAGAAATGGGGGAAGGAGGACATGAAGCAA
The DNA here is from genome assembly GCA_023970755.1 of Azemiops feae. Lineage (NCBI taxonomy): Eukaryota > Metazoa > Chordata > Lepidosauria > Squamata > Viperidae > Azemiops > Azemiops feae. The sequence continues at coordinate 971,143 of JALGBA010000972.1, forward strand.
CATGGTCTCATCTACCAACTTATCTGAAGGAATGTGGTCCCTTCCACAATCCTGAAGGATCGTGGTCCTTCCACCATCATATCCTGGGTGTTTGCTTCCACCAACTCCTCCTGAAGGAACATGGTTTCTTCCACATTCTGAAGGAACATGGTCCCTTCCACTACCCTGAAGCAACATGGTCCCTTCCACCATCTCATCCTGAAGCAACATGGTCCCTTCCACCATCTCATCCTGAAGGAACGTGTTCTGGTCTACCTTCTCACCGTACCTCTTCAGAATGACATGGTCAGAGGGCTTCCAAATTGGCTGGATGCCACTGGTTTAATGTTATCCGGCTATCTTACATTATTACCTCCCATTTAATCCTCAAGAGATAAGTTATTGGGAAGAAGGCGGCTTAAAAGCACCTCTGAGAGGCACGCACGGCGAAGAATCCAATGAGTGGAAAATGGAATTGGTCTGAATGTTTAAACATGGCTGAAATTTCAGCATCACTGTGTATCTGCTTAGGGTCACGAATAGGAAGCAACGGTAATAATGGTTTGGCATAACTGTGAGATAGTCTGCTAACTTAACAGCTGCAGGGATTCACTTAAAAACTGTGGCAAGAAAGGTTGTAACCTGGGCCCAAACTCACTTAACAAATGTTTTGCTTAGCAACAGAGGTTTTGGGCTCAATTGTGGCCGTTAAGTTGAGGAATACTTGTACCGCGAGATTTGGAAATTGCTGAAGGACACCACCATGGTGTTCCTGCAGAAGTCCAGGAGATCCAGAGAGTGTCAGCCTGAAAAGGATCTCTGGCTGTGACCTCACAGAGGTTAAGTCAACGGGAGACAGCATAACTGGGGCAATTCTACCTCTACAATCTGCTTGGAATGGCTTAGAGAGGATCAGCTAACAGCGTCATAAGAGGTAGAGTGGAAGGCCAGACAACGAGTTCTTTTTGCGGTAGAAGAGACAACAGAAACACAACAATTGAACTGATGGGACTCTTAAAAGTCTCTCCATCCAACCTCTTGAGTCGTTTCTTGCTTCTCGGTTGACTTCTTGGGCTCTTGAGTTGTAGCAGATGTTTCCAGTGGTTGCTTCCTAACTTTCCTTTTCACGAAGACCCATCCACTGTTCCTTTCGGGTCAGAACTTTCCTCCAAGAGCAATACGTGCCGTCACGGTTCTTTTGCAGTCAAAGAAAAGTTGCGCCTTCCAAGTTCTGGACCTTCGGCAAGGTTGGGCAAGGAGTCCAGTCTAAAAGCTGCCATCTCACCTTGGAAGTCCTGAAGGACACGGAGGAGAAGGACCAACCTTCCAGGAGATACCAAAGAGGGAAGGATGGATCTCCTCCACTTGATCCTTTGTCTTGGAATCCTTAAGGCCACTACCTGGAGATGTGAGACGGGAGAACATCCGGCCGGTAAAGGTATCTCCAAATGGCATAGTAATGGGTGCCAGCTCCAAACGCCACAAAGAGGTGCCAGATGGCGTGGGCGAAGGGGATGCGTCCATCACTCTTGAAGAAGACGGTACCCAAGCAGTAAAAAATGCCGCCAGCCACCAGCTCCACCAGGCCTTCCGTGTTGGGCTGCAAGAACCAGGAGAAGCAGAGGAAGCAGTCAGTGGACTTGGTAGAAGAAGACCCAGAACCCATGAAAGTCTAGCCGACTTACGACTGCAATGGAAACCAAATCCCCATTGCTAAGCAAGGCAGTTGTTAAGCGAGTTGCGTCCCATTTTATGATCTCTTTTGCCCTGGTTGTTAAGTGAAGCCAGGAGGTCATTCAGCAAATCTGGCTTCCTCCATTGTGGCATATTTGCCAGCTGGGAAGTTCAGAAAGGGGGAATCGCGTGACCCCGGGATGCTACAACAGTCATAAGTCCATGTCAGTTGCCAAGGCCCCAAATTTTGATCACATGACCCTGAGGATGCTGCAAGTGTGGCAGTTCGGTCATAAGTCATTTTTTCAGTGCTGTTGTAACTTTAAACAGTCACTAAACAAATGGTTGTTAGTCAAGGACTAACTGTGATTCCCGATTCGTTCAGCAGGAGGAGACACTTGGATGGATGGACCTGGTCACATTCTGCATTTCCACTGAGTCACTTACCATGGAGAGAATGACCAGGGCAGGGAAAAACCCCATCACCAGGTAACAAAACAGCTCCACCAGCTTGTACCTGGGGATCAAGAAAGCCAACCTGAGTTTGGGAAACCTTGATATGGTTTGCAACTCACGATAAGCCACAATCGACTTCCCCCACTTGCTGAATTAATAGCAATAGCACTGAGACTTATATGCCGCTTCACAGTGCTTTACAGCCCTCTCTAAGCGGTTTACAGAGTCAGCCTATATTGTCCCCCAACAATCTGCCTCCTCATTTTACCGACCTCGGAAGGATGGAAGGCTGAGTCGACCTTGAGCTGTTTCAGGATCGAACTCCTGGCAGTGGGCAGAGTCAGCCTTCAATGCTGCATGGAGGGATGGATAGATGGATGGATGGAGGGAGGGAGGGAGGGATGGATGGATGGATGGATGGATGGATGGATGGATGGATGGATGGATGGATGGATGGATGGGAGGGAGGGAGAAGATGGAAGGCTGAGTCAACCTTGAGCCGGTCAGGATCGAACTCTTGGCAGTGGCAGAGTCAGCCTTCAATGCTGGATGGATGGATGATGGATGGATGGATGGATGGATGGATGAGATGGATGGGAGGGAGGAGGGGGAGGGAGGGAGGAAGAAGAAGATGGAAGGCTGAGTCGACCTTGAGCCGGTCAGGATCGAACTCTTGGCAGTGCAGAGTCAGCCTTCAATGCTGGCTGGCTGGCTGGCTGGCTGGCTGGCTGGCTGGCTGGCTGGCTGGCTGGCTGGCTGCTGAGGGAGGGAGGAGGGAGGGAGGGAGGGAGGGAGGGGAGAAGATGGAAGGCTGAGTCGACCTTGAGCCGGTCAGGATTGAACTCTTGGCAGTGGGCAGAGTCAGCCTGCAAAACTGCACTCTAACCACTGCGCCACCAGGGCTCTCGATCCAGTTGTCTGGGTTCACCTCGCCCAGGAAGACATAATACGTAGTTTCTAAATCCACAGGGGTTGAGAGCACAGGTAGTCCTCAACTTATGACTGTAACTGAGCCTGGCAATTACAGTTGTGAGTCGTGACAGTCATAAAGCAGGTCAACAGGTGACCAAACCAATTTTACGACTGCAGGAGAGGGGCAGGTGTTAGAGCTTCAGACCGGGTTGTAAGTAGTTTTTGGGGTGGCGTCGGTCATCACTTTGAATAGTGGCTAAGCAAACAGTCATAAGTCGAGAACTACGTGTAACAAGATATGCACTGCTCCTCACATCAAGTGCCACGAACGGATGAAGCTACGTAGGAGGTGCAGCTATTTGAGAAAACTCTGTTCTTCTGTCCAAACAACTTGGGCTCCTGAGTTGTGGGGCGAGTCTGCCTTATTTTCACGCTCTTCCAACCACGTTTCTAACTTTGTTTGTTCTATAACCAAACCAGGATAAAGGGCTAAAAACAAATAAGCAAGCAAAAGGAAGCTGTGCCTGTGATATCTTTCTTTCCACAAGAGGGCGGTATAGACCAACGAAAGCTATGCTCCCCCCGCCAAGCCCACGCGTGGATTTTGCCCTCCGAGGATCCCACGCCCGCTCACCGTTCGTGGAAAAAGAAGACGTAGACCGTCCCCCCCGTGGCCATGATCCAGATGATCCAGCGCATGTGGGATGCCCAGGGACCCAGCTCCCGCAGGTTGAGCCTGGGGGCACAACGGGGACATTAGAGGTCACGGGGAGAAGCCGCCCGCTGGCCACGCAGGCCGGACACCACCGAGATGACTGGAAAGATCCGTGACGCAATTTCGCAAGGAAGTTGGTCACATCCTTGGTGGCATTTGGGATTCAACAGCCACCTTCTCACACACACACACACGCACACGCAGGTACCATACACCCTGTTCAATCTAGGTCTGACGGTACCCAAGTCTTGTCACCAGCCAGTGGCTTTAGATTGTTCCTCCTACTGCTTGAAAGACTACAAAGACATGGCAAAAGTAGATCTCTCTCTCTCCCTCCCTCTCTCTCCCTCTCCCTCTTTCACCTCCTCCCTCCCTCTCCCCTTCCCTCTACCTGTCTCTCACCTCTTCCCTCCCTCCCTCTTCCTCCCTTTCTCTCCCCCTCTCCCTCTCCCTCCCTCTTTCTCTCCTTCCCTCCCCCCTCCCTCTTTCACCTCCTCCCTCCCTCTCTCTCCTCTTCTCTTTACTTGTCTCTCACCTCTTCTCCCTCCCTCTCCCTCCCTCCCTCTTCCCCTTTCGCTCTCCCTCTCCTCTTCCCTCCCTCCTTCTCTCCCTTTCTCCCTCCCTGTCTCCCCCTCCCTCTCTCTCTTTCTCTCTCCCTCTCCCTCCCCTCCTCCCCCCCTCTCTTTCTCACACACAAACACACGGACACTCAGACCTAGAGAACCATTTAGATCCATGGGTCTCCAACCTCAGCCCCTTTCAGGCTTGTGGACTTCAACTCCCAGAATTCCTCAGCCAGCCACGCTGGGTCCACAAGTCCAAGTCCACAAGACTAAAAGCAGCCAAAGTTGGAGACCCCGGATTTAGGTGATCGGTCATAGCAGTTTGACGGCGGCCCTGCTGAGCAGCCCAGAGCCTCAGGCGGTTTGTGAGAACTCACCAAGGAGCGTAGGAAGCTGCGATGAAGAAATAAATCACCATCCTGTCGAACATGTGTAGGCAGTGCTCCACGGTCCTGCAAAACAGGCAGAGGGGGGGGGAAGTGGGGTTTTCATTTTCTTTGGGGGAGCAAGTGGCTCAGAAGGGACCCTTCTTCATTTCTCAGGGCGTAAAGGAGATCGGTCCAAACCGGATGGATCAGGCATCTGATGTCGCTTTCTTTGCTGCTGCCCAGCTGGTTGAAGGTTGATTACCTTAAGTGCCGTTTCTTCCAGGAGATGGTATGAAAGGTGGTGGAGACGATGAAGAGTCCTGACAAGCCGAAGCCGTAGATCCATGCAGAAATTGTCTCCCACTGATTGTCCGAGAGGAGGTAGAGAACCGAACTTCCGAGGATGCTGGGAACAATCCAGAACTGGAAGAGAGATGGAACGGAAAGTAGAAGAGAGGAGGAAAGTTCTGAGAGGAAGTTGGAGGAGATGGACATCATGGATTTGAGCACTGGAGATCTCACATGGACATTGGGCATCTCACATGGACATTGGACATCTCACATGGACATTGAGCATTGCTCACATGGACATTGGGCATCTCACATGGACATTGGGCATCTCACATGGACATTGAGCATTGCTCACATGGACATTGGGCATCTCACATGGACATTGGGCATCTCACATGGACATTGGGCATTGCTCACATGGACATTGGGCATCTCACATGGACATTGGGCATCTCACATGGACATTGGGCATCTCACATGGACATTGAGCATCTCACACGGACATTGAGCATCTCACATGGACATTGGGCATCTCACATGGACATTGAGCATTGCTCACATGGACATTGGGCATCTCACATGGACATTGGGCATCTCACATGGACACTGAGCATTGCTCACATGGACATTGGATATCTCACATGCACATTGGGCATCTCACATGGACATTGGGCATCTCACATGGACACTGGACATCTCACTTGGACATTGGGCATCTCACATGGACATTGAGCATTGCTCACATGGACATTGGATATCTCACATGGACATTGGGCATCTAACATGGACATTGGGCATCTCACATGGACATTGGGCATCTCACATGGGCATTGGGCATCTCACATGGACATTGGGCATCTCACTTGGGCATTGGATATCTCTCTTTGGCTCTGAAGACACCCAACTTCTAGTTCTTGTCCCATCCCACCAGAACGCTCCCTGGAGAAGATACATACAACTCACCGCATGGGTGGCACAGTTGGCTGCGTGTTCATACTCTGTGGGTTGGTACCTTCGGTTGGGTGGGACCCTGTGATTCATAAACCTTGAATGAGAGACAGAAGCAAGGAGAGTCCATCAACCACCTGCCATCTGCATCAGAAGAGACCTACTTGCCAGATCCGTCGGGCGATGCTTTAATCACAGGCCGTGCTTCAACAATTAATACAATAATTTCGATTGGCAGGGATGCCACAGCTATTCAGAAACGCACCCAGAGAGAGAGAGAAAGAGAGAGAGAGAGAGAGACCCTCCCTATCCATGATCCTCAGCATTCAAGCCATGCCCAGGACGATGGGAAACTTCCTTTGAGCAGCACCATCCTTGCCTGTGCGTTTATAATGCCAAACTTTTTCGTTTGCTTTAACAGGCGTGGGATATTTCTTTTTTGTTTCGTTTTTTAAGGATGGATGAATTCATCTCTTGGAGGGTCTTGTAAATCCCACAGAGGCCTGGAAACTTTCCCAAGGAATTCTCCCTCCAGCTGAAGCAGAAAAAGTCGATGAATTTACGCCCCAGTGAAACTAAAAGTCCATGTATTAAACCCCGCGGCCTCCTTCCCCTCCTCACGTCTCCGTCCCGGTTAACAAAGAGACGTCAGGCCTGTTTTGAGGCTGGATTGGCGCACTTCAGTTCTTCACCAGTGGCAAGCCTCTTGCAGACAAGGCAAGCATTATTCCTCCTCGGGAGGGGTTGCCAGGCAACCATCCAGCCCTCTCCTCAATGTCGGTGTCTTTTCTCCTCTTTGGGGTGGCGAGGTGGGAAGGGGGGGGGGCTTTTCTGCATGTCCTGCACTCAGAGCTGCAGAGGGACGTCACGGTTTCCAGAGAAACACACAGGGGAATAATTTCGGTTTAGTCGCTAAGGGGAAGGCAGGTGAGTCCGGCGTTACCTTGGACAGAACTGGAATAATGCTGCCTTGCATCCCAAAATAGCAAGTAAAGAACCAAGGGGAACAGGTCCTCCCCCTCCTCCTCCTCCTCCTCCTCACAACCCCCTCCCTCCCTCCCTCCCTCTCCCGCATCTCAAGTCTACCTCCTAGGACAAATGGTTTTGTTTACACATCAGGCTAAGTTTTGTTGCTTTTAATTGTGGGGTCTGGACTAAGCTTGGCGAGCTAGATGCACACAATGCACTGGACTAGGAATCATGGCTTACGAGGGTCCTTGGTCCTCTCTGAGCTTGGTTGTTTCCTGCCGATGTTTCGTGACCCAACTAGCTGACATCATCAGTGCCAGAAGGGATTGGGGGTTTGCACTGATGAGGTCACCTAGTTGGGTCATGAAACGTCTGCAAGAAAACAACCAAGCTCCGAGAACACCAAGGATCCCACAGTCCTCTTCCTCTCTTTCTCCTCCTCCTCCTCCTCCTCCTCCTCCTCCTCCTTTCCACAAGGCTCTCTCCCTTCTAGCACTGATGAGGTTACCTAGTTGGGTAGTGAAACATCTGCAAGAAAACAGCCAAGTTCCGAGGACACCAAGGACTCCCACAATTCAATCTGAGCTGCCAATATTCCCTTCTATGGGTACCAAAGTTTACAAATCATGGTGGCCACGTCCATATGACGGGCTCAAATGACGCCAGCAAAGGACGAGATGGAACAACCCTCCGAGTCAAAACCCAACATTTCTCCCACAACCGATGAGGTCATGATGGGTCTCCATCCAACATCCACCTTTCTCCTTCAGAAGAACCGACCTTTGCAAGGACGCTTACAGGAGCAAAAAGGCGTCGTCTGTCTTCTGGAACAAGCCAACCCAATCCTAACTGGACTCAGCTCCCTTCAGATTCTAAGGTGCTAGGATTCTGAGATGGATTTGCATCCTCCTCCTCACCCCCCCACCCCCCAAGGCTAAAAACAACAACTGAAGGCTTTTCACATGGGAAAGGATAAGTCCCCCCTCCCCATCCGAGCATCACAATTACGTCACGTTGGTCCACATCTTCCTGGGATTCGCCTGTCATTTCTGGGTTTCTCACCACCCCGTTGGGTGCTGGTCTTTCTCTGGTGCCACGTCTCAGGGCCACAGAGAGATGGCAAGACCACAGCCTTCTGCCCTCCGCTTTCTGGGACCCCCCCCTCCTCCCCCAAACAAAGCCCTGTTTGTCTTAGGAAATGAAAAGGGAGTCTGAAGCCCCGTCACTCACTTTCTCTTCCTCTGCCTGCCCTTTGTTAGCCGTGAGTCAGAAAGAAAAGCTTTCTACTGAATGCCAGGCAGCCTGGGCTAGTTTTTCCCTTCTGAACATTGAAATTCATCCGGGAACATACGGTCCCTTGGCAAAGCACCCAGACTCTGCCTGAGAAGCTGGCTTAACACGGACGAGATCCCAGGCACTGAGAAAAAAAGATTCTGTGTAGGCATCTGCCTAGACTTTGAGCATTTCACGCCAAGCCCTAAACCGTTCTTTGAAACCATTCTTTGTCAGCTGAGTCCCACGACACCCTCAACCAAGACCCCCGTGGTGCTGCAGAGTGACATGTGAAGTTTGCCAGAGGAGCTCAGTGGAAGAGAGAGCCACTAATTCTCTTCCAGATGTTTCTAAATCCTAGTTCCCGGCACTGATCCATCTGATGGAAGATACCTGGAGAAGATTTGAACAGCTCTTCTGGGGAAGAAAAGTCCTTGGCTTTCTTTAACAGCCTAGCCTGAGATTCAGCTAGAACAAAGGATCACTTAAGTCTTGCAAGGGGGTGATCAAGGGGGATTGGACTAGACTTTTGAGAAACTCAGGTTCAAATCTACCTTGGTTGCCACCCCACAGATGCTTGAGAATCTCCACAGACATATGGTCATGGATGGTGACATCCAAGATTAGCAGAAGGGTTGCACTGTGACTAGATCAGGGGTCTTCAAACTTGGCCCTTTTATGACTTGTGGACTTCAACTCCCAGAATTCCTCAGCCAGGCACGCTGGGAGTTGAAGGCCACAAGTCATAAAAGGGCCAAGTTTGAAGACCCCTGCACTAGATGAAGTCTTCAAGATCCTTCTTGGAGGTTTTGATGAGGCACTGAATTTTCAATCAATGTAGGAGGAAGACTTCCAACCAAAATTACTTCTGGAAGAATCCCAGCTCTTGGCCCCCCCAAAAAAACACGCCCACATGGAACCATGTGCTGTACTTTGTTTGGGAACAACCAGATGCCTCGCTGTCAGAAGACGTGAGTCCCATATGGAGCCCTAGGTTCTTGGATATATATATATATAAATGGATATATATATATATATAAATGGAGATTCAGTATTTGTGGAGATAGCTTTGCTCACCCAGCTTGAAGAAGCTGTCCATTGGATGCTGAAGAAGTAAGATAGGAGGTTTGCTCACCCAAGCTGCAGAGGATGTCCATTGGGTAATTAATAATAATAATAATAATAATAATAATAATAATAATAATAATAATAATAACAACAACAACAATAATAATAATAGCAACCCGTGTCAACCATCAGCGCCAGCCAATTTGAATGTTCAGTTGACTGAGGTTCATGTTTAATGAATAAAAGATAATAATAAATAATAATAATAATAATAACTGCGCTACTCAGAACATCTTATATTTTAAGGAGGTACCTGGTTGACACCTAGGATGCTGGTAGCAACCCGTGTCAACCATCAGCGCCAGCCAATCTGAATGTTCAGTTGACTGAGGTTCATGTTTAATGAATAAAAGATGATAATAATAATAATAATAATAATAATAATAATAATAATAATAATAATAATAATAATAATAATAATAATAATAATAATAATAATAATAATAATAAAGTTGGAAGGGGCCTTGGAGGTCATCTAGTGCAACCCCCTGCTCAGGCAGGAAACCCTATACCATTTCAGACAAATGGCTGTCCAGTCTCTTCTTAAAAACTTCCTGATTCTTTCTGGCTCATTTTTAAAAGAGAGGGGTTGGGTTCTCTTCCTAACTTCAAAGTCTTCTGATCACTGTGTGGAGGAAACCTTTAATTTCTCCCCCCCCCCCCGTCTCCCCTCCCCTGTACTTCAGATCCCCATGAAAACACTTTGCAAATGATTTGCAGAGATTCGGAACCAAACCTAGGGATGGGCAAGAAGGCAAGGGAAAAACCGTACTGCAAGAAACTCAAACCACTTATTTAAAACAATTAGTCCAAAAGGGAAAAAAAGAGAGAAAAAGAAAAGGACCGGTTTTGGAAAAATAAACTTCACTCCCCACAAAGAGAATCAACCCAACAACTTATCACTGTCTCTTAGGAGGCAACTAAAAACATTTCTTCGTCCCATCCTTTGCTCCGCTTTTTGTAAGCCCATCTCTAAATCTCTTAGTTTAACGCCAAAACTTTGCATCAACATTTGCATGAAAATACAGGTAATCCTTGTCTTATGACCACAACGGAGCCCAAAATTTCTGTCCTTAACGGAGACATTTGTGGAGTTTTGCCCCCATTTTACGAATTTCCTTGCCATGGTTATTAAGGGAATCACTGCAGTTGATTACGTTAGTAATCCGGTTGTCACCTGACCTTGGGACACAGCCACGGTCATAAGTACGAGTCAGTTGCCAAGCGCCTGAATTTGGAACACAGGATTATGGGAGTGCTGCAAAGGTCGTAACTGTGAAAAGCATTTTTTTTTTCAGTGTAACTTTGAGCTGTCACTAAATGAACTGTTGTAAGTCAGTTCATAACAGTTCTATCATCTCTTTTTCCCTTGCAGGGAGACTTGTCAGGGCATCCTTACTTAGTTTGGGTAAGGGACCCACAAGCTGGCAAAGGGGGCTTGGGGTTGTCCCCCAAGATTTGGGCCAGCTTTAGCAGTGAAGTCCCAGATTTGGGGAGTCTCGAAAAGGCAGCAAAATGGAATTGATTACTGGGAAGGTTCCGGTTCCTGAAATGTTTGGGTTACGTTTGTCTTTCAGCTGGGCAGGTTTTATTTATAGGATCCTGACTTCTTTGCAAAGCATCCCTGATCATGTCTATTTCGCATTTCCGAGCTCACCAGGAAGACTCACAATTTGTCAGCCCTATTGGGTCCTCCAAACTTCCTCCCTCAAGGAAGAAAACACAAGTGAGGGGAGGCGCCCAAGTTGGAATATTTTGCCTGTGTTCCATCTTGAAAGTTTAGGATCTCTCTCTCCCTACCCCGATGTCCATTTGGGGCATCTGCAGCCTGCACAAAACTCCCTCCAAAAAGTTTGCTTTGAAAGAAAGAAAGAAAGAAAGAAAGAAAGAAAGAAAGAAAGAAAGAAAGAAAGAAAGAAAGAAAGAAAGAAAGAAAGAAAGAAAGAAAGAAAGAAAGAAAGAAAGAAAGAAAGAAAGAAAGAAAAAACACACCCTGCCAGTTCACAGATGAGTGGGAAATCTTTTGCCTCGATTTGCCAACCGTTTCTATCAATGCAAAACAGGTCACGTTTTCACAATGGCAGCTGGTTTTCCCCAGGCATGGAGAAAAGGGGGGATGGGATGAAAAAATATGATATTACAAAGACACGCGCGCAGGCACACACAAAAATACACACACACCCCTCCGGACTCTTTCGGTTTGTGGCATCTAAGTTTACCATTCCTGAAGCCTGGTTGGTGATCTGATCCTTCCTGGAATTCTCTTTCTGCTTTCAGGAAGCAAATGGGCAGATCAAAAGGGATGATCCAGCCCAGAGAAACAATAGCAGGCTGTTAATAGAAGCAACGGGGTGACCGGATCCGGCCTTCTCCAGATGCTTTCCCTTCAATTCCTGCATGGGGGGGGGCACAGGTGGGCCCCAAGCACCTCCCAGAAGCTCCAGTTTAACCTAACCAGGAGGATCATCAGAGCCATCTTCTCAGCTCCGTTCTAATCCTGCAGCCGCCATCCAACAGGTAAAGCAACAAGTCTTCCAACATTTAGTTCATAGTTTCACCCTAGGATAGGATAGGATAGGATAGGATAGGATAGGATAGGATAGGATAGGATATAGAATAGAATAGAATAGAATAGAATAGAATAGAATAGAATAGAATAGAATAGAATAGAATAGAATAGAATAGAATAGAATAGAATAGAATAACAGGAAAGAATAGAATGGGATAGAATTAGGATAGGATAGGACAGGACAGAACAGAACAGAACAGTAGAATAGAACAACAGAACAACAGGAAAGAATGGAATGAAATAGAAATAGAATTAATAGAATAAAATAGAATAGAAATAGAATAGAACAGAACAGATCAACAGAACAACAGGAAAGAATAGAATGGGATAGAATTAGGATAGGATAGAATTAGGATAGGATAGGATAGGATAGGAATATTTTATTTGGCCAAGTGTGATTAGACACACAAGGAATTTGTCTCTGGTGTGGAAGCTCTCGATGTACATGCAAAACAACAGAGTGATGGTCATGAGAATGATACCAATAGGAGAAAATAGTAGAAAAGATGAGAAGGATGATAGTAGTACAGCCATACTACATGGGTAAATTTTACTACATGGGTCAAGTCGCCTCCTTTAGGGGTGCCTGAAGAAGCATTTGGTGTAACTGGAAAGTGGGCCACAAAATATTTCACCCACCTTGGCTGATCTCCTGGAACCAGCCAAGCCAGATCACGCTCGGTTAGTTCGGGATGGGAGACCACCAAGAAATCTTGGGGGGTCTAGGTTAGACTGGGAAGTGAAAGGAAAAAAGAATAACATCTCAGAAGGACCTTGTTAGCAAACCTGCTCCTTGTGGTTGCCAAGAAAACGGCATGAATTCCCTAGCAACTGAATCCCTTGCACAGTTAAGTTTCCTTTGTTTTGTTTTGTTTTTTTAAAAAAAGACCCTCATTTCAGAGCCCTTTCTGCTTTTTCCTCATCTTCACCCTATCGGGATCGTTTTCCTTCTTTCGTTGGGGTCCGTGAAAGTCCCGCATCCCATTTAGGCTTTATTCTGATGGGCCCATTTCCTTGATCGGGGGAAAAAAAAAAAAAAAAGGAGATTGAAGCCCATTTGAATCCCACCCTTGATGTTAAAAAAAAAAAAAAAGCAGCCCTGAGTTTAGCAAAGAAATCCAGTAAACTCGCAAATAAGGCAGTGTAGAGAAATGAGAGGACGGGGGGGGGGGTCTGGCCTCTGCCTCTCCCCCTCCTCGCGCCCCCTCCCCAAGAACTTTCCTTACCTGGCAAAACGCGTCTTCTGAAAATCCAGGAGTCGGGAAATAAACATAGTGAGATTTCCATCAGGTGGCCGCTTCGGGGGGCAAAAGGGCGGGAGGGGGGTCCCTCACAGCCTCCCCCGGCGCCCGGGAGGAAAGGGTCTCTCCGCACCAGCCAGCGGGGTCTCCCCTGAGACGCCCATCGCCCATCGCCGCCTCCCAGCCGCGGAATGAACGGATGGATGGACTTCGTGGGTCCGGCTGGGGAAGATCAGACGCCCGCGGCGGGGGGGGGGCGGTTGGGTGGTGGGAAGGGGTGTTAATTGGCCCGGTGGGCAGGGAGAGACATTCTCCCCCTACCCACCCCAGAGAAGGAATAGGAATGGAGGGCTTAAGGAGGACAAGGGAGGAAGTCCCTCGGGTGCCCCCCCCTTTCTTAGTCCCAGTTGCATGGAGAGGAGGAGGAGGAAAGGCGACTGGGAAGCTGCTGGGAGGGGAGGGGGGGGAACGGGCTGGGTGGGGGGCCGTGTCAGAGGCAGGGTCTGGGACTCCGAGTCTTAACGAGAGGAAGGGGGGCGAGGAAGAGACCCCGAAGGAGGAGGAGGAGGAGGAGGGGGCGACGGGGGTGGGGTGGGCAGGATTTGCGGAGCATCATAGCCAAGGGGGGGTTGGGGGTGGGAAGGAGGGAGAGGAAGAGAAAGACCAAGGGGGTCTGGGGAGGGGGTGTGCGGGGAGGGTGGGAGAGAGAGAGAGAGAAATCCCCCAGCCCCTAAAGTCGCCGGAGAGGTCTCGCCCGAACGCCTGTTGAGTAAGCCAGCTCGGGCTATATATAAGCTATAAATATCGCCGGCTCTCGCTCCTTCCTTCCTTCCTTCCCTCCCTCCCTCCCGCGGATCAAATAGCAGATTTCCAACTACAGTTCAGTCCGCGGGGAGATAAAAGGGGAGATTTGGGGATGGGGTGGGGGGAGAGAGGGAAAGAGGGAGGGAGGGGAAATTATTTGCCTTCCCCGTTCTTTTAATTGGGAGGACTTGAATCCTTTTTCTGGGAATGCAACCCTTTAAGTGGCTTTGTGCTCTTTTGTGGGGGATTTGCTTCTTGCTAGGAATGGCAGCCTGACCCCATTGTTAGCCTTTAGGCCCTGGGCCGTGGGGTGGGGGGGTTGCGGAGTCTTGGGGAGTGGGTGGGGGGCTTGTAAGCTACTGTTGGTTGGGTGCCATCAGCCCTGGAGTTTGAGGCCACCATCCCTGGGTTGTCCCCTCCACCTTCCTCCCTCCCTCTTCTTTCCCCTCCCTCTTTTCCTTCCTTCCTTCCTTGCTTGCTTGCTTCCTTTCCTCCCTCCCTCTTTCCTTCCTTCCCTCCTTCCCTCTTTTCCTTCTTTGCTTCCTTCCTTCCCCCTCCTTTTTTCCTTCCTTCCTTCCGTCCCTGCCTCCCTATCTCCTTCCTTCTTTTCTTCCTTCCTTCCCTCTCTCTTTTCCTTCCTTCCTTCCTTCCTTGCTTGCTTCCTTTCCTCCCTCCCTCTTTCCTTCCTTCCTTCCCTCCTTCCCTCTTTGCTTCCTTCCTTCCCCCTCCTTTTTTCCTTCCTTCCTTCCTTCCGTCCCTGCCTCCCTATCTCCTTCCTTCTTTTCTTCCTTCCTTCCCTCTCTCTTTTCCTTCCTTCCTTCCCTCCCTCCTGCCCTATCTCCTTCCTTCTTTTCTTCCTTCCTTCCCTCTCTCTTTTCCTTCCAACAAATGCTGTTGTTAAGTGCCTTGTGCCTCATTCTTGTGACCTTCTGAGCCACGGTTTTTAAGTGAATCAGAAGGATTTTTAAGTGAATCCCAGGGTTATTAAGCAAATCCAGCTTCCCCCCTTGACTTCAGCTTGTGGGAAGCCAGCCAGGAAAGTTGTAAAGGGCCGTCACGTGACCCCCAGAGTGTGGCTGGCTGGCTGGGGAATTCTGGGAGTTGAAGTCCACAAGTCTGAAAGTTGCCACGTTTGAAGAGCCCTGGCTAAGATGGAGCTGGAGCTGACCAGAAGGACCTTCTTAACTTCTCAAGGTTGCCCAAACCGAGTTTCAGGGCTGTTTGGCTTTCTGGACTCCGGTTTCCATCTTCAGCCAACTCTCTGGACAGAGAGAGGATATCAAGGCCGCAAGTGAACGTGAAGCACCGGTTGTCCTCCCCCTGTCTTCTCTGCCACCAGGTGTCCACCTGGCCCACCTTCTCAAGTCCGTAGACGAGAGGATACAACCTGAGCCCCCAAAGGCCAGGAGGTTTCACGTGGCCGCTTTCGTCCTGAGCAGCTGAAGACGGAGCCCTTCCAGCGTGCCAACCGTGGAAAACGTCTCCTCACGGTCGTCCTTCTCTCTCTCCTTTTTTTGGGACCGATCACAACGGGGTTCTGGAGGGTTCTGTGGCCTTTGGGCAGAGGGCCTGCCTGCCTTGACTGGCTTTGGGCAGCCATCTTTCAACTGGCTGAGGAGACGGGTGATTTATTTTGAAACAGGGCAAAAGGAAACGGGCCCAAAGCCGAGAGTGCTAAGGGGTGGGGTGGGGGGGTTGGAGGGGACTGGAAGCCAGCAACGTTGCCCTCCATTCAACGAAAGCAGGTCAGTCGCTGCCTTGGCAAGCCGGACCAGAGGCTGTTTCCCTCAGCCAGGAAGAGGCAGCGTATACTTCAGAAGCAGCCCCAGCCCACCGCATAGGGGCTCCTGTTATAGAGATCTAGTTTAATATCCTTCCTTTCTTCCTTCTCTCCCTCCCTCTCTCCCTCCTTCCTTCGCTCCTTCCTTCCTTCCTTCCTTCCTTCCCTCTCTCCCTCCCTCCTTTCTTTTCTTCCTCCCTTCCTCCAACCCCTCCACCTTCCTCCCTCCCTTCCTTCCTTCCCTCCTTCCCTCCCTTCCTATCTCCTTCCTTCCCTTCCTTCGCTCCTTCCTTCCTTCCTTCCTTCCCTTTCTCTTCTTCCTCCCTTCAACCCCTGACCTTCCTCCCTCCCTCCCTTCCCTCCCTCCTTCCTTCCTTCCCTCTCTCCCTCCCTCCCTCCTTTCTTTTCTTCCTCCCTTCCTCCAACCCCTCACCTTCCTCCCTCCCTTCCTTCCTTCCCTCCCTTCCTATCTCCTTCCTTCCCTTCCTTCCTTCCTTCCTTCCTTCCTTCCTTCCTTCCTTCCTTCCTTCCTTCCTTCCCAATTAACAGAGTTGGAAGGAACCTTCAAGATCTTCTAGTCTAACCCCTGCTCAAGCAGGAGACCCTATACCATTTTGGACAAATGGCTGTCTGAGCCCTTCTTAAAAAGCTCCAGTGATGCCTAACCTTTTTCCCCCTTCCTTTCTTTCCTTCCTTCCTTCCTTCCTTCCTTCCTTCCTTCCTTTTCTCCTGTTCCTTCCTTCCTTCTTCCTTCCCTTCTTCCCCTCCTTCCCTTCCTTCCTTCCTTCCTTCCCTCTCTCAAAAGAAGAAGGGAACAATTCCTGACCAAAGTCTGTTTAGTGGGATTCGTTACAGCATCCTTTTTCAATTGGAACACGCAAAGAGAAAGGTTGGTGTGGAAATCCCGTTATGAGGGCTTGAGAAAATGGGAAATTAGAGATGGGGTACCACATTGGGAGAAATCCACGGAATGACATTCCAAGAGAAGGGGCTCTCTGTAGCTCAAGGGTTGCGTGGTGGAGTCCCGGCTGCTGTCTGATCGGAGTCCTTTGCTCAGATATGTTTCATTACCCAACTAGATAGTATCACCAGTGCTCATCGCGTTACCTGGTGGGGTAATGAAACATCTGCAAGTAAACAAGCCAGCTCAGATATGACATAGTAGGATTGTAGGATTGGAGCTGTGCTTATCTGAAGTTGCTGGGCCTTTAAATCCTACCAAGAGTCGGTTTGGGACAATCTTCTTTTGTTCTCTGATAATGTAGCCTATCTCATGGGGTGGCTGTAAAGATTAGAGGAGGGAAAGAAAAGAAAAGAAAAGAAAAGAAAAGAAAACCAGTGACGTGTCTTTGAGTTTCAGATGGCCGGAGAATTTTTATTTTATTTTATTTTATTTATTTTGCTATTGTAACCTTGTTTTATCAGCAAAGCAATGGCACGGAGTAATATTTCCCAGCGTTGTGAATTCTGCTCATTTCGTAACTCGAAGGATAATAGACGTGCGAGAGAGATGGATTTCGGCTCTTTAGGATAAATCCGGAATTTTGCAAACAATAAAGGGATGGCTGAGGAAGATCGAAAGTTATTCCAAAGGACCTGATCCACTGTTCAGCTAAGATGATTTAACCTTCATCAGCGGACAGAACAGGTTCAAAACTGTTTTTTCATCGGCTCTTCCTTTTTAATGATATTTTCTCCGCTGGTCCATCAGGACCCATACCACATTTTCCCCCTGAGAAGAGTAGTTAATGGTGAGCAGAAGGAGCAGACTCATATTCTCATATTCCAATTATTCCTCACCAAGCTCAGATAATACAAGTCTCCTGTTCTGATTGATGCTGTTTCCACGCTGCCTGGCTAAATCTCCTGAGACCCAGTTACTTCTCGGTCCACAATCTAGGACCACAATCCCGGCAAAACATCGAAAGTGATAAAAATGACGCTTGAGCACAAGTAGCCCTCAACTTAATTCTATTCTATTCTATTCTATTCTATTCTATTCTATTCTATTCTATTCTATTCTATTCTATTCTATTCTATTAATTTTCTATTCCATTCCATTCCATTCCCATTATTCTATTCTATTCTATTCTATTCTATTCTATTCTATTCTATTCTATTCTATTCTATTCTATTCTATTCTATTCTATTCTATTCTATTCTATTCTATTCTATTCATTTTCTATTCCATTCCATTCCATTCCATTCCATTCCATTCCATTCCCATTATTCTATTCTATTCTATTCTATTCTATTCTATTCTATTCTATTCTATTCTATTCTATTCTATTCTATTCTATTCTATTCTATTCTATTCTATTCTATTCTATTCTATTCTATTCCTGAACGAACCCAAACCAAACAACTGATTCCTTTTTTATCTTGAAAGTTTGCTTAACTCTTGGGCCTGGACTTCACAGAAATTTGCTTGGGAAGTGGAACTGACCCTGACCGAGATTTATAGCTCCTTCACAGTGGGAGCTCAGCCATCGTAGAACTGACCTAACAGGGGTCCTCAATTAACACAACAATGGTTGATTGACTCTACAAGACAGATGAAGTCTCTAGTCACCCGTGTGCCATTTTTTTTTTTTTTTTAAAAGAGAGACCATGGAGCTTTGCATGAAGTAGGGGGGGAAAATGACAGAATGAGGATAGAAGCCGGCAAACGACGGGCAGAATTTTGGCAGAACCTTGTGAGAAAGTCCAAGGAGAAAACTAGGTTTGTATTCAGAAGCCACAATCAGCTTTCGGCTACAATCTCCAGTTGAGTGCCTGGTAATTGGGTGACAATATCCATAGGGTTTTGCAAAAAAAAACAAAAACGGATGCATCCGGAACCTGGAGAACAACCACAGCTGTTCCATCTGGATGGGGGCACCAAGTTCATCGGGGATAAGGAACACCTGGAATAAACTGGCATGACAAAAAAATAAGCCTTGGTTGTAAGGGCAGGAGAAGGAGCTGAATGAAAAAAAGACATTACTATTTTTAAAACCCGGAAGTGGTTGCCGGGGCAACCAGCATCTCTTGAAGCAGACGGTAGGATAATGGCAGAACTTGCAAGATGGTGGGAGGGGGAATGGTGGGAGGGGTCAGCGGTCATTTCCAGGTGGACAAGTGTAATCCCCTGGCTGTCCCTTAGGAGAAATAACCTCACCTTCCAATGTTCAATAAACTTAGTAGCCAGCTTTTTTTGGGGGGGGGGAGGAACTTCCTTCAGCCTCAAGGCCAATGAGTCAAGTCAATGTCCCCTTTTCCAGATAAGTGGGCTACAGTTCCCTCCCTCCATTCTCAGGCATCATGGTGTGTCAGAGCGTGCACAGTCTTATTGCGCGGGATAACCCAGGAGTAAACACAGTAAACTGGTTTGTATTAAATGGTGGTTTATATTACACTATTTACAATATCATACACCAGGAACAATATACATACATGTGTTAATACAGCACGATCCAACACACAGCAGTTACAGCAGGAAAACAGAAGAGAGAGAACACCGCAGTGGAGCCTTCCTTTTATACAAAGGCTCTTAAAGAGACACAGACCCTGCTGAGTCATTCCCATCATTACATCATACATCTCACGTTATGCAAGCTGGTTAGCTGTTAAATTATTACCTTGACATGGTTGTACTTATCGTCCCAATCAATTTTGGATTGGGCACCAGGTGGGAGAAAGCTGGCTTGATTTCAAGCCCCACCCCACCCCGCAAATAAATGCAGGTAGTCCTCGCTTTAATGACCAGAATGGAGTCCAACATTTCTGTGGCTAATAGAAACATTTGTTAAGTGAGTTTTGCCTCCTTTTACGACCTTTCCTGCCTCAGTTGTTTAGTGAATTGCTGCAGTTGTTCATTTAGTAAGATGGTTGTTCAATGAATCTGGTTTCCCCCGTGGATTTTGCTTGTCAGAAGGTCACAAAAGAGGATCACGTGACCATGGGACACGGCAACCGTCATAAATGTGAGTCAGTTGCCAAGTGTCTAAATTTTGATCACATGACCAGGGGAATGCTGCAATGGTCATAAATGTGAAAAACGGTCCTAAGTCACTTTTTTCAGTGCCTTCAAACGGTCACTAAATGAACTGTTGTAAGTTGAGGTCCATTCTACAAATGGAAATGTTGGGGTTTTTTTTTTTACTTAGTCCAGTTTTATACCATGTTTTATACCATGTTTTATACCAGTTTTATATGGCTGTTATTATCCGGATGCGTGGAAGGACTAAAGCTATTTATCTTATTACATTTATAAGCCACTCATCTCACTATCAAAGGTGACTCTGATGCTACCTCACCTGGCAAAAGGAAGTAGAATATAAATACAATAAAATCCATGCATCAACGATTGATCGTAAAGAGAGGGACAGAGAACGCAAATCTTTCCCTGCGATTTGTCAAGGTTAAAAATTACATCAGGGAAAGAGGTTTTTTGTTTTTACAGCTTCCTCCTATGCTGATCCGAGAATAAAATAGTTGCAATTAACTTAGTGAAAAACAGCTAAATTTGCCAGATGGGGGTTTATTAACACCTGGAGCTGCAAAAGCTGAAGGAAATACACCTTCGTCATTCCTTATTACCAGGCCTTGAAAAAAAATAATCATAAACCAAGTTTCTTTGGTATTCTTAAGAAATGTTCTCGAGGAGAAAACATTTTCAAGCCATATTCTTCAAGAAGTCCACAACAGATGTTGCAAAAACCCAGGAAGCTGGCTTGCTTACACTCTCGGTGTAACTCCATATACAAACGCTAAAATCTGCCTGCTATCCTATTTATTGATTTAGGAGATTTACAGCGCGTTTCACACACACACACCTCTGCATCACCACAATTCGGCACAACTCTGGGCAGCTTACAAAATGCAACCAGAAAAACGTATTAAAACCACAGAATAGGGCCTGGAGGAAGAAAAAAAAATCAACCCTTGGTTAAAGGACTGGATTTAGCACTAGGTAGGAATACAACTTTTTGGAAAGCCATTTGTTTTTTTTCTGTGTCGGTGAGGACAAAATAGAGGATTAAGTTAGATTCAACAGATCTAAACAAACAAACAAAAAACCCCAAGGCAAAACTCAGTTTCGGCTTCAAGCCCTGATCCAATCTAGGATTTTGAATCCTGAATTGTTGCCAGCTTCCAAAGTTTAGCTGCTTCTTTGTGAATGCAAGACTCCTGCTGTGATCTCCTTCTGAAGACACACTTTCTCTACCAAAATAATAGGCTGGACTTCACATCATTTGTTATAAACCATTTTGATTATTGCCTCTGCCCTCTGGTGTCAATTGCCAGAACTGCAGTCCGTAAGGAGCATCTCCAAAGGCGCTTATTTGAGGTTGGTCAACTCAACGATAGAGTAACCGTGAAGCCCTTAAAAAGATATCCAAATGCTGTGCTGTGCCTATAGCTACCAAGATCTCAACTTGTGCAAGCCATTGTATGTTTTTTTTGATAGTCTAGGGAAGCAAAAGTTGGACTTTGAAGAGGCAAGATAGGAAGAGTATTGACGCCTTTGATCTTTGGTGATTGCAGAAGGTTCTTGAGATGATCATGGACAGCCAAGAAAACAACCCATGGATCATCGAATTCAAAAATTCTCGCTCAAGATACAAATGACCAGGCTCAAACTATCCTCCTTTGGATATATTATGTGAAGACCCAGGTCTCTGGAGAAGGCTGAGATGATGGGAAAATTGGAAGAGGACAACCAACTGCAAGATGGAGGAACTCAGTGACAGAAGGACCACTGTTGGAAGATCAGATTAGGTCCTTCTGCCTGCTATGTCCAACAGGTCCCTTGCCCATGAGATACAGTTGATTTTTCAGTTCCAAAAAACAGATGCCATCCAGGTCAAATGTGTTTAGAAATGTGGCTTTACAAAGCCGTCTCTGTGTCCAGGGAATCAAGCTGGCCGATGAAGGAGAACCAAAGACTAGGAAATTAATAAGCCCTTTGTGTTTCTGTACACACACAAACTCACACACACACACCACAAATCTCTTGATTCAATTTTCTGGCCGTTTCATTTCCCTTCTCTTCCACCACCATCTGTTGTCCTTCGTGCAAACCAATCTTGGCATCCTCCGAAGAGACTCAGGCTTTATCGGCTAATGGAGACAGCTCTAATTGGAGCCAAAAGAAGACCTCCTGGCTGGTCTGGCCCTTTTGCTAATATAACTAATGAGAAAATGAGCTTAGAAATGGCCTTAGGGGACAATATTATTTCCTAGCACCCTTGATTTTGTCTAGGGGGGAAAAAATGCATCATCTTTATCGCAAAAATAAAATGTTCCACCGTAGTTGGGTTAAATGAACCCCTTCGAATATTGGTTCTCCCGTGAAATTGCAAGAGGAGTAAAATGAGGAATTATTATACAGGCTGAACTGGGAGCTTTTTCCTCCATTTCCTTTATTTTATTTTCCAAAAACATTTAATGCTTCCCTTTATTCAGTGGCATGATCTGGCGTTGCCTTGCATTCCTTTCCCTAAGCTAGCAAATGAATCAGGTTTTTGCTTTTTAAATTTTATTTTGGGGAGGGGGGGGCTCTGCTTTTAAATTATTTAGCCATTTTTAACTATGTTAAAAATGATCGAATTATCTTTATCGTTGCCTTTTGGCATCTTTTTGCCTCGTTTGAGAAACCCTCACTTTTCACTGCAAAAGCAATCTGCAGGCAGAAAGCAGAACCGCGCCTGCGCACACATACACACACACGGGGAAAAAAAAAATCCATATCGGCGGCTCTCAAAGAGCCAGTGCGCAGGCGCCTCGCTGCTCCTCCCGGGACTCCCGTCTTCCTCCAATGCGCCTGCGCGAGGGCGAAGAGGCCGCTGGGAAAGGAGGGGCGGGATGGCGCACGCGCGCAGAGGCTTCGGCCGCTAGAGCCGAGCGTAAACAAGGCGCCGCCGAGAAGGCGATGAGGAGACGGCCGGAGAAGATGAGCCGGGCCGGGCGCCTCCGAGGCTGAGCCTCGCCGTCCTTCTTGCGCTCTCCCCTCCCCGGGCCGCCATGAACTTAGCCAGCCAGAGCGGCGAGGCCGGCTCCGGCCAACTGCTCTTCGCCAACTTCAACCAGGACAACACGTAAGGGGGGGGCGTGGCCAGAGGGAGCGCGCACGCGCGTGCTCGCCGCGGGCGGGGGGCGGGGGCGAGAGGCAGGAGCCAAGATTCGAAAGCAGGTGGGGGCGAGGAGGAGGGGGCGTGGCCAAGATGCCCTTTTCCCACCTGGCTTCCTACTTTCACCCCCTCCACAACTGGTTGTGGATTATGGGCCTTGGGAAGGGGGGGGGAAAGACTGCCCCACTCGGGTTCCACCCCAGCAGCGCATCCCAGAAAGGGTAGGGGGGGGGAAGAGGGGGCACCCAGAGGCCATCTAGCCCAGCCCTTTGCCCTGGGCAGGGGAAGCCCATTGAGCCATCCTGGAGGGGGGGGCAGCCCAACCCTCTTCCTGGAGGGACGCCAGAGGGGCAGGACCCCCCCTCCCCAAATCTCCATGGGGAGACGGTTGTCCAAGTAGGGGTTCATTGGGTTGGGAGGGAAATGGAAGGTTAACCAAGATGGGGGAGATTTGCCTATCAGGGGAGACTGGCCTGATTAACCCCCCTTCCCTCTCTCCCCCCCCCCAGTGGGACCTATTTAAAAAGCAAATCAGGGTGCAGGATTGGCGGCTCCTGTGAAAGAACTACTTAAAAAAGCAAATCAGGGTGCAGGATTGGCAGCTGGCGGGAAAATGTGCTCCTTTCCATTGAGGAAAAACTCTTGAAACATTTCGTGCTTTGCAATCCTGCCCTGAAATTGGGGCTTTTTTATTCCTTGGTTCTCGTTTCCTCCGCCGATGCGGTAATTTGGGGAGGTAGCCGTATTAACTATTTTCTCCTTGTTTTATTGTTGTTGTTTTTTTTACTCTAGCGTGGTGTATGTGGCTTAGAGATGCACGAACAGATAAATGACATGGAAAACGTTAGCCTGGTTTGATTTGGTGGTTAAGTCTCTCGCTCTCCGCCACCCCATGGACCATAGCATGCCAGCCCCTCCCCTGTCCTGCACCGTCTCCCGGAGTTGCCCAAATTCATGTTCATTGTGTGTCGATGATGCTAGCCGATCCGCTGCCGTCCCCTTCTCCTGTTGCCTTCCATCTTTCCCAACATCAGGGTCCTTTCCGAAGAGTCTCTCTCTTCTCGTTTGGCGGCCAAAGGATTCGAGCATCAGCTTTAGGATCTGTCCTTCCAAAGGACAGTCAGGGTTGATATAGGAGAACCTAAAAACCAAGGAAAGTTTAAGCAATTTGCGGTTAGATTTGTGGCTGATTCAGCTCTGGCTAGGCCTTCTCGGTGGTAGCCCCTATTTTAATGGAGTTCTCTTTTCCTGGAACTATGGATGGCCCCTGCTGGCTGGGGAATTCTGGGAGTTGAAGTCTACTCATCGTAAAGCCGCTAAGGTTGGGAAACACTGTCCCAGAGTGCTCAGCAGTGGCTGAGGCATTCTGGGAGTTGAAGTCCACTCAATGTTTAAAAGTTGCCAAGGTTGTGGAATGTGGCTTTAGGGAAGCACATTTTGACAGCTCACTCAGTCGGATCTTTCTGTCTTTGCAGTGATGAAAAAGCGCTTGCGGTTTCTTAAGTCCATCTAAAAAGGCTCGGATAATAAACAAAAATGAAAAAAAAACAATTCCTGACTTATCTAAATGTCTGGAGATTCTCAAATCATCCAGGTCATGCTTGTCCCAAAGGCGTTTTTCAAAAGGCAAGTGAACTTTCTTTGTTTTCTCCTTGAATGCGTTTTGCTTCTCATTCAAGAAGCTTCTTCAGTTATGAACAGAAGTATCTGGGATGATTTTTCAAAGAAAAAAACAAAAGAAAATCCCGTTGCCTTTTGAAAAGCACCTTTGGGGCAATTCCTGACTTACCATAGCTAGTTCATAGTGCTGACTCTTTCCTCTTAAGATTTTGCCTTCTCATAAAACAGATTTTGTAATTTTAATAAAAACCAACAACTCTTAAGTTAGGAATGTTGAAATGGAGGAGCAAGGAAGGGGAGGGAAGGCAATATTTTCCCCCTGTTGTCACAGTCTGCTTTCACATGATTCTTTCATAACATAACGGTTAAGACAGCAACCGTAACGTCTCAAGTTTCTGTTTGTTTCGCTTGGATGTGAGCAAATGGGCTCTCTATAACGTGCTCACTATAAACACCCCTGGTCAGATTTTTTCTGTGTGGTTCACTTGGGAGAAAAAACTCTTAAGCTGCAATGGCTGTTCCCGTCTCCCCTTCTGTGGCGGCTTGTTCCCTTCGCTCCAACGGTGGTTACTTGTGTGTGTGTACATTTGCAAGTTGGCAGGAGAGCCCCAAACCGAAATGCTGCAGAGGCCTCCTCTCCTGAATGCAAAGTGGGTTTAATTCTTTTGCAAAGAAGGGAAGGCCCAACTTGGGAGCTTGGAAACTAGCTAGCTTTGCAAGAGAGGGATCAGCATCGTAATGAATGGCTACTTAAGAAAGGATGATCCGCCGGGAAGTGAATGACAGGAAGTGATTAAACTTGGGGGTTGAGCTGCTTGCAGAACTGGGTTTGTCTGTAGGCAGGATGAGCAAAGGAGAACACGCCAGTTCACTTTCCTGGATCCTCAGCGACTAATTCCACACACTCAGCAACTCCAACAGGTAAATCCTCAATTTGCACAATTGAAGTGGGGGAAGATTGAATAATCCTCGAATTGCGAATGAGATGCTATTACAGGCAGCGCCCAACTTAAATGTTTAGCAACCGTTCAAAGTTCCATTGGAAAAAGGGAGCTCACCAGTCCTCACACAACCATTGGCAGCATCCCCACGATCACGTGATCAGAATTCGGAAGCTTGGCAACTGACATGTACTTTTGACGGTTGCAGCCTCCCAGGGTCCTGTGATCACCATTTGCAAACTTCCCAGCCAGCTTCCGACAAGCAAAGTCAAATGGGGGGGAAGCTGGATTCGCTTTACAACCAAGCGATTCGCTTAACAGCTACTTAGGATTCTCTTAATAACCCTGGCCAAAAAAAAAAAAAAGTTATAAAATCAGGCACCTCAGCTTGCTTAGCAGCGGAAATTCTGATCCTTAATTTTCGTCGTACGTCGAGGACCATCTAAGTTGGTAGATCTGAATACATTTCCCTTGGAGATTTGGACGCTGTTGTTAAGTTAACGTGGTTTTTTCCTAACCGGTTGATATCTTCTGAGATCCGGCTATAATTTCCATATTCCACAATATTGCAATATTAGCTTTAATCAGGAGGAGAGTTGTTTGCCAAATAGCATTTGGTAGGCCTGCATGATTACT
Source organism: Azemiops feae (assembly GCA_023970755.1). Taxonomy (NCBI): domain Eukaryota; kingdom Metazoa; phylum Chordata; class Lepidosauria; order Squamata; family Viperidae; genus Azemiops; species Azemiops feae. The sequence goes on from JALGBA010000972.1 coordinate 997,124, forward strand.
AAGAGTAAAGGTTGCTGTATTATTATTATTTTTTATAGGCTCGGTTATTATTAGCTTTTGTCCTTTAAAATGGGACCTTTGAATTTTTTTATTGAAGCATTTAAATCCCTGCTTTTCCTCCTCAGAAGTCAGGGCATTGCAACCTGATTGGCTGTAGATTGGGTTGAACTGGGGCGTCCGTGGTGCTCTCTTGAGCGTGCAGACATTTCATGACCCAACTAGGTAACATCATCAGGGCAAAACCCCACTCCCTTCTACAGCACCGATGGTGTCACCTAGTTGGGTCACAAAACGTCTGCACGCTCAGAGGGCACCACGGGCGCCCCAGTTCAACCCAGAGCTACGGATATTCTCTTCTGTCGAAACCCGTGACTCTCCCAGCACGAGGGTCTTCAGAGGCAGACCCACTCCCATCAAGACTAACAGCCATTGATTCGCCGATTTCTATCAGTTCACACAACCCTTATTTGAAGTCAGCGATGCCGGGGGCCAGCCTTATTTTCCATAGTAACAAATTCCAAATTTTCCCCTCATTTTTCTGACTGCTTACATTATGAGATAATAATAATAATAAATAAAGAATAAAGAATAAAGTTGGAAGGGACCTTGGAGGTCATCTAGTCCAACCCCCTGCTCAGGCAGGAAACCCTATGCCATTTCAGACAAATGGCTGTCCAGTCTCTTCTTAAAAACTTCCAGTGTTGGAGCATTCACAGCTTCTGGAGGCAGGTTGTTCCACTGGTTAATTGTTCTAACTGTCAGGAAGTTTCTCCTTAGTTCCAGGTTGCTTCTCTCCTTGGTTAGTTTCCACCCATTTATTCTTGTCCTGCCTTCAGGTGCTTTGGAGAATAGCTTGACTCCCTCTTCTTTGGGGCAGCCCCTGAGATATTGGAAGACTGCTATCCTGTCCCCCCTCGTCCTTCTCTTCCGTTGGATCATCTTATTAAAATAAAAAGAGTCCGACAAAAACCCTTGGCTATGTTTTGTACCCCAAAAGGCAGCCTTGACTGTGGTGGAGTTGCATTCTCCCCCCCCCCTTTAAAGGGCAGTAAAACAATATATCATCCTGTTGAATATTTCTCATTGCCGGATGACAGGATTATCTTTAATCCATTTTGCTCTCCATAACACCGAGTCTTTTTTTTTTCCCCTCCCCTTCTTTTTTTTTTCCTAAATCATTAGCAAGAAAGAAGAGGACATGATGCCCGTGAGTTCTGCTTGCTTTAGTGTCTTGTTAAAATGGATAGTGACTTATAAATAACGGCTAGTATAAACGCTATAAATCTCGAAACCACTAGATTAAAAACATACTGACTTTCCCTTTGGGGCGCATTATACAGAAGCGTTTTAGCTTTCTGCCCGAGTTGTACTTTTGAAAAAGACAATGAATTGTCGCGCGATTCGTCTCCGTGCTGAGATACAAATGAGGTTGTTTTTTTTTTTTTTATAATCAATAGCCATTTCTCTCTTGAGGATAAGCAGCCTTTGCAATAAACCGAGAGATCGTGCGTGTGCTGTCTCTCTCCTTGCCCGGCCTTCTCAAATAGGAAGAATTGTGCTTGGGAGACAGGGCTGCAGAGAGTAGACAAAATATTATCTAGCTCGGCGCAAACAAATCAACACAATACAGTGTGGGTATCAACTTAGGACTATAATGTAGCCTGCCCATCACAGTGGCAAATAGTGATGGTCTTATATTGACTTGGCCGTGCTCCTATTTTTAATGACCTTTTTTTCCAAGGGTCATGAAGTAAATCTCCGCAGCCATTAAATGAACTAATTATTCACCATGATTGCAGATTTGCTCCCCCCCCCCAAAAAAACTCTCCAACAACCCAATAAGAGTTCATTTTCAGTAATAAAGCATTGTCACGGGACAACGAGACTGTAAGGAGCCACCTCAGCTAACCACCCACGAAAGCAGAACTCTTGAAACAGGCATCGTCTCAAAAGGAAGCTTTTATTAGGGGTTAGTGACAGTAAGGAAGTCAAGGCGAGATCTGGGGAAAATCCCGCGCAAACGGTATAGTTAAAAGCAATATATATATATATATGAAAGGGAGATAAGGAACTAATAAGGATTTGACGACCTGACAGAGACGCTGCAAAGGATTATAAATGCAGCCGTGTTGTTGAGGTCCCGGAGTTTGGTCACGTGACTGCAAAGGGGGGGGGGAGGCAATAATCGGACTTTCAAATCCAGGTCGTCAATAGCCCCCAGGTAGGTCTGCTAGAACTTCCAACGGCTGCTAAGCAACATAACTTGAGGACTGCAGCTCTGTTTTCAACTGTCCCTGCTTGCCACCAGCTCAGTTTATTGGATCTGTCGCTGGCTTTTGTGGGGTGTTCAAGAGACAAAAGGCTGACCGCTGGATTTTGCAAAGGGAGGGCGTTTGAGGGTCTAGGGAGAAACGTTAAGGAGTCCGGCATGCTTCGTAGAAAATAAATGTATATAAAAAAAATCGGTATCCTTGTTGCTTATTTTTCAGCTCCTTGGCCGTCGGCAGCGTGCTGGGCTACAAATTCTTCTCTCTCTCTTCTGTGGACAAACTGGAGCAGATCTACGAGTGCAGTAAGTGTCCCTCGGTGTTCTTTTCCCCTTCGGGGTCTCCCTTTTCCTAAATTACGGCTGCAGACGTAAGGCGGGATTCCTCAGCCTTCTCAACGTTAGGATGTATGGACTTCAATTCCTCGTTGCAAGTCGCTTTTTTTCAGTGCCACTGTAACTTTCGCGTCGCTAAATGAACGGTTGTTAAGTCGAGGACCGCGTCTATAACGGGATCGTTCCAGTTTCCAATAGGGGGAGGTCTTCTGTGAAATCGTAGCAGCTTGACGTGGCCTTGGGTCATAGACTACTCGCAAGCGAAGGCGAAGATACGCGGTATCCCAGGATAACGTTGCCGGATCCAATCTGGGTCAGTCACCGGGAAGAGAGGTTTTGTCTTCCGAGCTTTCGTGCCGAAAGGAAACTTCCCTCTCTCCAGAATGTGTGCATTGGGCTATTCGGTGTGCAGCATTTATATGCTGCCTGTTGTGTGTGTGGCTTTTTAGTTGTTGATTGGGGTGTTGATGGCTGGCTATTCAATCGTTGGCTGTTGACGTACATTCAGTTTTGCAGCTACTAAGATTGTTGGACGGGCAGGCTCAAAAACAGCCAGGGAAATGATTGAAGCCTGAGAAACGGGCCCCTCGTCAGTCAACAGGAGCGCTGATTTACCCCCAGCTTACCAAGTACTTAGGAGGTGAGGGCTTGGCAGCACAAGGAAACAACAACCACGGATTTAACCGCCAGCCATCAACACCCCAATCAACATCTAAAAAGCCGCACACAACAGGCACCATATAAATACCACACGTAGGACAGCCCAAAACACACACTCTACTAGACCAAAAGCTTGGAAGACTGGCCCTCTGGTCCCGGTGACCGATCCGGATTGGATCCTGCATGTACTTACTCGCTTGGAGCGTCCATTTTGTCTCCAACTTCCTGAATTTCTCTGACTAGCTCAGAGAGCAGAACGTTGTCTTCTCAGGTGGGCTCATGAATCAGAATCACTAAAGATACCAACTTCCTGGCCGTTTTGCTAGTTGGCCAACACCGGCTGCAACGCCATTTGATAATGTTTAGATTTATATTAATAGCTGCGTCCAGGAAGCCTCACCAGCGGCCTGAAATGTGTTTAGCAGCACCGATTTTTAGTTGCTTTTTATTTACAGCTCTCCAAGCGCCAGCGAGTGGAGGACTTTAACCCCTCTTGTTCTTTCGCCTTCACCCACTTAACAGCTTCGCGCTGAAATATGGCAGGCTATTTATAGCCAGCTGTGCTAGGAAGTGGCAACCTATCGATCCGCAAGGGAGAGACAGTCTCTGGCTGGCAGTAGTTTAATTGACGGCCTCCGCGTTCCGCTTCACTCGGAAATGGTCTGTCTCTCAGACCCTTGTACCTCTGCCCTTGGTTGTTTTTTTTTAAATCTGTGTACTGCTAAAACTCTCGTGTCTGTTTGTAACTTTTAGTTGGGTGAAACGGTGGATTGTAGGGCAACAGTCCTTGAATCAACAAACCTCAAATGGGCGAACTTAAAAGAATGTGTCCCAATCTGGGACCCATGAAATTTAACAGCATTATAGCTGCTTCGGCGCTGAGGCAGTCCTGTGAGCGTTATTTCCAACATTCCTGGTCAGCTTCCTACCAGGGAATTCAATGGGGAAGCCAGCAGGAAGTCAAAAGTTATTCTCACTGCTTTTCTGCCTCATTCTGTTTCTCTGTTTAGTAAGGAAGTACCTCTGAATACTTTGCAGGAATTGGGTATGGCTAATCTAGTGAAAAGAAGCACTAGGGGTGACGTGATAGCCGTATTCCAGTATTTGAGGGGCTGCCCCAAAGAAGAGGGGGTCACGTTATTCTCCAAAGCACCAGAGGGCAGGAGAAGAAACAACGGTTGGAAACTGATCACAGAGAGAAGCAACCTGGAATTAAGGAGAAACTTCCTGACAGGGAGGACAATCAACCAGTGGAACAGCTTGCCTCCAGAAGTCATGGACGCTCCATCACTGGAGATTTTTAAGAAGAGGCTAGACAGACACTTGTCTGAGATGGTATAGGTTCTCCTGCTTAAGCGGGGGTCTGGGATAGAAGACCTCCAAGGTCCCTTCCAGCTCTATTCTATAATAAACCCCACAGGCCACAGGTTGTCTAGTAAAGTAATAGGAACTGTAGATGCCCAATGTTCTAGCCAGATAATCTTCTAGAGACATCCTAGACAGTTTCTTGGGGGGGGGGTGAGATCTTTCCTCCCCTGCATCTGCAGTTAACCCAGTTGCTTCTTCTGTTTCGTGTCACCCCATTCCTTTTCCACCGTCACCCTGCAGCTGACACAGAGGACGTGTGCATTGTAGAACGGCTCTTTTCCAGCAGCCTGGTAGCCATCGTGAGCCTCCGAGCGCCTCGCAAGCTGAAGGTCTGCCACTTCAAGAAAGGGACGGAGATCTGCAACTACAGCTATTCCAACACGATCTTGGCCGTCAAGCTGAACAGGCAGGTGAGTGGGGGCCCACTCAGGTGAGCTCCTCCTGCTGGTTTTCTAAGAGCCCTGGTTAGAAGGCAGCTTTGCACTGCCAGGAGTTCGATTTTGACCAGCTCAAGGTTGACTTAACCTTCCATCCTTCCGAGGTTGGTGAAATGAGGACCCAGATTGTTGGGGGCAAATATGCTGACTCTGTAAACCGCTTAGAGAGGGCTGTAAAGCACTGTGAAGCGGTATATAAGTCTAAGTTCTATTATTGCCCTTCCTTCCTTCCTTCCTTCCTTCCCTCCCTCCCTCCCTCCCTCCCTCCCTCCCTCCCTCCCAGTGGTTAGAATGCAGTATTGCAGGCTGACTCTGCCCACTGTCGGGAGTTCGATCCTGACCGGCTCCAGGTTGATTCAGCCTTCCGTCCTTCCGAGGTCGGTAAAATGAAGACCCAGATTGTTGGGGGCAAGAGGCTGACTCTGTAAACCGCTTAGAGAGGGCTGTAAAGCACTGTGAAGGTAGCCCTCAACTTACAGGTAGCCCTCAACTTACAACAGTTCATTTAGAGACCGAAATTACACCGAAAGTATGACCATTTTTCACACTTAAGACCGTTGCAGCATTTCCCCCACGGTCAGGTGATCAAAATTCAGACGCTTGGCCACTGATTCCTATTTACGACGGTCGCAGCGTCCCCAGGATCACGTGATCCTGACAAGCAAAGCCAATGGGGAAGCCAGATTCGCTTAACGACCGGGTTACCAGTTTAACACCCGCAGTGATTCCCTTAGCAACTGTGGCCAGAAAAGTCGTAAAACGGGACAAAACTCACTTCACAGATTTCTCAGCAATATCAACGTTGGGCTCAATTGTGGTCATACGTCGAGGACTATCTGTATAAGTCTAAGTGCTATTGCTATCTGCTTCTCCCTCTCCTTTTCTTTTTTTTATTCCCTTCCCCCAGAGATTGATCGTGTGCTTAGAAGAGTCTCTGTACATACACAATATACGGGATATGAAGGTGCTGCACACCATCAGGGAGACGCCCCCCAATCCTGCAGGTAAAGATGCTCCTTACTCTCCTTTGATCCTCCTCTGTGACGCTGATACCTTTCCGCTCCCCCATTTTAGCTGGTTGCTTCCAAAACCATAAGGTGGGCTTGTTCATCTGAGGGATGTTAGTGTGTCAGGCACGGAAAGACCTGGACCAGATGTGAAACTGCATTTAAACTGATTTATTTCTACCAGTATCCATGCACAGGAATCTACAGAACTAGGCAAAGGTTAATGACATTCAAGAAACCTTGGTCTTAGTCTTTTGCAGCTACGTGGAGACTCTAGGCTGGTTCCTCTCTTGACTCCACCCCCAGATTCTATAGTGCTGTCTCCTACAGTTAGTTGAGCTTATCTGAGGTTTTGGACATCACCCAGATTGGGAAGTTGTGATGCACACACACACAACCAGGCTCCTGGGGCCCGAAGGAAGGACTTGATCAGATTGAGACAGTTTCCTTCTGCCTTTGCTTGGCACAACATTCAAATTGGCACCTTGACCTTTTTTTGTTGTTGTTGTTGTCAAAAACCAAGAGCCAGTTAGAACTAATTCTTGCTGAATGACTTGCTTAATGACCGTTCAAAGTTACAACTGACTCCAAGGAAGGTGCTTATGACCCATCCTTGAAGTTACCACTCACACACCCACGACGCACAGTCACGTCATCGCATTTTTGGCAAAGCGAATGCAGAAAAGGGGGGCGGGAGGAAGAACATAAAATAAAAATAACGTAACAAATAAGAAATATAAAGAAATAGCTTCCCTCTTCGCCTCAATCAATATAAACCTTTTTAACAACTTACCACTTCCTTTTAAAATGCAACAAACCATCTCTTAAGCGTCCCACGCGGTCTCTCCGTAGACATAACCTTAAAACCACACGATTTCAGTCCTGGTTAGCAAAAATCCACGAAGGGTTGGTAATATTATTGTTGTAATTAATCTTGATCCTTCCATGGCAGTTTTGGAAAGGAAGAGAGTCCTATTGTGCCATTTCCTGTCTGTTTTTCTTAGGCTTATGTTCCCTGTCCATAAACAACGATAACTGTTACCTGGCCTATCCGGGGAGCGCGACCATCGGTGAAGTCCAAGTCTTCGACACCATCAACCTGGTAAGATCCTGCAGGCTTCCGCCATGCTCTGACTCTGGAAATTGGAGCCGCCCTAAGTGTCACGATTCCGACAGATTAAACTCTTCAAAAGAACTTCAAGGCATTGTTCACCTTAAAGAATCTTTTATTCGAGTAGCACAATATCGGCACTTCACATAATCGAAGCCAAAAACTGAATTCCCCTCCCCCGGGCACCTAGCATCAAAGCACAATTCCCTCCTCCAATTAACAGTCACAAATCACATTCCCCAATTAGCTTGAAGCGTGGGCTTCCTCTCCAGTTCTCCAACCCGCCAATTCCTTATCAGCTCTGGTTACAATAACCTTGATTCTCATGCTAAGTTTAGTGTTGTTATGTCTAGCTGGACTCTCGTTCACATCCCCCCCTCCCAGCATCATCTAATTCTAAAATGGAAAGGGAAAAAGAGGGCTGCATTTCCATCTGTTGTCACTGCAAAAACATCCGAGGTGAGCAGCCTTGACACTTAAGGCCTTGTGTTCCGTTCTCGGGCTTCCCCACAGAGAGCTACCAACATGATCCCCGCCCACGATAGTCCGTTGGCTGCCCTGGCTTTCGACGCAAGCGGTACGAAGCTGGCCACCGCCTCCGAAAAGGTGAGTTCCTCGTCCCCTCCGTGGAAGGGGGGGAAAAAAAAAAGGGAAGCTTGAGTCGATCCAGAGAGATTCAAGGGACTCAAGACAGGCAGAGAAACCGAGCAGTCACTTTTGAGAAGCTGGCTTGGATGGCTTTGAAAGGGGGGCTTCTTTCTTTCCAACAGGGTACGGTGATCCGGGTATTTTCCATTCCAGAAGGGCAGAAGCTCTTCGAATTCCGAAGGGGGATGAAGAGGTGATGTGTGATTGCTGTCTGAAGATGGTCCTGGGGGGAGATTGGAGGCTGCGTGAACTGTTCTGTCTCCACAAGTGGTCCTTCCTCCCTTTTCCTTCCTTCCTTCCTTCTTTTCCTTCCTTCCTCCCTTCCCCTTCCTTCCTCCCTTCCTCCCTCCCTCCCCTCCTTCCTTCCTCCCTCCCTTCCTCCCTCCCTCCCTTCTTTTCCTTCCTTCCTCCCTTCTTCCTTCCTTCCTCCCTCCCTCCCTCTCTTTTCCTTCCTTCCTTCCTTCCTTCCTTCCTTCCTCCCCTCTTTCCTTCCTTCCTTCCTTCCTCTTTCCCTTCCCCTTCCTTCCTCCCTCCCTCCCTCCCTTCCTTTTCTTTCTGTTTTTCTCCCTTCCTTCTTTTCCTTCCTTCCTCCCTTCTTTTCCTTCCTTCCTCTTTCCCTTCCTCCCTCCCTCCCTTCCTTTTCTTTGTTTTTCTCCCTTCTTTTCCTTCCTTCCTTCCTTCCTCTTTCCCTTCCCCTTCCTTCCTCCCTCCCTTCCTCCCTCCCCTCCTTCCTTCCTTCCTTCCTTCCTTCCTTCCTCCCTTTTCCTTCCTTCCTCCCTTCCCCTTCCTTCCTTCCTTCCTCTTTCCCTTCCCCTTCCTTCCTCCCTCCCTTCCTTCCTTCCTTCCTCCCTTCTTTTCCTTCCTCCCTCCCTCCCCTCTTTCCTTCCTTCCTTCCTTCCTTCCTTCCTCTTTCCCTTCTCCTTCCTCCCTCCCTCCCTCCCTTCCTTTTCTTTCTGTTTTTCTCCCTCCCTTCCTTCCTTCCATCTGTCCACTGAGGACTCCTGACCTCATTCTAAACAGGTTCTTCTGGGGGTGGGGGGTGGGATGTCTCAGTTTCCCTCTTTCAAGATCAGCTTTGATCTGTTCCAATGTTACACCAGAGCCGAAACACTCACATTTGACCCATTCGGGGTTGGGGTAATCCACGAAGGAACCTTTTGCAGCTCCTTAGCCTACAAACTCCTGCCAGCTTCATAGTCTCCAGGCAGCGATTCTTAACCCTCGGCTGCTTTAACATGTGTGGGCTTCAACTCCCAGAAGCAAGGCTGGCTGGGGAATTCTGGGAGTTGAAGTCCATAAATCTTAAAATTGCAGGGGGGCAGGGGAGAAACATTAGATTTGAACTCCTCAAAGACAATCTAGGGATGCTTAAGAGTCTTACTTAGCCTTATCTCTTGAGTTCTTGCTGGTCCCCTTCATCCCCTTTTCTCTCAAAAGCATTTTCTGAGTCTTGAGGTTTGTTTGCCCAACAAGAGCAGACTTTGGGGAGACCGTCTCTCTCTCTCTCTCTCCCCTCCAGAGCCTTTGCCAGCATCTTGTGGCCTCAATGGGGCAGGCAAGGCAAGGGACTCCAGCGCAAGAGGCAGGGGGGCAGGGAAGGAGCTACCTGCAACAGACCCTCCGTGGTTGACCCGCCGTCTGTCTCTTGTCTCCCTTCCTCCAGGTGTGTCAGCATCTCTTCGTTGGCCTTCAGCATGGATGGCATGTTTCTGTCGGCTTCCAGTAACACAGAGACGGTGCACATTTTCAAGTTGGAGACTGTGAAAGAGAAGTGAGTCTGGGGAAGGCAGGGCCATCTCCGAATTGGCTTCAACACGGGGAGACAACTGGCTTCATTCGCAGGAGGGACTGCAGGGTCCCTTCCCAGAGAAAGAAAAGTTGGGGGGGGGGAAGCAGAGGGGCGCCGATTGTGTCCTGGGCTTCTTCTGCCTGCAATTTTTTTTTTGGGGGGGGGGGGGGATTAGGTTGTGGTTTCCTGCAGCGGCGAAGTCCCGTAAAACTCCTCTTTGAAAAGAAGAGCAATCCCCCAACTTCTTGGATGGACGCTCGGGTCTTTCGGGGACAAGGTTGACCACCGTCTTTCTTCCCTCCCGCCCTTCCAGACCTCAGGAGGAGCCCACCACCTGGACGGGCTACTTTGTGGAGACCATTCGGACGTTCCCAAACTACCTGCCTGCCCAGGTGACCGAAATGTTCAACCAAGGCCGAGCCTTCGCAACGGTCCGGCTCCCCTTCTGTGGGCACAGAAACATCTGCGCCTTGGCCACGTGAGTAGCGGCACGGGAAGGGTGGTCTTCGGCTACGAGAGCTGCCTTGGGTGGAGACGGAGGCTGAGGGAGCACCCTGGGAGTTCCAGCTTTACACCTGGGCAGTGTTGATCATAGTTGCATAGATATCCTTCAGAATACAGCCTCCAGGCGACTTCTTTTCTTTCTTTCTTTCTTTCTTTCTTTCTTTCTTTCTTTCTTTCTTTCTTTCTTTCTTTCTTTCTTTCTTTCTTTCTTTCTTTCTCTTTCCTCTCTCCTTCCTTCCATCCTTTCTCTCTCCTTCCTTCCTTCTCTCTGAGCTTGGTGGTTTTCTTCTAGATGTTTCATTACCAACCTAGATAACATCATCAGAGCTGGAAGGGAGTGGGGTTTGCAGAGAGGAGGGGGGGAAGACTGTGGGGTCCTTGGTGCTCTCTGAGCTTGGTGGTTTTCTTGCAGACATTTCATTACCCAACTAGGTAACATCATCAGTGTTAGAAGGGAGTGGGGTTTGTGGAGAGGAGGAGGAGAAGGAGGAGGTAAAGGAAGACTGTGGGGTCCTTGGTGCTCTCTGAGCTTGGTGGTTTCCTTGCAGACGTTTCATGACCCAACTAGGGAACATTATCAGTGCTAGAAGGGAGTGGGGTTTGTGGAGAGGAGGAGGAGGAGGAGGGTGAGTGTGGGTTCCTTGGTGCTCTCTGAGCTTGGTGGTTTTCTTGCAGACATTTCATTACCAAACTAGGTAACGTCATCAGTGCTAGCTGATGAATCTTTTAATTCCTTCTAGAATTCAGAAAATTCCTCGATTGCTGGTAGCGGCTGCCGATGGGTATCTCTACATGTACAATTTGGACCCCCAGGAAGGGGGCGAATGCACACTGATGAAACAGCACAAGTGAGTCCCCCTCCCTCACTATCTCCTCCCCCTTTGCCCAAAACTCTTCTTTGAGGGTTGGTCCCAAAGATACAACATGGGCTTCCAAATAAGGGGGTGGGCACAGAGCTTCCAACACATCTGTTGAAGTGATCTTTGGCGATAGTGAAGAATAAGATCTGACCGTACGTTTTCTTGAAGTATTCAGTCATGTCTGAAAACCGATAGAGACACAGTTCTCGAGTTAGGACCGAGAAACGGCACATTGTGGACAGTGGATTGCTCAACAGCTGCGGCAGTCACTTAACAACTGCAAAAAAAAAGAAAAGAAATGTCCCAGAAGTCTTTTATTTATGGCAGGGGTCCTCAACCTTGGCAACTTTAAGACTTGTGGACTTCAACTCCCAGAATTCCTCAGCCAGCTTTGCTGAGTCGAAGTCCACAAGTCTTAAAAGTTGCCAAGGGTTGAGGACCCTTAAGTTACACGATGACCCTTTAACGACCGATACAACTTAACGCCCATAATTCTGGGCTCAATTACACTCATAAAACAATTACCAAAATTGTGTGCCAAAAACGATTGCAATTAAGACTCTGTTGGAGGCGTCTATCTGATCTGAAATAAGGCTGGTTCCTGCAACCATGTCTTGGGGGTTTTCCTGCCCAACGTTGAGTTGTGCTATTGATGCGACCAGGGTGTGCTTGGTGATGTCTCCTTGTCTCCTTCCCTAGGTTGGATGGCAGCATGGAGCCAGCCAATGAAATCCTAGAATCTGCCTCCCATGACAGGCCACTGGTGGCACAGACTTACAGTGCCGCTGTGACTAGGGGTGCTGCTTACATGCCTTCTTCACCCACAAGACATGGTAAGTGCCACCAGGTGGCGCAGTTGGTTGGAGTGCAATTCTGCGGCCTAAATCTGCTCACTGCCAGGAGTTCGATCCTGACCGACTCAAGGAAGGTTGACTCAGCCTTCCATCTTTCCGAGGTCGGTAAAATGAGGACTAACTCGAGATTGTTGGGGGGCAATATAGGCTGACTGTAAACCGCTTAGAGAGGGTCGTAAAGCCTTATGAAGCGATATATAAGTATATATAAACATATATATACGTATATATATATATATACGTATATACATATATAAGTATATAAATTTATATGTAAGATATATAAATAGCTGTTGCTATTAAGACAGGGTCTCCTGCGCTTTGGCGACAGGCTCTCCTTGTTGCCGTCTCTTGATCCGCTGCCCTTGTCCAGAGAGTTGTAGCCAAAGTGGGTAGGATGTCCCGTAACGGCTTAAGGAGGGCTGCAAAACTCAAAAGAGCTTGTGTCTTGAATTAAAGTTGGACAAGGAAGGATCCTAAAGGTGCTTTTCCAAAAGGCAACTGGACTTTTTTCCCCCCTTCCTTTCGCTTCTCATCCGATTAGCTTCTCCGGTTCTGAACCGAAGGAACTTCTTGGGATGAGAAGCAAAGCATTTTCAAGTGGGAGGGGGGGGGGAAAGCCCCTTTGGGACAACCCCGACCTTGGATGATGGGAGAATCTCCATAGACCACCAAGAAGGGTGCGTGTTTCTTCTGAATGGTGTCTCCTTTCCATCTTCCTTCAGTCTACAACGAAGATCTGGGGGCCGTGGGGGGCGTTTGCCTGGAGGACGACATCAGCTCTCTGCGGCTCGACGAGGATGGCGAACATCCTCCCATGATCCTTCGGACTGATTGAACTTCGACCTGTGAATTCCACTCCCAAAGCTGAGAACGTCAGCCTGACGCTTCTGGAGGACTTGTGTCGGACGCTGCTGCGGACTTTGGCCCGAACCAAGAGTGTGACCCTTGAAGGGAGACGAGACTTCCCTCTAAAAGAGCTTCAAAGCAAAACATGCATACACACACAGACACACACACACACACGCCCCCACCTTAGCTTTGTAGTGCCGATTCCCCTTCCATCCAAGGTGGAAACGCACACCTGGATTTCACCTGGGTGGTGCCCCGCTTTTTTAGCCGTCGGGAAACAACCCGTATATTTTTGTTGTTGCCAAAAAGAAAAACACACACACACACACCCCGCTATTTATTCAGCACCTTTGAGCTTTGCATGCCTCCTCGTGCCAAGTAAACATAGGCGAGCCAATTGATTTTATAACAGGTTTTTTTTTAATTATTATTATTATTATTATTTCTAAAGAAAGCAAGTTTGTGAACTTCACACTGGGCATTGGCGAGGGGAAGGAAGAGCAGCGTTGTCGAGCTCAGAAGCTTTAGCTGCTTCTGCCTGGACAAGAAAAATAATAATATTCTTTTTTAAAAAAAATAATAATAATCAAAAGCGGTTTTGTTTCGCGCACGGCTTAAAACAGGCGTGCCTGGTGAATTCGACTCACTACTTTTACTAAAGATCAAGCGGTTCCTTTCTGAATCTTTCCCGCCTCTCCTCCGCGATCCATTTCTTCCGCCTCTTCTCTGATTTGTATCGTTTTGCTTTCTCCCCGGCTCCTCGGACCATTTTTTGATAATTAAAACTCCTCCTGATTCTGCCTCGTTTGTGGGACTGTGGTGTATTTTTCTCCTCCAAGGTGGCCCAGGGACCTTGTTTTTCCAAGCATCTTCCACCATAAAGATAAGGCTTTGATCAGCCAAGGAGAGAGAGAGAGAAGAGAAAAAAAAAGCTTTCTCTTGTCTTTTGGGGCCATTTTTAAAAGCTGTGTGAAGCCAGGAATCCTGGCTTAGTAGATCACAGTCGGTTGCATATTGATGGCACCCATCAAGGCAGTGGAAAGATCTGAATTTTGAGAGCAAGAGATGAATTGGAAAAATCTGGGAGTGCACACATGGGCAATCTCTTTGTCTTGGAATCTGTGTTGTTGGGATCTGGGTCTCTCTAGATTCCTTTCTCCATTTTTGAATGTAGATCTCTTGAGATCCCAGTTTAAGCCAGCTTCTGCGTAATTTGGCTACACGCTTGGGCTTGGCATACAAATCTGTCCTGTTTTTATTTGCTTGCTTGAAGAGTGAAAGAAACGGGCCGCTTGTTACCAGCATCATGGTTTGTTACCTCCGATCCCTCCTGGGCTTCATACGATGTCATAACCTAGCTGGCATGTTGAGTTTAACAAGTGTTCCGTTGTTAACCAGAAAGTATGTTCCTCTTTCGGTTAGTTTTATCCAAGCTGTATAAATCTTTACTTGTCTCAGTTGAAATCCTTCCCTGTCTGTCGCTTTCTTAAAACTCTTTTGGGAAACTGTCTAGATCTGCGCTGGGTTTTGTTTTCTGCTGATGGACAAAACCTTACTTATTTTGTTTCTCCAGTCTTCAGAGCAGAACCAGCTCCTGTGGATTTCAACCTTCCTTCTCTCATCAGGAAGTTCATCCCTATATTTGGCATATTGTCGTGCTGTGCGTTTTCCCCTCCGTCACAACTGCCACCAACAGTTGCTCCAGGAGATTAAAGGGGTGAAGCTTGAACTTTGGGGTGTCTTCTGAAGGACGTCTCCAAAGAAAGCTCATTTTAGCATGTTAATTAAGGCCCACGTGTCCTCCTTAAGTTGCAGCTCAAGGTTTAAACAGTCGTGTTCCTGTGTCATTTTTTATTGGTTGCCACTCCTCCTCCTCCTCCTCTGGAGGTGTTACGTGGCCTAACCTGTTGTGTCATTTCTCACTTCCAACAACTTGCGCGAAGGTTCTTGTGTCATGGGAGCAAAAAAAAAAAGAAACAAGCTTGTTTGCAACTGCCAGGACTTGGATGAAAGTGTGACCAAAATCGGAGGGAAAAAAACCTTGCCTTTTCTTTACTCAGCTGTAACGTGCCTTGTTCTGTTTTGTTTTGTTGTTCAGATTTGTTTCTGTGCGCCAAGAAGAAAAATTATGCGGGGGGAAAAACTTTTTTTGAGTGTGAACGTTTTGTTTTGTTTTTTTCATAGAATGTTAGCCATCTTGGGTTTCCCCCCCTCTCTCTCTTTTCCTCCTTTTGATTAAATTATCATTCAATCTTCCTCTATGGTGACCTTCTCTTCTGGAAACGAATGAAAACGTTTGCTGGAAAAAAATACAGGAAAAGAAAGACGGGGGAAAAATAGTTGGGTAGATGGAGACGGAGTCAGCTGCTAAGCGTCTGGATTTTGATCACGTGACCCTGCGACGGTCGTAAGTGTGAAAAATGGTCGTAAGTCCTCTTTCTCAGTTGTAACGTCAAACACTGGCTAAATGTAGTGTAAGTCAAGGGCTGCCTGTATTTGCACAGTGTTGCTTGGATGGTATTAGAACAGGGGTCCTCAACCGTGGCAGCTTTTAAGACTTGTGGACTTCAACTCCCAGAATTCTGGGAGTTGAAGTCCACAAGTCTTAAAGTTGCCAAGGTTGAGGACCCCTGTATGAGAAGACACAAGAGCGACCCTTTGAGGTTTGAGCTGTCCATTGTCCTGAAAGTCCCCACAGTTGCTGACCTGTCAATTAACCGCAAAAACTTTTCTCCACCTGAGGGTTCTCTACTTGTTCCGGAACCTGGGTTCCCAGTTCCAATAATGGCCAATGTTTCTGCAAGTTATACATGCAGAGACTCCGCAGTCTAGTTGAAGATTGAGGAAGACTTAACCAACTTTGTTTCGTCCTGATATTTAGGAAAGAGTAGATCTTTACTCATCTCCTTACTTAACAGGACCTATACAGCTGCCTATTTATGGGCAGGAGGCCTTTATTTTTGTGTAATAAATTTATATGCCACCCATCTCACAATCGAGCGACTCTGAGCAGCTTAACAACGGTTGTGATCACAGACGCACGCCCATTCCTACTTTAGGTTGTGGGTGCAAATGAAAGGGTGAGGCGCAATCAAGCAAACCCCACTAAGCTGTGATTTAACCACAATAAGTCTCTCTCTCTCTGTGTCTCTGTCTCTTTCTGTGTTTGTGTGTGTGTGTGTGTTTGTGCTGTCACAGAGCAATAAACCTAAATCAAATGTCTAGCCAGGCTTGAATCCAAGCAGATATATCCATGGCAGCAAGAGAGCCAGCCTATTGACAAAACATTGAGAAGACAAGAGAAATGTCCGCCAGAATAAAAACGCTACGTTGACCACAGATAACGGCAGCTGAGAAACAAAACGTCGGACTTGTACACTGTGGCATCCACCAGGCACAACACAACTGGCGGCAGGATGCAACCTGCCTAGGCAGGTGGTATCTAACAACCCCCTGATCGTGCCTCCCCTCGTCCAATCACATCCAATCGTGCCCACCTTACGTTCCCAACATTTTAGAAGCCATTTTGCTACGCAGAGAAGCTGGTCCCATTTGCCAAGACTCATCAAGCCAGCGTCATCACCTGCAGATATTACTTAGAGCAGGTGTGTCCGACGTTTGGGCTTACCTGGGCCACACTGAGTGATGGGGAATTGTCTTGGGCTGCATATCCAGGAAATCCTCAACTTAACAACCATTCATTTAGACTCCCTGTACTTCAACCATCTCGTCTGTTCTTTCTCATTCCCCCAGAAAGATTCAAGCAAGTTGCATCTCTCTGCTTATCAAGCCGAGGCCCCATCGATACACGAAGTGCTGCCAAAGCAACAAACCAGGATAGATCGTGTCTTGTTGCAATCCATGCCTTCCCTAGCAACCCCTTCCCCTAGCAACCCCCCCCCCCGGGTCTCTGTCCATAGGCTTGGTTGTCAATGGCGCTCCAGATGCAGAGCTGAAATATACTCCCTTCTCTAGTGTTTGCACCCGTTGTAAATTTCTGGCCTCACTCGGGAGAAGGGCTGTCGCCCGCCAAGGAAGAAGCATCTGAGTTACACAACGTTGGCCCTCGCATCTGTCCGACAGTGACATGAGCACCCACGGTGTCGGCATCATTGCCATGACAACTGCGGATGGTCTCCTGCTTTTCATCACCGGAGCAAGGCTTTGTCCTGAGCGGAGGAAGAGACAGAACCAGCCTAATCGAGCTTAACTTAATCACGGTGAAGATCAATTAGGTTTCTGTCCCTTATGAGCCAGATGGCAACTAACGGTTAGGGCACAAAAAAAAGAAGGGATTTTAAAAAAAAATGCAGTCAGATTTGTCAGGCATCCCTGAATACTCAGACTTGTTGGCATGAAATGGGTTGTTTTTGCTCTGCCATTTCCTTGCCTCGTTGGCAGTTTTCCTGGCACTTTCTGGTTGTAGGTAGCAGGGACTGGTTGAGTTTTCTCCGTGATGCTTAGGATTGCAAAGAGGCATATTTGTGACCCACGGAGGCCTCGGTGTTCCCTGCGTTTGGTAATTTTCTTGCAGATGTTTCATTATCCAACTAGACAATATCATCGGTGCTAGAAGGGAGCTTGTGGAGAGGAGGAGGAGGAGGAGGAAGAGGAAGAGGACTGCACGGTCCTTGGTGCTCTCTGAGCTTGGTGGTTTTCATGATCTGACTAGGTAACATCATCAGTGCTAGAAGGGAGTGGGGTTTGCAGAGAGGAGGAGGAGGAAGACGACTGTGGGGTCCTTGGTGCTCTCTGAGCTTGGTGGTTTTCTTGCAGATGTTTCATGACCCAACTAGAGAACATTATCAGTGCTAGAAGGGTGTGGGGTTTGTAGAGAGGAGGAGGAGGAGGAAGACGACTGTGGGGTCCTTGGTGCTCTCTGAGCTTGGTGGCTTTCTTGCAGATGTTTCATGACCCAACTAGAGAACATCATCAGTGCTAGAAGGGAGTGGGGTTTGCAGAGAGGAGGAGGAGGAGAAAGACAACTGTGGGGTCCTTGGTGCTCTCTGAGCTTGGTGGCTTTCTTGCAGATGTTTCATGACCCAACTAGAGAACATCATCAGTGCTAGAAGGGTGTGGGGTTTGCAGAGAGGAGGAGGAGGAGGAAGACGACTGTGGGGTCCTTAGTGCTCTCCGAGCTTGGTGGTTTTCCTGCAGACGTTTCATAATCTGACTAGGTAACATCATCAGTGCTACAAGTGAGTGGGCTTTGCTCTCTTTGCCCTGTCAACCCTTCGAAGTTACACGGGGAAAAAAATTGACCTACAACCAGTACTGGCACTTACAACCATCGCAGCGTCCCCAGGATGACGTGATCAAAATGCGGGCGCTTGGCGACCAGATACCTATTCTTACGCCCCAGTTGTGGTGGTTAAGTCGAGGAGGGACCTATAGCTGCTTCCTTCAAAGGCTCCTGTCTTCACCGCCGGCTGTTTGCAAAAAACCTCCATTTTGTGTCGGTGGCTGCCAGGGCTCCCTCCCTCCCTCCCTCCCCGTTGCAGCAGGAAGGCGGCTGGGCTTATCAATCCCGTAATTAATTTCCTGCCTCGCCTTTGGCCAGCTCTTCAGAGAGCAGCAGATGTGTCTTCTGTTGTTTTTTTTTGCGCCACAGCAGTGCCTGTTGCCCGACTGAATGTCTGCCACAAGGGTGGGGGGTATGTGTGTCTGTGTGTCTGTGTAAGAAACCATCAGCAGGCCGGCTGATCTCCTGCTTGCAAATTTGGAAGATGCTAAAACCCCTAATTGGTGACATTTTTCACCCTGGCAGGGAGCAGGTCCAAAATAAGATATTTGTGGCTTATTTGGAAGGAAGGGAGATACGACTGAATGTTCTGCTCAGGGAAGGTGTTTTGGAAGACGACAATGTTGTCAAACATTGTCAACAATTGTTCTTTTTCTTTCTTTCTTTCTTTCTTTCTTCTCCTCCTCCTCCTCCCCCTCCCTTGAAACCTCACTCCCTTCTATCGCTGATGATGTTACATAGTTGGGTAATGAAATGTTTGCAAAAAAACCTACCAAGCTCAGAGCACCAAGGACCCCACTGTTGTTGTTGTCGTCGTCCTCCTCCTCCTCCTCCTCTCCTCCTGTTTTCTCCTCTTCCTTCTTCTCCTCTTCTTTCCTTCTTTCTGCCTTTTCCTTCTTCCTTCTCCTTTCCTTCTTCTCCTTCCTTCCCTTATTTGTCTTTCATCTCCAGTTCCTGCTTTCTTTTTCTTTCTTTCTTTTTCTTTCTTTCTTTCTTCCTTTCTTTTTCTTTCTTTTTCTTTCTTTCTTTCTTTCTTTCTTTCTTTCTTCTCCTGCTTTCTTTCTTTCTTCTCTTTCTTCTTTCTTTCTCTTTCTTCTGCTTTTTCTTTCTTTCTTCTTTCTTCTCTTTCTTTCTTCTTTCTTTCTTTCTTTCTTTCTTCTCCTGCTTTCTTTCTTCTTTCTTTCTTTCTTTTTCTTTCTTTCTTTCTTTCTTTCTTTCTTTCTTTCTTCTCTTTCTTTCTTTCTTCTCCTGCTTTCTTTCTCTCCTCCTCCTCTTCTTTCCTTCTCCTATTCCTTCTTTCCTCCCCCCCCCCAAAAGGACCCCAAAGAGAAGACCATCCACTCTTTGGTAGACTGCAAGGCCAGTCTATCATCTGCCAGACCACCAGTTCCCTCGGGGCAGCCAAAAGGAGGCCGGAAGAGAGCCCCCCCCCAAGAATGGAGGAGAAACGTGCTCCTTGCATTCGCCTTTGAGCCCTTGCTTGCGTTTCTTAAAGCAGGGGGGTCTTTAAACTTGGCCCTTTTATGACTCGTGGACTTCAACTCCCAGAATTAGAATTAGAAGACAAAAGCCCCCCTCCCCCCCAAAAAAACTCCAGCCCCAAAGCTGTACACACACACACCCCTTCTCCTCCTTGGGCTGCTCCCTCTTTCAGACCCCTCTCTTGTCTTTCAGAACTGGGGTAGCCCCCCACGCCGACGGCTTTCGGCCTCTTGGAAGAGAGACGGGCCATCGGGGAAAGAAAAAGCATCGCGCTGTTGTCTGGTTAACCCCACACACACACACACACAAATCCACCCATCAATCAACTTGGAAACAACCCCGTTGCATTGCGCGATTCGGCCTGGCGGGGAAATTCACTGTGGTTTTTCCATCTCCGTTCGCAGCTTTGGGGGCTCAGAGGATTTCCTTGGGCAAGAAGACAGAGGCTGTCTGGGGCGGGGTGTGGGTGGGGGGCAATCTCTGCCGTTCCGTTTTTTTTGAGGGGGGGGGGAACAGACAGAGAGAGAGAGAGAGAAGCGACTCTCCCAGGCTCAGCGAAGGCGCAAAGCAGGAGGCGAGAAAGAGAAAGCGGCCCGGAGGAGGACAAGAGAAAGGCGGGGACGGGGGGGGAGAGCAGAGGGCTGTCCCTGGCCCCCCCACCCGCGCGTCCCCCCCCCCCCAGGTCGCCCCCTCCCCAGAAGGAGCGCGCCTGGAGTAGCCCATGGAAAGTCGCCCGGGGCAGGCGAGGGCTGGCCGGCTGGTGGAAGAGCCGGGACGCCGCTGAGAAAGGAGCGGAGGGCGCTGCGGCAGCAGGCAGGAGCAACGCCGGGGCCGGCTGCCAGCAGTCCGGGCAAGGGGTGAGAGCCCGAGCCGGCCGTGGGGACGAGGAAGGGGGGAGAAGAGGAAGGAAGGAAGGAGGGAGGGGGCGCGGATGGGTCTCGCGGGGCGCCGGGCGCGCAAACCTGTTGGCGCCGCATCCTATGGGAAAGGGTCTGGCCTTTGTGTCCGACGGAAGGGGAGGGGGGAAAAGGAGAGGGGATGGGGGGTCGTGAGACCCTCAAACTAGAATGTGGTGGAGAGCAAAGTCCCCCATCCCCATAAACAAACAGCCTGGGTGGGTGGGTGGCCTTTCCTCCTTTTCTGAGAATCCCATCCGACCCCCCTCCCCTTGGCGGAGGTCCCCCAGAGCCTGCCCCCTCCCCCTGAGCTTCAGCCCCCTCCTCTCTCAGCCCGCCTGACTTCTCCAAGCTGGCGCTCCCTCAGAACATGTCTGGTTCCTTCTGGCTGGTGGTTTAAGGACCTGGGAGTCCAAGCTGGCACAGGGCAATCAGGTGGGGAAGGCACCTGTCAGTGGATTCCTCCTTCCCTGGATTGCCTTCATGGATCTAGAGAGAGAGATCCCATTGGGTTGCACTGGAAGAGACCTCCTAAGTCCGGCTTTTAGGATCCCCCCCATCCCAATCTGGACTTTTCTTGTTCCATCAAGGAGATCTTTGGCAAAGGATCCAGTTGGCTCGATGGAGCCCAAGGGATCTGTAAGGGGGGGGGCCAAGGCAACTGGCACGTAAATTGTCCACAAGATGAATGAAATGGGGTTTGAAGAAACATCTTCCCACATTTCTCTGGACGTGTCTTTGGACAAGGCACTTTCCCATGTTCTACTCATAACACCACGATTGAGCAGGAAGAGCCCTAGAATTTAGACCAGAAATTTAGAATTTCTCAACCTCAGGAACTTTACGATGGGGGGATCCTTGGTGCTTTCTGAGCTTGGTTGTTTTCTTGAAGATGTTTCGTGAGGTGACCCAACTAGGTACTTCATAGGTGCTGGAAGGGAGTTGGGTTTGCAATGTGGGAGGAGGAGGAGGAGGAAGGGGAGGAGGAGGAGGACTATGGGATCCTTGGTGCTCTCTGAGCTTGGTGTTTTTCTTGCAGATGTTTCATTACCTAACTAGGAAACATCATCAGTGATGGAAGGGAGTGTGGTTTCAAGGGAGGAGGAGGAGGAGGAGGAGGAGGAGGAGGAGGACTATGGATCCTTGGTGCTCCTGAGCTTGGTGTTTTTCTTGCAGATGTTTCATTACCAACTACGTAACATCATCAGTGATGGAAGGGAGTGTGGTTTCAAGGGGGGATGAGGAGAGGAGGAGAACTGTGGATCCTTGGTGCTCTCTGTGTTTTTTTTCCTCATCGGCTAAAAGAGTGAGGAGGAGGAGGAGGAAGGAGAGGAGGAGGAGGAGGACTATGGGATCCTTGGTGCTCCTGAGCTTGGTGTTTTTCTTGCAGATGTTTCATTACCCAACTACGTAACATCATCAGTGATGGAAGGGAGTGTGGTTTCAAGGGGGGAGGAGGAGGAGGAGGAGAACTGTGGGATCCTTGGTGCTCTCTCGTGTTTTTTTTTCCTCATCGGCTAAAAAGAGTTAACATAAGGTTAATTAAGCACAACTTCACCCCACTAATAATGCCAACTGTAGGTCTTCCTAATAGCAGCTCAAACTTGAAAGAAAATGATCTCCTTCCAGAAAAGAGAGCATCAAAGGATGCTAGCAAGATGGAGTTTTAGATACCTTGCCATATTTCCCCCCAGGAGAAAGGGAGGGGAGAAGCCTGTTTGTTTTACTACTCTGCAGATAAAAAGAGGATTGTGAAGTCGGCTAGTAGGAATGTAGTGCTCCCTATTGTCAGCACCGAGAAATTAAAAATCTTACTCAGATGTTATTCCGGGAAATCGGTCGCGCGTCCAGCTTATCAACGGTGCAAATTTGCATGTAGGAAAAACTGAAGGGCCAGGTGTTAGGGCAGGAAAATAACGTTATTTCACAGTCAGTTTCTGACTTCTGGACATCTGGTTGACTAGAACCTTGTTGAGGCACTTTGATGGTTAACAGAAGAGGTAAAATCCTACTAGGATGTGTTACTTCTGAAGATGTGTTTCCAGAGGAGGGTTTCATAACTTGCATTAATTTCCCCTCGATCTGATGTGCTTCAGAATATTGCACCACGACTCCCATTATCCATGGCCAGGAGTCAGGATAGACATCTAAGGCAGCCTTTTAAAAACCTTTAGAAGCGTAGACTTTCTCTTCCCAGAATTCCCCATGCAACCTGATCATGACTAAGAACTCTGGGAGTCGAAGTCTAGAACACGATGAGGTTGGAGTAGACCAGCTTAAGCAATTCCATTATCCCTTCGAGCAAAATTCCAATTATTGCTTGAATGGAAGAATGGATCTGATAACAGATGAGGTTTTTTAAAACCTCCCTGGGTCCTACGAGAAACATTATTCTCTGATGCTTCATATACTTCCAATAGCTGAAAGATGCTGACTTTACCCAGGAATTCTTGCCTTCGAAAAGCATTCCAGAATACGTGTGTAATTCTGAGGACACGCCAAGACATGCGTGGAGATGGTGATCTTTTCTTCCAACGTCTAGGTCAACGGCCATGGGTTCCGTAGGAGGAGACCACCACTTCAAGGAGGGAAGTCCAGTGGTGACACCTGAAGGGAACATCGTGATGAGCTTTAGCTTTGACAGCTACCAGCTGGAAGAAGAAGAGCTTCAGGAGAAGACAGGTCATACCAAAGGGGTCCTCACGTTCATGGAACCAGGTAAGAGTTGAAGAGATGGCTTGGGACCTCTCCAGATGTGGTTCCCATGGAGAGTAGTTGCTTTTTGGGGATAGCAACTAAACTTCCTTCTGTGTTTTTATACGTTGTGATTCTTTTCTCCTACACGACCATGTCTGTCTATCTCCAGCTTAAGGACCTATGGATGGAGTGCTGTTTGAGTTTCCAGGAGGATTCTCATTCAACCTGGCTTCCGTTTTCATAAAGTTCTGTTAATGATCATTGAGCTTCTCACATTCAGTTGACAGTTTGGGTCTTCTCTGCTTTATTCTGGGGAAATTGTTTCCATTTTCTTTTTCTGCTTGCCTTTGGTTAGAGCTGCGCTTACAGTTGGGATTAAGAATCCCAAGGGTTTGAAAAATATAGGATTGGATAGACTGGTGTTCAGAATGTTTGTGGTCCTGGTTTTCAGTTCTTTGGATTTGAGGAGTGGATCCTGAGCTCAAACTCTTTACAGGTCTGTAAAGCAAAGGAAAGTTGAAGGAAGAACATAAGGGCAGTTATAGTGTCAGACGTGCCAGCACTTAAACCTCTTAAGTAGAAATGATCCTTGGCTCCATTTACCGAGAAAGGTATAATTTTCATAGAAGTCAAGTGTATTGCAGTAATGCATAGTCAGAACTAAATTCGGAACGTGCCAAAATCCCTAAATTCAACTTTTTCCTCCCTTAACTGTCTCCCATCACTGACCCCATGGTGTTTTCAGAATGGTCACTTCAAGCTGCCTTCTTCTCCCAGCTGGGTGACCTTGAGGCAGCATCTCCAGGAGATACAGCAGTTACTTTCATTTTCCCCAGAGTTCACGACAGACTGTCACATGATAGCAAAGCACAAGTAAGCATAAGGTGGCAGCTGACACCTAGTTTTACTTAGCGACCACTTTGCTTAACTTGTTACCTTTCTGTCTTTTGGGGGGTTTAGTCTGTGAAGACCCTGAACCTCAAGATTGCTACCACGGAATCTACTTTGCTATGCTTCTAGCGGGTGTCGGCTTTCTTTTGCCTTACAACAGCTTTATCACAGATGTTGATTACCTTCATCACAAATACCCAGGTAGGTGTTCCCCCCCCCCCGTTCCAAAGTTCTCCAAAACTTTTGAAAGTCTTTTGTGGAGCTCTCTTACGGAATGAAAGCTATTAGAAGTAGGCCTTGTAACTGATTTTCTACATACATTCACAACACACGCCATGAGTAGAAGATTGTGCTTTTTGGGTTCCAACTTTCTCATAAGCTTTGGCTAGCATGGTTAGTGGCAAAGGGTTTGTGGTCCAAAACATCAGGAGAACCACAGATTTAAGGATTGAGAGACTCTAAAGCAGGGCGTTCATCCTTGCAACTTAAGACTTGTAGACTTCAACTCCCAGAATTCCCCAGCCAGCATGGAATTCTGGGAGTTGAAGTCCACAAGTCTGAAAGTTGCCACAGTTGGACACCACTGCTCTGGAGATGTGTTTTGATCTGCAAAGTCCCACTTGTTCAATTGAATCCTGAGTTTGGCATGCCTCTTCCTTAACCCAAGATAGTATTAATAGATTGAGGTTGGAATAGCTGGATGACAAGATGAATTTATTATGGAATTATTGATTAAAGCCTCCTTCTCTTCTTGCTCTTTATAAGCTTCCAACTTTTGTTGAACCCAAGGAACACCAAGAGAACTTCACTGCATATTTTTCCTTCCCTCCTTATTTTTTTTTATTAAATTTATCTGCCTACCTCTGGTCCACCTTTTTTCACCTGTTTACATAATCCCACAAAGGCGGCTTATGATTTTCTTGGTTTTGGTTTTGCATCTTGTGTGAACTCAATCAATGGTTATTCAATATACTCTTGTGAAGCAAGGCCCTGATTTAACATGATGTATGAACCAAGATATTGTGTCTTTCTGCAGGGACCTCTATTGTGTTTGACATGAGCCTAACCTACATCTTAGTAGCCTTGGTTGCTGTCATTCTCAACAATGTCCTGGTCGAAATGTTGAGTCTTCACACCAGGATCACCGTGGGTATGTTCAGAATCCCTTTGTCTTCTCCATCTCACTTCTTGGCTTCTGGTCCTCACCAAGGAAGTTGTAGCCAGGGTTAGAATCATCTATATGTCTTCTCTTCTCCATGTCTTCCTTCAAAGTTCCAGAAGGAAGCCGTAGAGATGTTACCTGAATATTATTTATTCTCAATGATTTCCATGGTGCAGAATTTATATGTCAGAAGATAAACATCTGGAATTTGTAGCATCCTTGTCTTCCTTTCTCAGCAAGCTTCTTTTTGGGCTATTGTTCATTTCAGGATATCTTTTTGCTTTGGGTCCTCTTCTCTTTGTGAGCATCTGTGACGTCTGGCTTGATCTCTTCTCCCAGCATCAAGCTTACGCTGTCAATCTCATGGCGGTGGGCGTAGTGGCCTTTGGTTGCACAGGTATGTGTGGGAACGGGAGCAGAAGCTTTCCCAGCCTTCCAGATATCTAGGAACAGAGCTGTCCTTGGTGGAACTCATAAACGACGTCATTCTTGACCAAAAATGAGTCAGGGAGGTGGTGGAGAAGAAGTCCCTTAACGAAGATGAAATCTAATAAATCTAAGCCTAATACTTCTTGACTTAGGTGTCATAACTCTCCTTCTCCTTTGCTTGCTCAACTCTATCTCCCCTTTCAAGTGCAGCAATCCAGTTTCTATGGTTACACCGGGATGCTGCCCAAGCGGTACACTCAAGGAGTGATGACGGGCGAAAGTGAGTATTGCCTTAATACTGTGCACTGAAGGATGTGCAGCAAGACATCTCTGTCTGCCTCTTAATAATTCATTCTTATTTCTGGGGCTGCCTTTCAAAATAGGAACAATTAATCCCATTGGTGATTGATTGCTAGGGTTGGAGCAACCTTATTGGTCAACTCCAACTGAAGGCATTGAAAAATAAAAGAGTTAAAGGCATATGGATAAGAGATAAGATAAGATAAGATAAGATAAGATAAGATAAGATAAGATAAAGATAAGATAAGATAAGATAAGATAAGATAAGATAAGATAAGATAAGATAAGATAAGATAAGATAAGATAAGATAAGATAAGATAACCTTTATTGTCATCCTGAAATTAGTGACTATGTCCTTCTGGCTTGTGCTAGAGAGAAAGAGAAGAACCCCAAAAGACAAGAGACCTCAAGAAGGGCCTCAAGGAACATATGGCCCCTATGAATATCTTGCTTGATGATCCTTCTCGCCTCTCTGGACACGTGTAGAGTTTAAACCCTGCTTAACGTGGTTTCAGAGGAGGTTTACTAGCACTAACAATCAAAAGACCGCTTGGGAACTATCCTGACTTTTCCTTCATAAATCTTTACAGTATTTAATGGGATGGACAGAGGAGATGGAGGAGCTGAGATACAGGGGGGGACCAGGAAGACCTCTTGACCTTTCGTGAAGGAAAGCAAGCCTTCACGAACTCTGCTAATGCCGTTGTCCATAGGGTGGTCTTAGTGCTAACACACAAACTCAACTCCATCTCTCCCTTCCAGGCACCGCTGGAGTCATCATCTCCCTGAGTCGTATCTTCACGAAGCTTCTTCTGTCTGACGAGAAGGGGAACACCATGATTTTCTTCTGCATCTCCATTGGGCTGGAGCTCACTTGCTTCCTCCTCCACCTCTGTGTCAAACAAACCGACTTTGTCAGGTATTACACCTCCCGATCCCAGAACAAGGCCTCGTGTGAGTTTAAAGGGTCGACGGACAACGGCATCGGATACAGAGTCCACCACGATGTCACCGCAGAAGACATCCGATTTGTAAGTGGTGGCCAGCAATGTTCTCTGCTCCTTCTTGACTTTTACATTTTATACAGAGAGAGAGAGAGTTTTCACTAACCTGGCATCTTCTGGAACGATACCAGGGTTATAGTTTTGAGAATTAGTTCCTTACTCGACACATCGGGAGGATGGATCTAAAATAGTAGGAATAGAAATAGCTTCTAAGGTCCCCCGAGATGACATTAATCAAATCTGGCAGCAAAAGTAACATAATATTCTTTTTTTTCCCTCTTTTCTTTCCTCCCTCCCTCCCTCCCTTCCTCTCTTCCTTTCTCCCTCTCTTCTTTTCCTTGCTTTCTTTTCTCTTTTCCTTCCTTCCTTCCTTCCATGCTTGTTCCCTCCCTCCCTTTTCCTTGCTTTTTCTCTTTTCCTTCCTTCTTTCCTCCCTTTTCCCTTTCTTTCTTTCCTTCCTTCCTTCCTTCCTTCTTCCCCCTCCCTTTGCTTTCTAATCTTTCCTTCCTTCCTTCCTTCCTTCCTTCCTTTCTTCCTTTTCCTTTTTTCTTTCTTTCTTTCTTTCTTTCCTTCCTTCCTTCCTTCTTTTTCTTTTTTTTTCTTTCTTTCTTCTTTCCTTCCTTCCTTCTTCCCCCTCCCTTTGCTTTCTAATCCTTCCTTCCTCCCTTTTCCTCTTTTCTTTCTTTCTTTCTCTTTCTTTCCTTCCTTCCTTCCTTCCCTTTTTCTTTTTTCTTTCTTTCTTTCTTCTTTCCTTCCTTCCTTCTTCCCCCTCCCTTTGCTTTCTAATCTTTCCTTCCTTCCTTCCTTCCTTCCTTCCTTCCTTCCTTCCTTCCTTCCTTCCTTCCTTCCTTCCTTCCATATCACTGCTGGAAAACCTCATCCCCACCAGCATCGCCTTTAACAATAAAATACAAACCAAAATGCAATTGTACAAATATTGAAAAGTAAGCCTATTGTAACATAAAGATTGTGAATTGAATGGATTTTGTGGTGCAAAGGATCTAAGGATTGGTTGAAGGAGAGAAACGGCGACCCCTTCTGGTGGAAGAAGTTAACTCAAGTCAATTCACAGTGACAGAAGAGACAGGGGGAAGATTAAGATACATTAGATCTGATCAGAGCGCTTCGTAGTTCTTTTGGGGAAATTTCAACCTCCCCTTTGGCACAAGGGATGGTTCTCAGAGGAACGAATAATCAAGAGAACTACAAGAGTTTGGTGTTATAGCTGAAATGTTGAGTACAATTAAGGAAATCTGGATTTAAATCCACTTTCAGGGTTGCATTGTAGAGAAAAATTAGCAGCCACATATACCGTCTGAGCTCCTGAGATTTAATGAAAATAAGAAAGAAAAAAAGAAAGGAAGGAAGGAAAGAAAGAAAGAAAGAAAGAGAAAGAAAGAGAAAGAAAGAGAAAGGAAAGAAAAAGAAAGAGAGAAAGAAAGAAAGAAAGAAAGAAAGAAAGAAAGAGAGGAAGAAGGAAAGAAAGAAAAAGAAAGAGAGAGAAAGGAAAGAAAGAGAAAGAAAGAAAAAGAAAAGAAAGAAAGAAAGAAAGAAAGAAAGAAAGAGAAAGAAAGAGAAAGAAAGAAAGAGAGAGAGAGAAAGAAAGGAAAGAAAGAAAGAAAGAAAATGAATCTACTTATGCCAGGAGAGATTCATGCATAATTGGCATCTTGGCTACAATAGAAACCCTTCATGTTTAAAAGCAGTGTACCTTCAAATTATTTAAATTATTATCATCATTGCAACCTCCCCCTCCTCCTCTTCCTCCTCCACTGAGCTGTGCTGAAAGTTCTCGGCAACCGACCTTGATGGTGACTATTTCTCTGTCCTTTCGCTCCAAGGAGAATCGGCCCCCCAGACAAAACGTGTCCCCTCCGGACACCTTTGCGGATGCAGGTGAGCTGGCTGGCAGCGGCACCTACGTTAGGTTTGATGTCCCTCAACCTGAAATCAAAAGGAGTTGGCCGAGCTTCAGAGGTAACTATATCAGAGCCTCAAGGGGAAAGGCCGAAGATTGGTGGTTCTTGAGAGCTTGTTTGTGTGCGTTTGGTTCTTTTCATACAATTGCCTTTTTAGAAGGAGGAAAAGAGGAAAAGAGGGAGAGGGAGGGAGAGAGGGAGAGAGGGAGATGAAGGAAAGAAGGAAGGAAAGAGAAGAAAAAAAAGAAAGAGAAAGTGAGAAGGAAGGAAAAAGAAAGAAAAGGAAGGAAGGAAGGAAGAAAGAACAAAGAAAGAAAGAAAGAAAAAGAGAGAGAGAGAAAGAAAGAGGGAGGGAAAGAAAAAGAAAGAGAGAGAGAGGGAGGGAGGGAGGGAGAGAGGGAGATGAAGGAAGGAAGGAAAGGGAAAAGAGAAGAAAAAAGAGAGAAAGTGAGAAGGAAGGGAAAAAAGAAAAGGAAGGGAGGAAGAAAGAAAGAAAGAAGAAAGAAAGAAAAAGGAAGGAAGGAAGGAAGAAAAGAAAGAAAGGAAGGAAGGAAGGAAGGAAGGAAGGAAGGAAGGAAGGACTTCCAGTCTTTCTTTTGGCAATTAGACACACCACCCGTCTCTCTTCTTTCCACCACCTATCCTGGGTCACCTGCCTGGTTTCAGATGAAGGCAACAAGCCAGGAAGAAAAGCATGTCTGGCTTAACTTTCTTTCTTTCTCTGGATTCCGACAGACATGATGCTCCATCGCTACGTCGTCTCCCGCGTGATCTGGACCTACATGGCGTCCATCGCCGTGACTTACCTCATCACCCTGTGCCTCTTTCCTGGGCTGGAATCGGAGATCCGGAACTGCACGCTGGGCGAATGGCTCCCCATCCTCATCATGGCCGTCTTCAACCTGTCCGATTTCGTGGGCAAGGTAACCCTCTTGGCCGAGATCCTGCCCGAGGACCGGGCACCTCCCTGCAGGAGGACAACCCCAAGTCTGCAGGGAATCACAGGGTGGCAGGTGCCCTCCATCCGCTGGAATTGGGGACAGCCAAGATCTGGGATATGTACCCTTTGCCCTCGGTTCTCTGACGGGGGTCGCAGGGTGAGCAAAGGTGAAGCAAGCCGTGGGTCAGATCAAAGGGGGACGACGACAAGGGATCTCTTTGATGTGTCTTCCTCTCCCTTTCTCTCTCCCCCCCTCCCCCCCCCAGTTTCATCTTGCATTCCAAGCAGAAACCTGAGCTGTTCTGTTGGGGAAAAGACTTTGAAAGCAGGAAAAAGTTGCTAGAAAAATAGTTCGATGGCCACCGTCAGAAGTTTCCACTAATAAATCCCAGATGGATTCTTACCTCTGCCCGTGTTTAACAGGGGCACAGAATCCCAAGTCCTCCGGTTCAACGAGCCTCCCCAGCCTGTGGCAGTATCTGTGAACCCCAGACCGTTGGCTTGGCCTCCGTGTGGGAGAAAGGCTCAAAGAGATCCAGGAAATCTCTCTCTTAACTTTTCTTTCGTGGATTCCGTGGTTTCTTACGCGTTCAATTCTCCCTCTGCGTTTGCAGATTCTGGCTGCGCTGCCTTACGACTGGAAGGGAGCCCACCTCCTCCTCTGCTCCTGCCTGCGAGTGGTCTTCATCCCTCTGTTTATCCTGTGCATCTACCCCAACGGGAGCCCCACGTTTAGCCACCCGGCCTGGCCCTGCGTCTTCTCCCTCCTGATGGGCATCACCAACGGCTACTTCGGCAGCGTCCCCATGATCCTGGCAGCCGGGAAAGTGAACCCCGAGCAGCGGGAATTGGCAGGTGAGCGCAACAGTTGCACGTCTCTCCCCCCCCCCCCCCCAAAGAATTGTGAGACACCATTGTCAGCAAAAGAAGGCCAGGGGGAGTGTTGAGATCGGAGGGGACAATGTCGGCACCAGCTCCGCTTAATGGTTATTTCATTAGAACAAGCACCTTGCGAAGCAGGGAGTCTCAACCTTGGCAACTTTATAAGTTGTTTGGACCTCCCCAGCCAGCAGGGGGGAATTCTGGGCATTGAAATCCACCCACCTTAAAGTTGCCAAACTTGAGAACTACTATTGTAGAGAGTCTCTATCTAGCTGTCATCTCTCTCTCATTCTCTATATCTATTTATATCATCTTTCTCATTTTCTGTATCTATCATCTTTTCTGTATCTATCATCTTTTCTGTATCTATCATCTTTTCTATTATCTTTCTCTTTCATTCTCTATAACATGTAATATATCTATGATCTATCTATCTCTATCTTTCTATCTATCTATGATCTATCTATATCTATCTATCTTCATCTATTTCTCTCTATCATCCATCCATTCATTATATCTATCCATATTTATCTATCATCTATTTATCTCTATCATATCTCTATCTAATCTATCTATCTATCTATCTATCTATCTATAATCTATCCATCTATATATCCATCTATTTCTATTGTCTATCATCTATAGCTATCCATATTTATCATATCTATCTATATCTATCTATCATCTATCTATCTCTACTCTATCCATCTATCTATATATCCATTTACTTCTATCTCTATCATCTATTATCCATCCATTTATAGCTATCCATATCTATCATATCTATCTATAATCTTTCCATCTATATATCCATCTACTTCTATTGTCTATCATCTATAGCTATCCATATTTATCATATTTATCATATCTATCTATCTATCTATCTATCTATCTATCTATCTATCTATCTATCTATCTATCTATCTATCTATCTATCTATCTATCTATCTATCTATCTACTCATTCTCTCTTATGTCTCCCTCATCCATCTATCATCTATGTATTATTTATCTATATCAATCCATCCATCCATGTTGAGGGAGAGTAATTATTAAAATAAACTATGCATGTGGTCATCCCTCACACGAAGACGTGTTGCATCATGACATCATCCTGCAAAGTAGGTCCATTGTGTAACTTGCACACTTTGCAGGTGGGCGTCACGGCCCCCCTGGGGCATCCCTTGCTCTCTCGGATGGAGACTCAGGAGTTGTAACCATCTCTCCTCCACATCTCCCTCCTAGGTAACACCATGACTGTGTCCTACATGACAGGGCTGACCCTGGGCTCTGTTGTAGCCTACTCTGCCTACAGCCTGACCAGCACTTCTCCAAGTTCCTGTCTCTATCCAGAGAACTACACTGCCTCCGTCCTGGATGGGAACTGACCAGACCATCAACGGAGCACTACTGACTGACATCTAGGCACGCCAGGCAAGATGGTAGGGGGGAAAGAGAGCCTGTGAGCCCCCTGCAGGCACAGCCCTAGATCCTTCAGGATCCGCATGGAAAATCCAAGCCACATCCTTGCCCATGATCATGTGTGTGATACCCTAACCCATACTCGCATGGGTGTATGATGACCCATGTGGCTAGTTTTCTGTGCAGGTTGCGTTGTCCCTGTTCCGTTCCAGCTAGGTCTGAGCAGGAAGTTTCTTTCTCCAGTGGATTGTTTCGCATCCTCTACTACAGCTCTCCCTAGTAGCATTGAAACCCATCGGTCAGAGTAGCCTCTGGCCCATGTCATGACAGAGGCAGCCTTTGCTGTCTCCTGCTTGTTTTTTTTTTTTAGCCAGCTGCTCAGTCAACGGCCCCTGTCCCACGGAAAGGCGAATCCCCATTTTGAGACAGCCTGATGCAGAGGGATTTTTTTGCACGTGGCACTGTGGTTTTAGGGCGCAAAGGAGAAAGAACGGGGTGCAAAACAGAGTGTCTGGGGGCCGCATCGTGGCAACCGAACTTATTTTAGCCATATTTCGCTGCAGCTTTATCCGTCAGAGCAAGTTACCGGCAGTCCTTGACTTACGACAAGTGGGCCCTGTTGCTAGGCGAAACATTTGCTAAGTGAGTTTTGCCCCATTTTACGACCTTTCTTGCCACAGCTGTTAAGTGAATCACTGCAGTTGCTAACTTAGTAAGCCAGTTGTTAAGTGTATCCAGCTTCCCCGTTGACTTTGCTTGTCAGAAGGTCACAAAAGGGGGGGAAATCACACGACCCTCCGGGACACCGCAACCGTCATAAAATACCGAGGGTCTGAATTTTGATCACATGACTGCAATGGTTGTAAGAGTAAAAAAAAATGGTCGTAAGTCACTTTTTTTCAATGCCCTTGTAACTTTCAAACTTGTCACTAAACAAACTGTTGTTAAGTCGAGGACAATCTGTAGTAAAGTTTTTTTTTTCCCCTGATGGAGCTACACTAACACAACCTCTATACCAAATCCCTTCAGCTAGAGCTTATTAGATTAAAATTTAAACTGCAGATGAAAATTCTCATTTCCGCAGGGGAAGAACGCAAAAGCTGCTGTGTGTATTCCCTGCAATACTCCACTCTAATATTTAAAATGTGGCCTGTTTTAATTGTTCTTCCGTTTAAACAAAAAACAACAACAGAAAGACCTCCTGTATAAATAGCATACAGGAGAGGATTCGAATCTCCCTTAGTTTGTCCGCGGGACATTCACGTGTGAAATTCTACGTGTATCTCATAAAATACGTTGAAGTTTTTTGTTTTGTTTTGTTTTTAAAAGCAGCAGCTGACTTAGAAGCTAAGAGCCACGTTGTACGAAACCAAAGACTAGAAATCATGTTGAGCATGTTATCTTTAGTGATTTGTTTCCATTTCTGCGTGTCGTCCACATCGCTGAATGAGTCTAATTCAACAGCACGGACAAGAGGGTGGTGGTTTTACGTCTTTTTTTTTTTAAAAAAAAGTCTGCTTGCAATTATTATTGTTTTATGTTGGGCTGTCCCTACAGCCATCACCACGTCAACAAAATCAGCTTGATTTTGCTGCAAGCCAAGACACTTGAAAGATCTTTTGAGGGATCCTGTTGCTCTGTATCTCCCTGAACCATATATTTATAGAAGAGAATATTTGAAGCTCAGGGTGGAAGTGTGTGTGTGTGGGGGTCTTGGGGGCTCACAATTTAGCTGAGCCCCTCCCACTTCCCACCCACTCGTACACCCGGGCTGAAATGTTCTCAAATTCCTCCCCAAAGGACAGAAATGAAAGAGACCGGACACCCTTTGCACAATCTTCTAGTTTGTGCAGCAACCGGCACACCACCTCGGGGGGGAGGCAGGGGACCTCAGAAGCCAAGAAACCACGGTTCTCCTGAGGTCACGATTACCTAAAGATCTGCAGATGTGGCGGGCGGCATTCTAAGGGTTAGAATCAAGAGTTTCATAAAATAAGGATGTTCCAGGGTTGCAAACTAGCTCAGCTGCAGCAATTTGCTTTGTGTTTTTTTTTTTCGGGGGGGGGGGGGGGGAGAACGGGACACAAAGGCTCTTCCCAGATCTGAACTGAGTTTACGTAGGTAGTGTTTAAAATTAGCACTTGGGCCCCCCAAAAGTCACAGGTTGCCCCTTTTCAATCAAGGACGTTCTTTCAGGATCATCATAATAAAAATCCAATTAAAAAAACTCTAATCTAATCAATACCCTCCTGCTTCGGAGCTCATCTCTACCATCACAGTTTTTGTTTAGTTTTTTTCCCATGCACACAGCCCTCTTTAAAAGACAGAGGGATGGCCAAAGAGACCGTTTAGGAGAAATTCCCTGCCCGTGACAACAATTAACCAGTGGAACTACCTACCTCCAGAAGTTGTGAATGCTCCCAAACACTGGAAGTTTTTAAGAAGAGACTGGACAAGCCATTTGTCTGAAACGGTCTAGGGTTTCCTGCCTGAGCAGGGAGGGGGTTGGACTAGAAGACCTCCAAGGTCCCTTCCAACTCTGTCATTCCCTTATTCATTTCAAGCCATCTGAAAACAAGGCTATATGCTCCTGGAAAGGCTCCAGAGAGCATCACGGGGGGGGGGAGGGACGGGGGGACGGACGACAGCCCAGAACTCAGCCCCCGTTAAGTCGAAGCCAAGAAAACAACAGACGAATCCCGCATCTGCTTGGTTTTTCAAGATTTCTTTTTTTCCTTTCTTTTTTTTTTTTTTTTATGAAAAAGGAATCACACATCATACAGCAACGAACGAATGCAAGAAAAAAGAAAGGGGGAGGGAAGGAAGGAAGAATGGGAACAGCTAAAACGTTAAAAAAAACCAAACAACGACAGGGAAGGGAGGGGGGGGAAAGGACAAAAAAAAAAAAAAAAAACCAACAACAACAACCCCGTGGCTCCATTCCTCTCTCGATTGTCTGCAAAAATCCTTGTGTTCCATAGAAGGCAGTAGGCAGATTTAAGTGCTTTCTATTTTAACATTCGCGTCGCATCGCTTTCTTCCAGAAGCTCGCCTGAGTCGCTTCTACAATATACAGTCCGCTGTTTTGTAAGCAATGCCTGGCTTTCCTATTCCCCTGTGTTCGTTCATTCGTTCTTTCGCTCTTGTCTTTTTTCTCTCTCTCTCTCTTACTCTCTTTTTTTTTTTTTACAGTCACAATTCCAAGCGGAAATAAAAAATAAAAAGAGTCTCAATGTCAGACCGTGTTTTGTTTTGTTTTTTTTTCGTTTTTTGTTTATACTTTCCCATAATTTTTTTTTTCACAGTTTTTTTTCTTTAAAAAGTTTATATATTTATATATATTTATATATTTATACTTTATATTTATAATTAAAAAGGTAAATCCGTTTTTGCTTTTTGTTCGTACTTTCTCTCTCTCTCTCTCTCTCTCTCGCTGTCTCTCTCTTTTTTTTTTCCCCCCCCTTCCTCCGTTTTTGTTTCGTTAAAGAGGTGTTGTTGTTTTTTTTTTTTGTTTCGTTGTGTGTTTTTTGTCTGGTTTTTTTTGTTTTTTGTTTTTTTTTAACAACGCGTTGGAAAAGGGCTCCAGCGAGCCTTCTGGGTGTATGAAAACTGTACAAGCCCGGCGTTGGCCATCCAGAAAGATTGTCCACCTAAGGCTTGGAGGCTGGGATCTGGTGGACTGGAGGAGGCATCTTGAGGCTGGGCAGCACCACTGTGGTTCTCCAAAGAGGTTGTGAAGGGATTCTGAGGGTAGCATTCCTTTTGTACCATAGCGGATAGCCAAAAGTAAAAGAGAAATCTGCTCGTGTTAAGTCAGGTAGAATCATCTCCCCGTTGTAGTGCTTGAAATGGTACACCTGTCCCTCTCAGACACAATTGTGGTGTCTTCTCTTGTAGTGTTGTGAGTTTGGCGAGTTTTCTTAAGTGCAAAAAACACTGGCATTCTAATGGTCGCGATATCCTCTCTGGCCTTGCAGCAGATCCACACCCAAGAAGCCGTCGTTCCACCTCCCCCCAAGGGACTTTCCATTCATTTTGAATTAGGGCAGGTGGTAACGTTCAAGGTCTCACCACCCTTGGGGCAGAAAAATGCCGCTCAGTTTCTGGATGGTCAGTAAATGAGATGAGGTCAAGCAGATGATCCTGTGACAAGACCCAAGTGGGTTTCCCAAGACTACCAGCCAACGGTTCTTCCGTGCGTCCTTCCAAGTGCTGAGTTTGGGCGATGGTGAGAAGTGAGGACGCAAGCTTCGGCATTTTGCTCCAAGGGACCATCCAGTAGTCTTCAAGAGCAAGTTGAAGATGTACTTGAAATGTTCCTTGAGGTGGGCCTAGCAAGGAAGCTGACATGCCTACTTTCCCAAATATAGATCCCCCACAATATTTATGAGCCTCTGATGAGGAGCCATTTTTCCAAGCGGGACTTGGAGTAAATACATTCACTTCACATGAGGGAGGAAGCATGTCCGTTGAACAGCTCTTCCTTAGAGGAGAAAGAGGCTCCTTCATCATTCCAAGAGTTTGGAGAGAAAGGGCTGCAAAAGAGAATAAATGAGATTCAGTGGTGGATTTCTGAACCACCTGCTCTTAAGTCCTTGTAACTCAAAAGAAAAGTGGGACAACTGTTCTTCCAGTAACTATCTTATTGGCCAATGTAGCTTCTTCAATTGCTTCTTCATACCAGTTCTCTGACAGAACAGTTTTTGGAGATAGAGAAGTGGGTGGAAAACGGCCCAGCCCACCACTTGATTGGCATTTGCTCAAAGCTGTCCCTGAACCAACCACGTATTCTTCCATAAGTTGAGTTTTCAGTTGGTGAGGGCAGATAAAACCGGTACCCTGAAGATTAAAAAAAAGTGCCAATTCCCCCCCCCCCAAAAAAATTGGCCTCTTGAAATAACCTATGAAGGTTAATATTCAAAAGATCGATGATGGAGCTGTCTGTAGTCCGATACTATATTGCGAAGGACCGGAAATAGGCCCACTGCCCAAGAATTAATTTTCTTAAAAATCCCAAGGTTATATTCCTTTTTCAGGGGGGGCCACAGAATCCAATCCATCGCTCTTGAGTTCATGAAGTTGCTGAGGATGGGGAGAAACGTTTTTTTTTTTTAAATTTTGGAAACATTGTGACCGAGCACTACACAATCATGCTGTCGTTTCAACAGGCACATAACGTTCATTCCGTCTGTCCGAGGGAGGCATAAGGTGCGAGGTGCCTCCCCCGTTTGTCTTTCTCAAAGCTGTCTAGCAAACGATGGGGACGCCATCAGTGTTGAAGATCATGCCCGTGGTGGGCTCGTAAGTCCCTGCTAGGTAGTATAAATCTTCACTGTCTTGATACTTCTTCGTCTTCAGCATCTGCTCATATTGCTCCAAATCGACTACCAGGCATTTGTGCGAGATTGTCTGAACGTCGTTTTCATCCACGTGGGAGGACTGGTACAAAGCCCTCTGGATTAGAAAGAGAAGAACAGAGGTGTTAGAACATCTGCTGAAGGCTCCTTCGGGGCTTGAAGGCAAGGAAGAGCTTCTAAGGTCCCTGCGTCTTCCAGTCCTCAAAACATTTGAGGTCCTCCCATTATTATCGTCTCTCTCATCTCTGTTTCTTCCTATTTATCTCTCCCAGCTTCTACACGTCATTCTCGG
>JALGBA010000973.1:600000-758646 GCA_023970755.1 Azemiops feae
TGGGTGGAATTGTTCATAGAGATGACTCAAATGTATTGAAATTACCATTCACTCAAAGCAATGACAAAATCTTAAAGCAAAGTAAGTTTGTGATATGATCAGAAGGGGGTAAAGGATTAGATAATGCAGTTTCAGTACCAGATAAAAATAATAACAGTTCTTTGTGATCACCCCATTTCTATACTTGCTCTGTGTAGTCTTTATCTTTTAATGTTTTTTAATATATTGAATTACTGAAATTTTGTATTATATAGATTGCTGGAATCAAATGAAATATGTTTATTTGAACAGGTAGAAGGTAAATAAATGGTTGACTCCCCTTCACTGGATATGTTTAAGCAGAGACTAAACTGTTCTGTTCTTAGGAAGGTAGACATTGAAGAGACTTACGAGTACAACAACAAGGTTTATTCATCACACAGAAAATGAAACTGGCACCGCCCTTTTATACAAGGAGCCCTGGGTAACTGTTAACCAATCATTGCACGATTTTCTCCCGTGCTAAGCAAGCATGCCCGGGTCTCCAGACATCCAGTCTCCATAGCAGCCACGTGGCCGCTAGCTTCGCCTGGCGCTCGCCCTGCACCTGCTGTCTTAGCAACTCAGTACATTATATAAACATTCTTCTGTTAAGAGAGGCTTGAATTTTGATTTTTTTCACTGAGGTGATGGCCCACAAATACATTACAGGCTCACAAAGGTTGGATTCTTATTCACTGCAGTATCATTTTTGCTTTGATAAGTCTTGATTAACATTAATGTATCTGACATCTCCAATCTTCTTGTACAAGTGGATACTTTTGGACCTTTAAGAATAAGTTGAGAACAATCTTGCAAAATAGCTGCTGTGTTAATAGCCCCATTACCAAACTGGTTCTTATGCAGACAAAAGCATTGTCCACAATGTATCATAATATTACTTGCCAGTCCTTCATTTATCTCCTTTCCCCTCACAGAATGCTCCTTAATACCCCTCCTTTTCTTCAGCTTTTTCCCCCCCAATAACAAACACCCATTTTTTTGGTCTAACTAATTTGGAACACAGAGGCATTTTTGGAAATAAAAAATGCTGGAATTAGACTGAGCTTTTGTTTTTCAGTGTGGCACCTTCCCATTTATAGAACTTTATTTTTAACTAGACAACCAGTCCCTTGTTGGGTCATTGTTTCGGAGAAATATTTCCTTACGTAAACAGAGAAACAGAATGACCACAGTGGGCAAAAAAAGCAGTAGGAGCATGAAAGACTTCTGACTTCCTGCCAACTTTCTTATTGGGTTTCCTTGTGGAAAGCTGGCAAGATGCAACAGAAACCTACCTTCCTTCCTTCCTTCCTTCCTTCCTTCCTTCCTTCCTTCCTTCCTTCCTTCCTTCCTTCCTTCCTTCCTTCCTTCCTTCCTTCCTTCCTTCCTCCCAACTCAGCCTTCCAACCTTCCAAGGTCAGTAAAATGAGGACCCAGATTGTTGGGGGCAATATGGTGACTCTGTAAACCGTTTAGAGAGGCTGTAAAGCATTGTGAAGTGGTATATAAATCTAAGTGCTATTGCTATTGCTAAAACTGCCATAAAAGAAATCAGAAGTAATTTCTTTATATTTTCTTTTCTTTTTTCTATACTTTTCTTTCTTTTTCCTACATTTGTTTTTCTTCTTTCTTAACTCTAACTATTAGCTCTTATTTTTATCTTTTTAAAAATTTTAATAGTCATTTTTTTTAAAGTAGAAATCAGGTGGGTAAGCCTGTCTGGCTTGCTAAGGCACAGCAGTGGCCCATATTATATCATGAGAATTGATATTCTCTTTTTCTCATCACCTAAATTTCCCAGGTGGAATCTGCTTAAAAATTAATTTCTGTTGTATTTCTTTAGGTTTCTTATCCCAGAGATTCTTGAAACTAAAATTACATTTTTAAAAGCTGATAACCTACCTAGCCATAACAGAAATGTTTGGAAGCTTTCATACAAAAGGTTTAGAATCCAGCTATTTTTGGAGATGTCAAATGGAAGCATATAAACCTCACATCATAATTCAGCAATAATCAAATAATTGTGAGTGTGGGTGTACAGTTAAACCATCTAAGTGTTGTGCTCCTAAAAAGTTATTTATAGCTAAAATATCTTCAGATTAGTGTTAGAAAAGATGCAATCATAAGCAACAACTAAGCAAAGTTTATCCTTGCTGCACAAAAGATTTCTTGCTTCGGGTATCTTCAATTGTTTTCAGAGGTGAAAAGTATAGTTTGCAAATTTCAACTTTATGCCTATTCTTCTTGTAGCTTTTCTAGCTTATCTCCTTGGGAATTAACCTAACATCAGCCCCAAAAAGCTATTTTAAGTACATTTTCCCCCACTACCAGAAATGTTATGTGAACTATCTTAGGATGCTTGAAGTAAAGAACAGAACCCAAGGGAAGCTTTTATTTTCTACAACAAAGTTAAATGACCAAACACATAAAAAATAATGAAGGTAAAAACAAAAACTTGGGTTTCTTGTGAAGCAGGCTGTTTATATGGGGATTGAAAAGGAAATAGTCATAAAGTTAATGTTAACAATTAAATTCTTAAAAAATAGATTGAAATGATTTTTTTCATCATGGCAATGGAACCAGGGCATTACAGGGAAGTGTAAATTATAAGATGGCTGCTAGAGGCATTCAGGAAGTTGAGTGCCAGTCCTCTTCCCAGCTTAGAGACGGTCATGCTACTAGAACATGGTAGGCAGAATATTGGAGTAGAATTACAAAGTTTTCTGTGGATCTATTATTAGGGAATAAAATAATTCAACATCCTTGGTGTCATTTTTATCTGGGACACTGGAAAGTCAATTAAACCTTGATACTATAATTTTGTTCAGTTTTAAAATACTGGTTGCGATTTTGGCAGCCTTTCAGTCTCACGGAAGCTGACTTTACCAATAGATAAAGTGGATAGGACCTCTGAGGAAGTGCATCTTGGAAGAGGTATGGAACAATTATTGCTGATTTAGGGCTTGGTCTAATTTGTACCTTTCCAGTTGGACTTTGCTGTAGGGACTTTTATTTCACCTGGATTGCACTAGAGGCTGGCTTGGAGGGGCATGATTCCTGGTCCAGTTATCTGG
Organism: Azemiops feae; assembly: GCA_023970755.1. Lineage (NCBI taxonomy): Eukaryota > Metazoa > Chordata > Lepidosauria > Squamata > Viperidae > Azemiops > Azemiops feae. The sequence goes on from JALGBA010000973.1 coordinate 603,096, forward strand.
AATGAGAACACGACTTGGGACAGTGTAGGGCTACTTCAATGTCAATCCATCAGGAGCTGCCTCCTACAAAAGAATTTGGAAATGTTGCCAGGTTTAAACCTGGAGTGGTGGAGAGATTGGCTGTTTTCTGGGAAGAGTCAAGTCTGGATTTCATATCTGGTTTTGAAAAGGAATCCCTGCCACTGGTAAGCATGGGAGATGAGTGCTGTCTGAAAGCAATTAGGTAGATAATCTGGTTGGAAATCCACTTAAATATGGTATCTGAGGGACTCATTTCAGTCTGAAATCTGATCATTTAGGTTTCCTGTGTCCGATGGCTAGCAAGTTTAGAGCAACCTAAGAGTTTGGATCCCCATAATAGGCACATTAGGAAAGTTTGTATTCCTAGCCAGTTAGTTTAATTCAGCCAGAGCTTATATGTATCAGAGCTATCTGAAAGCTATTACTTAAAATGAAGAACCAAGAATGCTTCAATTAGCCAGTTTTGGCTGCTAAGCATCTAAAACATTTTTAGATAAACCATGGAAAATAATAAATCCATATTCTACCGACATCAAGAGCTGACTCCCACAATATATTCCCTACTTTGCCAGCCTTTTCAAGAAAGGTCAGTTGGTTCAAGTAAAAACTTGGAAGAATTATAACAGAAGTACACTTTGATCCTATCTCACCAATATAAAAGAGGTGATATGGTTAATACTACAATTCTAGGGCCATTTCTAAGTTTTGATGCTATTTTATAAAGCCTTGATTATTAAGTAATAATGCACCACATCAAGGAACATTCCCATGTAATCCTGATTAATTTTATTATCCCCTTTTGAAGCTTACCAAAGGTCCAACTTAGTAAGAGTGAGTGGTATCTAGGCTCTAGACTGTAGGAAGCTGGATATCCACTACACGGCAGCAAACAGTTAAGGTGATCTGTATGTCTTTGCTGCTTTTAATTGGCTGCCTGAATTTTAGCCAAAGATGGCAGCCCAAATGAAATGGCCACCAGGAAAAAGGCTTTGAGGAGTAACTATTCTTCATTGGAACAAACTCTCAGTCTGATCTGGAAGAAATACTTCAAAAAGAGTAGTCTAAGTCATTTCACTTCAAAGATGCTGATAATTTTACAAAATCTGGCTCTAATTTTATTGTTTAAGGTTATTGTTTAATATTATTTATGTAGCACTTGAGATTTCTAATGCTCTTCTGTTTCTGATGACATGCTTATTTTTTTTAATAAATTTATTTTGTTTTTAAGATAACAGAAAAAGAACAAAAGCAAAAGGAATAAAAGATGAAAATACACACATTATCAAAAAAGTGCTTAGAAATAAGTGACAAAATACTGCATAAAAAGATACAGCGCATATAATATGTTGTTAGAATAATAAACAGTCTATAGATAATTCATTTATAGGTAGCAAGTGTTAATCAGATCTTCAATCCATTGAATCAATAGGCCATACAATTATATTGCCAATGTTGCAATATCCATCTATGTTGTTCAATTGACAAATTCCAAATACTAGATATATAATTCAAGAGAAAATTACCCTCTGAAAATGTTAGCTTTTGTCACACAGTAACATTTATATAGTCCTCTTTCTCCCAGAACTTAGCAAGTATAGGTCATTGTAAAAACATGTATTTTATCTTATTTTTTTTAAAAAATATTTTATTGATTTTTAACATAATCACCTTAATATTTGGTAAACAGCGTGTTGTCTGGGTTTATATTTAAAAAACAATCAATAACAATTAATTTCTATAATTCTATAGTTCACATAGTAGTTTGCTTGATTTTCTCTTCTTCTAATAATATTCTCTTTTGCCAACCTTGAATTAATACAATTCTTATTATTTTGATAAATAACAATTAAATATAGACATTTTTCTAATATTTCTACAAATAATAACCACATCAATATAAAAGCTTCTTTTCTAACTGATCATCTTGATTGCCTCATCATAGATCCGGTTTACAAAATTCTTATTTAAATTTGTTTTCCCCACAATGTTCAAAACATTCTTACTGGTTAAGATTTTCTCAAAGTTAATTACACTTAAGTATTTAAGTCTTTTTCCTCATACAGGCCATCTCAACACTTTTACATTTCTCATGTCTTAAAAGAGAGAGAGAGAGAGAGAGAGAGAGAGAGAGACACACACACAGAGACAGAGACAGAGACAGAGAGACAGAGAGAGAGAGAGACAGAGAGACAGACAGAGACAGAGACAGAAGAAAAAGAAATAAGAAGATAGTATACTACTTAAAATACATGTCCCTCTTAGACTAATGTACATTTATATCCAGAATTTTTCTCTTCTTTTTAACCATATTCAAACATATGTTTAATCTTTAAATGTTCCATTTAATAAATCCAATTATCTAATTTTTTAGATCTATTCAAAACATTTTTATCCATTAAAGTTTTCTCAAAATCAATTATACTTAAGTATCTAAAACATTTCCTTTATATAAACCATCCCAACATTTTTATATTTCTGATGTAAAAAGAAAGAAAAAAGAAAGAAAAAATACTATGTTACTTGAGGGGCTCATCCCTCTTAAACTAAAATTCATTTATATCCAGAATCTTTCTATTTCTTTAACCATATTCAAACAGATGTTTAATTTTTAAATATTCCCTCTGATAAATCCTATCATCTAATTTCTTAATTCTCACTTTAGCCTTTTCCCCCCCAAACATCTTTCCTGATCAATATGCTCTGCGGAATCAAAGAGTCTTCCCATAGTCTTGTAGATGTTGTTGTAGATACAAAAGGCAAATCAAATAAGATGTTTTTATGGGAAGATTTTGCCCCTTCATATTCATTGAAAATCTTTTCCTTTCTTCCTCTCTTGATTTCTCTTATCATTTTTTGTCTCTCAAGTTCTTGTAGTTCTCCTGACAGCTCTGTAATCTATTTTGTCGAATCTTTTTTCTTGTCCTCAGACTTATTTTATGATCTTAGAGTGTAAGTTATCTTTTCCATGTCCAATATTTCCTGTAAGTTTCCCCCCACCTGGGTTAAGTCATACTTCCTTCTATTGTTAGGTTCCATCTTTAAATCTCTTTCCTCTGGTTTATGTTCAGTTGTCTGTTTTATCTGCTCACTCTATATTTTTATTTTCTGAGAGTTTTTTTTGTTGTAAAGTTAAATCAGAGATGTATTCATTTATATTTTCAAAGTTATTTTTAATTTCCTCGTGGTTGAGATCATTGTTGTTTGAATTAGTTGCAACATGGCATATATTGCCTCCTGGAAAGTGTTTGTTTTTTCTTGGTATATTCTTTCTGCAGATTTCTGGTTTTCCATGATAGCCAAAAATCAGGGTTTTCCTTTCTCTGCAAATAGCTTTAGAGTCACAATTGAGTAAGTATTTATAATCCAGAAAGGTCACTTTTCCCCCTAAAGTTTATAATTCTCACTTTGTAGGTTGCCCAAAATGTTTTCTTTTTTTGTCACAGCTTTCTCTGTTATTAAGACATTGAAGGTCACAGAAACAAGTTATCTTTTCCTGGGTTTTGCCAGTTTCTGTATTGGAGCAACTACTATTGTATATTTTCATCCACCACTAGATGTCAGCACCAGTTCGTTTTTCAGTTTTCAAAATAAGCAATTGCTTTCTTCTGTTTTCATGATTTAAAAAGAAAATCCTAACAAATTCCACCATTTTTAAACTTATCCAGATTTAGGTCTTATATTCATTTCATTTCAGTATATTTCTGTCCCCCATAAAAAAATTAATTCGCCACTACCATCTGTAAGAAGATCCCCCTCCTTCTCACTTTCGGAGGCTTTTTGCTTCTTGGGTTCCCCCCCCCCCCAGGAAATCAATTATCAAGTAGAAGAGAGAAAATCGATGTTCTTACCCAGTTCCAAGCACGTTGTTTACAGTCAGCTTAAAATAGTGCTTTTGGGCTTTGGCTGCTTGCAGCTTGGGTAGAAGTTAAGCTAGCCTTTCTCCTGCTCGTTTCTGGAGGGCTTTTCCCAGACCAATCAGATCAATTGCCATCTCTCCGCAGTCGATGGGACTTCCCTCCTTCTTCGTCGCCTCTCCAGGGCGACTTTAGGCCCATTTAGGGTCCCCTAACAGGCAGAAATCGGCCATAGGGTGCGGAGCCTCACAATCCCTCGGCTGCTGAACTACTACGCAAAACCGGAAGCCTCTAAAAACATGTATTTTAAAGAAGTATTATTAGAATTTATTGGACTCCACTACAACTATATTATATACAAAAGGAAAAGCATTTTGTGGCATCTGTAGTATAGATAATACTTCTCTAAAAACATGTATTTTAAAGTATTATCTGTACTACAGATGCCACAAAATGTTTTTCTTTTTCTACATAATACAGTTATAGTGGAGTCCAATAAATTCTAAATATCATTTTTGTTGTATAAGTCATAGTTTGAGGTCCATTGACATTCTAGGCACCTCTAATTTTTTATTCCATTCAGATCTTAACTTCTGGTATCAAATTGATTTATTGATAACAATTATCTATAGAAATTAATAGTAGGTTTTTTTAGTTTTAAAAAGATTTAATCAGTTTATAAATATCTCAAATATCTGAGAAGATGAAGTCATTAAAGCAATGTTATTAGAAGTTGTAGCTGTAAATATTGCCACTGAGGTACATTTTTTTTTTAAAAAAATACATTTTATTGGATTTTTATAGGGGTAGAAGGGTTACATAAAGTGCTTAGGAAACACCGTGGAGGTGGGTATATCAAACATTCAAAAGAACAATCACAAGTATATAGCTCAAATTAATTCATTTAAAATTCCCTCTCTAATTCCCTCATAGTCTTGCATATTCAAATTAATATATTTATACATAAACTTCAAACAATCCTATCAAATATCACTTACATTTCAATTATGAAAATCCAGGTCCTGTTTTTAAGCTTTACTAACTTACAGTTACCATATTTTAATTAGCCTTAAATAGACATAATATTAACACTTCGGGTGTCCTTTTTTTAACATAATGATTATATCTAGTATATTATTCCCACAGTAATATTCTTTGGTTTTCTTCATTAATACCATTTCTTCTCTTGTTACCAATCCCTCTTATTCTTCTTCTAATACAAAATAATTATCTTATTTAAAATAAAAATGTCAAACCAACAAATAGATTTCTATCTAACTTAAGTATATATTCTATCAATTCATCTATGTCTATAAAAAATCTTTTTAACCCAGTAAATAAAGTTCATCTGTCCAATAATTGTCATATCTAAGACAAAATATTATTACAAAGGATATCCTCTTGCAAAATTCACGTGTTCCATTAGTTGTTAAATCAATCAAAGAGTCAAAGCCTTTTTAAACCCATTAAATAAAACTTTAAACTACATTTTTAAATCTAACTCTAGGTCTCTTCCTGTGCCATATCAGTTCCCATAATAAAATTCCTGCATCATCAAACCACAATATTAGAGAGTCAATATTCTTCAACGCTTCAAATTGGTCAAAGTTCTCTTTCCTTTCTTCTAATAGCCTTTGGATGATAGAAGCCGTTTTATTCCATGTTATGTTTACCAGTTGTTTATCCACATTATCACAATTTTCAATAACTTGTATCTGAGTGTCAGTCTCTATTGATGTTGATGCTTCAGACATCTCAGTTAAAATTATTCTATGATCATCCAGCTTCTCCATAGATTGCGTTTGGAGTTGTATAGAGTTAGTTTGTTCCTTAGTTTCCACAATTTCTCTCAGTGTAGTTTCATAGTTGAGTTGTTGACATGGTTCCTCTTTAAGTTGTACATATTGCTCATTAATCTCTTTAGCGCCAGTCTGTGTCTTCTCCACTGTTTTTCGGTCTATGATTTGATCCGTCAGAGTTTGGAAGTAAGAGTTCATATCCTCTGTGGCTTCCAGAATTTTTTCCAATATGAGCTCATAGTCCAGCTGTGTGTTAGATTCCATATCAGTAGTAGAAGATTTTTTAATCTTTTAGTGAAGGCTCTATTTCGTAGAAATCCAAGAAATATTCACCTCCAGTTTTCCATAAACTAAATCACCACACAGCTGTTACTCTTATCATCTTTTGAAGGTCAGAGCCATCCTTAGCCATATAAAAATTACAGTTGCAGTAACACTTTTCGTCACAAGATGTCCTCAGCAGGCTATAAGGTCTTTTTTTTTTTTTTCCAAATTAATGGATTTTTTATTTTTCACGTTAAAAAATATGAAGAAAGCCCTCTCCAAAATAATAGACGCGTAGTTATAATAATAATAGTCAAAAATAAAGTGTTTTCAGGCCCCCTCAGTATTCCAAAGATTAAATAGTCAATAAAAAATTAACTGGTTTATTTTTTCTTCAAGGCTGTTTTTCCCAAGTGCCCAAACGCTGCTCCCTCACAGCAGGGAAGTAATTCAAGCACAAAAGCTTTTTACAGGAGAGTGATTAGGGAAAGAGGGGGGAGGAAAGGTCTCACCCGGCTTCTCCATGGGGGTTCTTTACGCTTAGTTGTTCTTCTGGCTTTCGGCTGGTGCAGCAAAGTGATCGTCCATTTTGCTGGCCGATCTTTCCTCCGACGGCCCTAAGGAGCTAGCTCGAACTGAGGAAGGAGCTGCCGCCCTTCCCCAGTCAAGCGGAGGCCTCCCCAAATGGTGGTCGCCTCTACGGGGTGACTTTCGACCCGATTAAGGGTCTACCGGCGGAGGGAAAGCAGCCGGTGGGAGAGACGGATCTCTCCGTGCGACTGCGCGTGCCGCGATCCGGAACCGGAAGCCCACTGAGGTACATTTTTGACTCAGCATAGTATATATTAAAAATTAAAAATTCATCCTCATCAACTAGTCGATTCAAAGTCAACATCTGCACTTTCATCCAATTTTTCCATATCACCATCTTTTTCTAAAATTTTAATGTTGTATTTCCCCATAAAATCAATTTAACATGGGAAAAAGTATAATTTTTAAAAGATATTATATTCCATAGTTTTCTAACTGATAGAATTGTTCCCAGATATACTACAATTTGTATATAGATCTTGATACTGTCTATCCAACCAAAGGTGCTATGTATGTGTACTGTACTCCAAAATTGCTGGACAAGAAGATCTATAAATGTTTTATACTACTCAGTAGGAAATCCATCCAATCTTGGGTTTTACCATTTGCCATTTAAAAAAATATTTTTTTAATCTCTTGCTCAGATAGCAGAGAAAATTAAAATTGTTTTTGAAAGGCTCAATGTCCTCTGTACCCTTATCTCCCACTAATTTCCCTTGGCCACTAGTAGTTCAGATTCTCCATATATAACAAGTTTTATTGAATTTTTTTGTTTTACAGCCAAGTGCTTAGGACTCATCGTGGAGATAGGGCACTCCATAGAATAGAATAGAAAATATAATCATACATAAGCAATTTATATTACTTCTTTAAAATTTCCCTCTCTATTTTATCAATCAAGAAAACAAAACAAAAAACAAACAAACAAAACTATCGATAATTTTTCCACCCATTTTCGAGCTTAATTAACTATTAACCTATTCCAATTTGTCATTACATAAAGATATAGTATACAATTCGGGTATCCATATAATACAAATTATTCCTAACTTATACATATTACTCCAATTATTCACTTTATACTTCTCAGTTAAATTTTATCTCTTATTCTATTCTATTTCACATACATATTTTATAAATGAAGATAACTTTAAGTGTTGATTTTTTTTAAAAACCATTTTACATTAGCCTAAATTATTTCAAATTATTTCTAAAGTAAACATATAACTATTTTATATATATATATATATATATATATATATATAAATATTTCTCCACTATATTCTATTTCCTATACTCTATCAAACATTTTTATAAATAGTCCAACTTTCGATCATTGCAAGTAAAAATATCAGTAATATTTCACCAGTCTCAATACAACTCCTTTAATTTTAACTTTTCCAATTTTCCATAATTGCCATTCCAGACCATAATCAAATCCATAGTTTACCTCAATATTAACTCAGACTAAAATCTTAGACCTTAGAAATCTCAAAAATATTAGCTCACTTGAAGTCTCTAAAACCATTTTACCCGTCAAATAAAGTTTTAACACTCATTTTTAAACCTAATTCTAGCTTTCTTTTTATGCCAAGCAGGTTTCCACAATAGGGCCTTTAGCTCCTCCCATCTTAATATTTGACTATACACATTTTCCCACAGTTGTGTCTGATCATAGTCTTCTTCTCTTTTTCCCAATATTGTCTGCACTATATAATCAGTCTTGGTGATTATTCGTTGTTTGTATATATTGTCAGCATTTTTAATGTCTCGTGTTTGAAAGTCCATTTCTGTTGTTTTTAAAGCTGTAGCTGTTTTAGTTGAATTCTGCCTTTGGTCCTCAGAAATCTCCATCTTTTGTATATAAGGTGTAACGTCTTCCTCTTCAGTAGGTTGTAGATATAAATCCTCAGTCTCATTAAGTTGTAAATCTAGTTGTGTGTCATGATCAATTGAAGTTTGAAATTCAATTTTTAACTCTGAAGTCACCTTTTTCCTGAGTATCCTGAAGTGCTCTCTTAATTCTTCTTTTGTTTCCAGAATTTTTTCTAGTATAAGTCTATAGTTAAGCTGTGAGTGAAATTCCATTCTTCTTCTCTTTTTTTTTAAATGAAAGTTCAACAGTGTCTGGGCGTGACGCCAAGTTCAGTACTTCAGCTGCAAATAGTTACATTGTTATGATAAGGCTTTCTGGGCTTCACCATCCAATCCACATAAATCCACCCCGAGAGCCAGAGATTTTTTTTTTCCTTTTTAAAGTAGATAAGAATGTTCAGAAGGGGGGGGAGGAAGAGAAACACTCCACCCCCCTCCCTAAAATCTTCCACTTAAGCTGAAAACAAGCAGACAGAGAAAGAGAATCACAGTAAGGTTTTTCTTCTTCTTCTCTTTTTTTTTTTCAGGATCCCCCGAATTCCAACAGTTCCAATACACAATAAAAAGTAGTTATTTTTTTCCCCAAGTATTCGAACGCTGCTTTTCCAAGGGAGGGAGTAATTTCTAGAAGCTTTTCACAGGGAAGTAAATAAAACAACAAGAGGGAAGGAAAGGTCTCACCCGGATCTTCCACGGTGGTTCTTTATGCTTAGATGTTGCTGTGACTTTCGGCTGGAGCAGCTAAGTGATCGGCCATGTTACTGGCCGATCTTTTCCCCGTCGGCCCAAAGGTGATTTCTCGGACTGCAGAGGGAGCTGCCGCTCTCTCCGCAATCAGACGAGTGTCCTCCTCCACGGTGGTCGCCTCTCCGGGGCGACTTTCGACCCTGTCCAGGGTCTACCGGCGGGGGGAAATCGGTCGGCAAAGAGAGCATACTCTTTGCCTGACCGCAGGCACTGCTACCGGAACCGGAAAGCCCAGTAGTTCAGATTCTTATAGAGAGCTCAAGTTTACAATAAATCTATATCCATTTGAACTGTCTGGGTCCACTGATTGTCCTGGCACTTGACATAATTCCAGGATAAACCAGATTTTTCTTTCACTTGTTTTTGCAATACTTGTGTGTAGCACAGATATAGTCTCCTAAGACATTGGAGTATGTTTCCTCCAAAATACAGCTGTAATATAGCTAGTGGGAATCTTGCTGTAGCCTCTTAATGCCATATCTCTTTCTTCTGAATGGTTAATGATTTCTCTTTCCTTATTACATTCTGGTTCCTTACTCTTTTTGCTGCTTCAGATTTAGGGATTGCAAATAAACTTGCTTTTTCTACTTGCTATTATTGGAACATTCTTGAAATATAACATAGTTCTAATTGGTTGGTAGTAGCCTATGGGTTAACTTCTATTTATCCTTCTGTGACATACAAAGATTTAGTACTCTTTTGAATTATGCACGTAGTTTGTCTGAGTTCTTCAATCTTTGCTAAGATATCTATACGTTCCTCTCGTAGCATCTAAAACAAAAGCATTAAGCAGATTGTGTTCAAATGTACCCAAGCAAGAATCCCTTTGGTTGCTAGGGTGACCAGCTGGGCATTGGTCCAAGAAGGTCAAAGATGAAGTGGAAGAGCCCCATATCTATCACTCCAGGCTCTGGTGAAGGATTCTGGCTAGCGTTCAACTTTTTTCTTAGTTTGGAATAATGATTTTATACTTTCTTCTTTAAATACATGTGTAGGGCAGATATCAAAGTTTACCAGAAATGCTCTCATTTTTTTTGCAAGATAGACAGAACTGCTTATTTTAAAATATTAGAAGAATCCTTTTTTGCCTTTCCAATCACTGTATTTCCTTAAGATCATTTGAGTGTATTCTATAAAATATGCATTGCTTAAGGAATACAAAATAAATCTTTGGATGACCATCTTTCTCCTATTAAATGATGAAAAATAATATTTAATACATTCTTCAGGAATATGTTGAATTCTACAGGTGGTGTTCAAGACTTATTTGTTAGCAATTTGTGGTTTGAGATTTTTATCTTTTGGAAGAGCATTCAAATCTTTACTGTAGGCTTACCCAAACTATTAAGATATTTTCAGCTTATCCTCTTACCTGCTGATTATTGTTGACTGCTCAAATATTGCTATCCTTGTTTCAGCAGTCAACAACATTGTCTAGCAACAATGTCATTAGCAGTGGGTTATTTTGTCTCTTTTGGGGTATTTCATCCAGTTCTGCAGTTTGCTTGTACAAGAACACAGACCCAGGAGGACAGATGTTTCTGCACTACAAGTCATTGTCCCCAAAATATTCTTGATTCAGAGAGGAGCAAAGAGAATACAAATCATCACGTGAGTCAGGGATTACTCTTGTTCTTTTGCTGAAAGCAGCTTATTGGTCTTCAGTTTTTTAGATGCTTTGATACGCTTCGGATTGCTTGGAAATTCCTCTCTTTTTTTTTCTTATGCTATGAAGTTATTACAGGCTATTATTATTACTCCATTTCTTTAAAAAATGTTCATCTTTTCATCTATTAAAAAATAAAATAAAAGCTAGCTTTCATATTCTACAAGTAATCTGATTAAATAAATAAATAAAGTATAGCATTTCACCAATCTGGTGATTCAGGTCCTTGTATGCCAATGATGCAACCATCATTTGTACTTCACCTATCAGTCTGAGGAGAGCTCTAAAATCAATTATCTCCTACTGCATAGACAAATTTTTATTTTAGTAGCATTGTTATTACTTAGTTTCTGTTCTATGACATGATTTTTTAAAAAATTGTCTTCCATTTTATGGGCTGAGTAAGGTGTAACTGAGAAACTATGTGGACAATATTTTTTGTCTGATCAAGAATCATATCAGGAAAAATTGCATTCTGGCAGGGAGCCTAGAATACATATCTACATCTGGTAGTAATCAGTCAGATGCGATCATAGCCAGCCCTAAGAGAAGCTCCAGCAGAAAAGTAAAATGCATTAGCTAAAGATGACATTTACCTTTCTTATATTCTTGCCTCTTAATTAAAGTGCCATTAAAGTATTTTGAGGTTGTTCTGCAATTGCCAGCTCAGGAAGATTGTTCTCCAGCTTAACTCTATATTACCAGCAGACACTAATTTTTTTGTTCTATATAAGAACTAGAAAAGACAACAAATAGCTCCAGAACTATAAACTAACTGAGATTCAAGATCCAGTTTAGGGTTTTTTGGGGTAAAATTAACATGTTGATGTCCTTGCTATGATCCATCAACTGGAGTGAGGATATTGTTTATTGTTATTAAAATCATTTATAGGAATCTAGACTATCCTTTTCCCAATTTGGTGTACTTGAATTAGGGTTAATGGGTTTTGTAATCCATCTGGAGGATTATAAGATGAAAAAGACTTATTAAGACTATATTGTGGGTAAAACTAAATTACAAGGTAACCTGTTTACAGTGTAACAGTACCTCCTGGCCCTATTATACTGTATTTCTCAGGTTTTCTGAAAAGTTGATAATCCACCGCCTGGGTAATCTTGATAGCAATGTCTGGTCTAACATTGGTCCTTAGTTACTGAACATTTCAGTTATAGGTATCTCTGTGAATATTTCTGTTTGTTTGTTTTTTTAAACGTTCAGCATCTTTTTGATGTGGGATTAAAAATAGATGGAAGTTTAATTTAAAATGGATGATATGAGAAGAGAACAAATGCTGAACACAAGGCAAATGCATAGCCTAACAATTTATAATGTTACTTGTCTTCTATTTCTAGTTATTTATGCTTAGGTGGGAAAGATTTAAGCAGGAATACAGACTCACTAGGCAGATCAATTTAAAATATTGTTGCTTCTTTCCTTGGAAGTCAAGAGTCAATCTATCTTATGAAGCTGGGTACTATGGCTACATCATGATGGAAAACATATTTAATGTTTTATTTCCTTCTGTACTTTCCATAAAATTAAAAGAAGCTGGAAGAACATTGAAAGCTTATTTGGAATCCTTTGACCCTTATCAGTTAATACTAGGATGCTTAGAACAGAGAAGAAAACAAAATATTGTTTTTTTTATTTTAATAAGAATGAATTTAATTCACATTTGACAAGTAATGTGCGGCGTTTTGCCTTGCCACATCAGGGTGGGCTACTCATGAATTTTGGCAAGCAAGTAAAGACAACACACAGGTTCTCCTCGGGATGAGTCAGCCGCCCAGGGCGTGTTCTGAGCGACCCTTTTATTGAGCGTGGTTTACAAGGAAGTAAGTTACAAAGTATATGATAGGTTTACAAATGCTGCAGTGAGCTGCTTATACATGATAGGTTACTTTTTGGCACATTGCCTAATATGGTAGTTGCCTTTTGCCCTACTTGCTGCATAGTCATTGTTTGTCAGAGGATGTGGTTATGCTACTATTGTCCTAGGCCTCTAATACGCAAGCTGGCCACTGGCCTAGTCTTACTATAGAAGCTTGAACCATAAAAATCCCAACATCTCCTCTGTTTTTATTTTTTAAAGGCTGGTGTTATCTTCCTGTTGTTCGAAATCTGTCAGCCCGCCTTCTTCTTCATTGTCTGAATATGGATGAATATATGAGGGTTTGTCTGGACTAGGGTTTTTAGTGGGGAAAGGGATATAACCATGGCGTTCCCACAGGGACATTACTTGAGCAGTAGCGCGTTTTTTTGCAAGCAATGATAAACTATTTGATATGGTACGAATAAAAATAGGCAGTACACAAGGTAAAATTAAACATCCCAAGGCAATCATACCAATCCATGTCATGATTGCTTGTAGCCCAGGTAATTTTGGAAACCATGAGCCAAAAACATCGTCCCAATTAAATCCTTTCCAAGTTTGGACAGGGACATGAGCCAATTTCACCATTTTGTCACTTATTGCTTGAATAACATGTCCAAAATCATCAATTTCAATGCATCAATTAGTCAAATTAAATTTTCCACATACTCTACCTTCCTTAGCAAGCAAATAATCAAGAGCTAAGCGATGTTACATTATATAAGTATGGGATTTAACACTTTCTGTTGCCAAATGTTTCATAGCAAGCACAGTTTCATTTGTTATTATTTCCAATACAGCTTATAAGCAAATAATGCGATTTAACATATAAATGGGAGTTCGATATCCATAGGTACCATCCTCGGTCCAGGTAGCAGGTCCATAGTAAGCAATGATGACTTCTGGGGTCCATACATAATCTTTCCATTTGTTACGATTCCGGGTTTGATAACCTTACTATTACTGATGGTGAGGGCAAATAAAAAGAGTAAAATAATGAATGTCATCTCCTGGGCGTGGAGAGTCAATTGCCGGTATGACTCAGCAGAGGAGTGTTGTTAGCGTCCGATGGGGAGAGGTCCTCTGTTTTTGTTTTTGAATGGTAGGGACAGATATGTCGACCAGGGACCCACAAAGTCTCACCGTTAGTTTGGATGGCGGCGTAACCCCGTCCCCAGGTGATGAGTTCAGCAGGACCTTTCCAGGTGGGGTCAGGAAGTCATTTGATGGGGTGCCAGTAAAGTTCAAAAAATTCAGTGTGTATAAACACAAATTGAGTCTGTTTTGCAAGGCTGGGAGGCTAGGGGGAGTTTTCCCTTGTGTCTGATTATATCTTTCCAGCGCATGTTTTAGCGTCTGGTGGGCACGCTCAACCAAGGCTTGGCCTTGGGAGTTGTAGTTCCTTTGGGCATCCCAACGTTGCAAATGAACGAATACAGTGATTAATGACATGCTTAGTGGCTTCACCCCGTTGAGGGGTAGCAATGATGAAGCCAGAGAAGATGTCTATGGAAACATGAAAATATTTCCATGGGGCAAATGGGGCATATTGTGTAACATCCATTTGCCAGATTTGGCAGCACTTGGTTCCTCTGGGGTTAACCCCCATTGGGAGCGAGTGAGCCTGCTTGCTGCAAGTGGCACACTGCTGGAGAATAGCAGTTGCTTCTGCAGTGGTTATGCCAAATTGTTTCACAAGCGCTTTTTTATTTTGATGAAAATAAGCATGACTGTCCCAAGGGGAGACAGGAGAAAGAGACATGAGGCAAGAAGCAGAGGCCGTAGCGTCTGCAATGTCATTTCCCTTCTGCAAGAAGCCAGGAAAAGGCTGGTGGCTTCTTATGTGTGTAACAAAGTAAGGATGTTTCCTGTTGGATATTAGTTTGTAAGGTAGAAAATAAAGAAGTTAATTTTGTACTGAATTGGTGGAGCAAATCACGGCCCCATAAATTTATAATAATTACAAAAAGTTCAGAGGGAGTGGGAGGGTCCTCTGGTGGGAGGATTATTAGCTTTGCTAATATCTCTCCCCTTTTTATTGAAATTGGGTAGCTTGGAATAATTTGGAGCAAAACTGTAGGTTCCATAGAGCATGTCAAAAGTGCAGGGGGAAATGAAGCACCACGTAAAGTGAGTGAGTCATGAGGGAGTAGCAAAGCAGATGTAAGGGAGGGGAGGGGGGTAGAAAGAATAGCAGGCGGAGAAAAAGCAGGAAATGGGTTGTTGTTTTGCAGGGCTGCAGCTAGAGCTTCCGTTTTGTGGCTAGTAGTGCCCACAATGCGACAAGCTTGAAGGAAATCAGCAAGCGTAACATTAGGACGATTGGCTATGGGTTGCAGGATTTTTTGACAGTCCTGATTTGCATTTTCATAAGCTAATTTTAACAATAATTCCTCACGAGCTGCTACATTATCAATTTGCCTTTCTATTGTTAATTGAAGGCGGCTTACAAAATCTGCATAATTTTCAGTTGCCTGTTGGATAATTTTTAAAAATGTTTGAGTCTGGGCTGTAGAGGAATCATCTACCTTTTTTATGGCAGCTAATGCGCACTTGTTAATAACTCCAAAAGTCGCTCTATCAGATTGGGTTTGATTTGCTATTGTATTAAGGGTGCCAGTGCCCAGAATGTGGTCTCTGGTCACATTGTTGTTGGGTAATCCTGCAACGATAGCAATTTCAGCCTGTTTCTGATATTCTGACCACCAAATCACATATTGCGCAGGGGTTAATAGCATGTTAAACAAAGCTTGCCAATTAGTTAAAAGCATTTCAGTAACAGCAAAAGTTAGAAAAGCCAAAACTCCCTGCATATAGGGAGCTTGCAAACCATATGTAAAAACAGCCAGTTTCAGTTCCCTTATTAGTTTCATATACTTAATTTAAAACTCCCCTTTTCTGGGTACGATGGATATTGTTGCCAAATATAAAACAGAAGGCCAATTAAATCTTTGTTTATCAAACGGGGGAGAGTTTTGCCTCCGTTTGAAGAAATTTTAGAAAAAGATTCGGTTAGTTCTCTCAATTCCTTCAGATGCGCTGTCTGTTGTTGAGAAAACTTTCCTCCCATACTTACGAATGTCCAGCCGTGTTTCAGACAGGATGAATGTGCATGCAGCTCCTCTCGAGCGAATAAGCATGGACGGTCCGAGACGTATACCGCAGTATCACGTCGGGGTCACCAGAATGCGGCATTTTGCCTTGCCACATCAGGGTGGGCTACTCATGAATTTTGGCAAGCAAGTAAAGACAACACACAGGTTCTCCTCGGGATGAGTCAGCCGCCCAGGGCGTGTTCTGAGCGACCCTTTTATTGAGCGTGGTTTACAAGGAAGTAAGTTACAAAGTATATGATAGGTTTACAAATGCTGCAGTGAGCTGCTTATACATGATAGGTTACTTTTTGGCACATTGCCTAATATGGTAGTTGCCTTTTGCCCTACTTGCTGCATAGTCATTGTTTGTCAGAGGATGTGGTTATGCTACTATTGTCCTAGGCCTCTAGTACGCAAGCTGGCCACTGGCCTAGTCTTACTATAGAAGCTTGAACCATAAAAATCCCAACAGTAATGCAGGCGCCAATACAACCTACACTTACCTTTGGGATATTGCCATTCTGTAAACATTAGGAGGTGGTTTTGTCCAGGCAGAAAATACGTGCACCAATATGAGCATTAAGGAAGATTTCAAACAAAAAGATATGGGTTAGGTTAGGGGATAGTATTTATACAAATTGTTATAATAGGAAAAAAATCCCCACAAAATGGAATCTTGATAACATTTAAATGTATTTATGTAGCTATATATGTATGTATGTATGTATGTATGTATGTATGTATGTATGTATGTATGTATGACTGTATGTACTGTATGCATGCATATATAAACATATATAGGAAAAAAAACCAAAGGAAGTTCTGCTTGAGAAATGTAAATGTTACAAAAATCAAATAGGCATATTTGTCCATTTCTCGGTTCTTGTCCACATAGTAAACTCTTTTTGAAATTTCTACATTCTGAAAATGGTTTGTGATATTGAATTGGAACTGTGATTGAAGGGGAAAAAAGTCTAAAGCTATCTCAGGGATGCACAAGCATATAAATATCTCTTTGGATCCACTTTAGGTACAGGAGACTTCGTAAAATTCTTAGCTGTTTTGTTCTATTGCAGCAGTCTCCAACCTTTCCAGTTTGGTGGATCAGCTGGGGTAGGGGGGGAAGAGAGGGGATGGTTCTGTGTGAATGGCAAGCAACTCCATTTGTACCACCACTTGCGCAGGTGGAGCTACACACATGTACTCACCTATCACTTGCATGGGCTGGTTCCAAATGGGCCGTGGGCCGGGGGTTGGGGACCCCTGTTCTGTTGTGAAGAGATAAGTTGGTTATTAGTGAGCAAGTTGCTGTAATAACAGGTAGAGCTTATCAAGAACCTTTTAAACTCTGACAGCTAATGCTATCTCTATTCCTTTTTGGGAAATAGGAGCCTAGCATTCTTCTTGTCTTCATGAGGGGCACATTGTTTGCATTAGGGTTTTAGCCTATGAACTACAAGACTCTTAAAAACACTGAACACACTAGCCTTTGCTGGACTTGATTTAAGAATTGTTATCTCTGGCCCAGATAGTGAGATGCTCTTCACATTTTATAGCCTTAATTATAGTGAAATAACTTCATTCACTATGGGCAAAGAAAATGCATACTTAGAAATTCTTTTCTATTTATCAAAACATTTTACTACTGTTTGACCATCATGGGGGATTTATACAGCACTCAAGGTCTTCATATTTTCATCTTGCATAATTTATTGAGCTGTACAAACTTTATACTTAAAGCTCCAGTTAGAAATATCTTCTTTCTGAGATGCATGTAAACTTTTTCAACACTTGTCTTTCTAAATATATTTCTCACTTGACATTCCAGTTCCAATAATACATCACTTATGCAAGCCTGGTATTTGTATTTTGAATAACTCTGAACAGATAAAGCACTGGTCGAGAGACGAGAAATTCTCCAAACATCTGTCAACCAGTTTAGCTTCTGGAGCCGAAAACAAATTCAGCCAATAGCTATGACATTCCTACAGTTTTCAGAATTAGAAAACAATTAATGTATTCTGTCATCAACTGACAATTAGAAGGAAGAAGTAAAAAAAAAAAGCTGGACTTGAAGACACAGTGCATACTTTTTATATTTATAAAACAGGAAATAGCATTTAAAACAAAAATTTTACTAACTTTTTGTATATGTGAAAATGTGACGTATTTTAAACAGGAAAGAATTATACATGAAAAATAAATATACAGTATGTTAAAGGGACAGATAGAATGTGAGAGAGGAAGTCTTTCCTATTTATTTATTAAATTTGTTTGCCACCCATCCCACCATGGGGCAACTCTGGGTGGCTTACAACTTTAAAAGTGGTAAAACCATAAAAATATATATAACAATAAAAATACAAATTATACAGGATACGCAGGAGAGAGCTGGGATCTGCTATTGGTCCATTAACCACCCCTAGCATGATATACTCCCCCTTTGGGGCCTCAGACCAACTGGTAGAGCCAGGCCCTTATGGAAGGTTAGGAGGGTGGGGGCAGATCTCATCCTGGGGGAGGACATGCAAAATACTCCAAAGAGTTTTATCATTTCTTCTGATAAAAATTGGAAGCCTCTGATAATTATTTAAGGTGCTATCTGAAAAGGCCCTGTCTGGGATCTGTCTCTGCCCCAGTCTTAACTATGCAACCCAGGCTGATGTCACACCTTTAAAAGATTGAAAAGTCACAATTTTTTCTGTCCCTGCAGTGAATAATAAATAACTAATTAAACAGAAATGTCTGACATGCAAATTTAGCAAAATATAAATGTACTTTTGAGAAGTATAATTGTACAGATAACCTGAAAATAAATCTTCTATATCCAATAGGGTTATAAGATCCTGCCACCTTAATATCTGGGGTGTTTTTTTAGCTTAATATAATCCTACAGATCTCTCCTTGGAATTGTTGGTTAGGATATTTTGAATATTGAAATCCACCTATTTGGAGAATAACTAGGCTGCATTAGAGAAAGCTGTATTACATGCTTATGCTTACTGATCATCTACTTCATATGAACTCCAGTCAGCCCCAAATAAACTAATGCTACTTCTCCCCCCTCCCAAATATACTTCTTCATCATTTTCAAACAATTTCTAATCATAGAAGCATCATATCAAATTTCGCTACTCTTCCCTGTTTGTATTTAAGAGATATTTGAACATCTACTGTGTGAAGAAGTGATTCATTCCTGAATAATGAAGCAAATTTATTTTATTTATTAAACTGGTGCAAATGGGACAGGCCAACCACATTGGGATGTAATGGTTCCTCAGATAAACTTCCTACGGTAATAGTGAGGACAATTAACCAGTGGAAGTTGTGGGTGCTTCATCACTGGAGGTTTTTAAAAAGAGACTGGACAGTCACTTGTCTGAAATGGTATAGGGTCTCCTGCTTGAGGAGGGGGCTGAACTAGAAGACCTCCAAGGTCTCTTTCAGCTCTATTCTGATTGATTGATAATGTGAACCCTTGCTATAAAGGGCTTTGAAGGAGATAACTAACATCTTGAACTGGACCAGGAACTAAACTGGCTACCAGTCAGCTTGTGTAACAGTGGTGTAACATGAGCCACCTCAGATGCTCCAAGAACTGTCCATGTCGCTGCATTCTGAACCAGCTGTAGTTTCTGAACACTCTTTTTCTTTTATAATATATTTTATTGATTTTTTAACATAGTCACCTTAATATTTGGTAAACAGTGTGTTGTCTGGGTTTACATTTAAAAAACATTCACTAATAGTTGGTTTCTATGATCTATAATCCACATAATAGCTTTACTTGATTTTCTCTTTTTCCATAATGTTCTCTTTTGCCAACCTTAAGTTAATACAATTCTTGTTGTTTTGGTAGTTAACAATTGAGTATAAAAATTTTTCTAATATTTCTACAGATAATAATCACATCAATATAATATTTCTTTTCTATCTAGTCATTCTGGTTGCCTCATCATAGATCCTGTTTACAATTCTTATTTACATTTGTTTTTCCCACAATGTTCAAGATATTCTTACTAGTTAAGATTTTCTCAAAGTTAATTACATTTAAATATTTAAGTCTATTTTTTCTCATGTAAGCCATCCCAATACTTTTACCTTTCTTAAGGAATAAATAAGACTAAAAAAAGAAAAAAGAAGAATAAGAGTAAAGAAAAATAAAATGATAGTATGCTACTTAAAATTCATGTTTCCTATAAGCTAATATATATTTATTTCCAAAAGTTTTCTGTTCTTTTTTACCATAATTAAAAATATATTTAATCTTTGAATATTCCATTTAATAAATCTAGTCATCTGGTTTTTTAACTCTTATACAAAACATTTTTTTAATCCATTCTAATTTTCTTAAAGTCAATCACATTTAAATATCTAAAACATTTCCTTTATATATAAGTTTTTCCAACTCTTTTATATTACTCATATCAAGAAATAAAATAAGAAGAGAGAAGAAAAAGAGAGTACTATGTTACTTGAGGGGCTCCTCCCTCTTAAAATAAAATTCATATCCAAAATCTTTCTATTTCTTTAACCATATTCAAACAGGTGTTTCTTTTTTAAATATTCTCTCTGATAGGTCCCATTGTCTATTTTCTTAATTTTCACTTTAGCCTTTTTCTTTTGCCCAGTATCTTTCTTAATCAATATGTTCTGCTGAATCAAAGAATCTTTCCATATTCTTGTAAGTGTTACTGTAGATATAAAAGGTAAGTCAAGTACAATATCTTTGTAAGAGGCATTTGCCCTTTCATGTTTGTGGAAAATCTTTTTCTTTCTTTTTCTCTCTGTTTCTCTTATCATTTTTTGTCTCTTCAGTTCTAGTGGTTTTCCTGACATCTCTGCAGTCCATTTTGTCCAATCTTTTTTCTTATCCTCAAATTTGTTTTGTGGTGTTAAAGTATAAGTTGTCTTTTCCAAATCCAATATTTCTTGTGAATTTTTTTCCACTTGGGTTAAATCATACTTCTTTGTTTTGTTAGATTCCATCTTTAAGTCTCTATCCTCGAATTTGTGTTCAGTTATCTGTTTTATCTGCTCCTTCTCTATTGTTGTTTTCTGGAATTTTTTTTGTTGTAAAGTTAAATTGGAGATAAATTGGTTTATATTTTCAAAGTTATTTTGAATTTCTTTGTTAATAAAAGGGTGGGGCAAAAATCCCCCTCCTTCACTTTTGGAGGTTTTTTGCTTCTTGTGATTTTTTTTTCTTCAGGAAAGTTGATAAGTAGGATAGAGAAAATCGATGTTCTTACCCAGGTTCAAACGCACTATTTACAATCAGCTTAAAGTAGTACTTTTGACTTCAGTTGCTTGTAGCTTGGGCTAGACTCTGAAGTTAGGCTAGCCTTTCTCCTATTGGTTTCTGGAAGGCTTCTCCTGGACCGATCGGGTCGACTGCCATCTCTCCACGGTCCACAGGACTTCCTTCTTTGCTGCCTCTTCGGGGCGACTTCTGGCCCATTTAGGATCCCCTAACAGGAAGAAAATCAGCCGAAGGGACAGAGCCCCAAAATCCCTCAACTGCTGCGCTACTGCGCAAGACCGGAAGTCGCTTCTGAACACTCTTGAATGGTAGTCCCAATAGTCCAAGTGTGAGGGAACAGTCCTTGAGTGACTGAGTGCAGGGACTTCTGATCCAGGAAAAGGTGCAACTGATGCACAACACAAAGTTGTTCAAAGGCTCTCCTAGCACAACTGCCTCTTGCTCCTTGAAGTCCAGGTGAATTCCCAAGTTGTGTGCCAGGTTTGTCTGGACCACTACAACCCCATCCCCATCCAGAACTAAAGATGTTGAAGTTCCAGATCCTGAAGCTCCACACACTCAAAGTCACTCAATCTTACTAAAGACTGTTTTCCCCCATCCAGATCCCCAGATCCCCAGACCCTCCAGGCACTATGAGGCAGCAACAGCATCATTTGGATTACCTGGGATAGTGATGCAAAGTTGAATATTATCAGTGTAGTGTTGATACTACATACTATGGTGGTGAATGATCTCACTCAGTGGCTGGGTGAGAAATTGAAAAGGACTGGAAGGAGTACTGAGCCCTGGAGCACCCTCTAAAGGAGTGGCCATGGGCTGGAGCTCTCACTCCCTATCAACATTAATTGGGACTGGCCTTGGAAAAAGGAACCAAACCAGCATGAGACTGAGCTATCCAGGCCCAGCCCTGCAGCTGGCCAAAAAAAAACATATCATGGTCAATGGCATTGAAGACTACTGAGAAGTTGAGAGCAAGGATGGATGAACTATCCCTATCTTGCTTTTTCCAGATATCATTAACAAGTGCAACCAATGCTATTTCTGTCCCATAACTGGGCATGATATACGACTGAAGGGGATCCAGATAATCGAAATCTGGTTACTATGGATAATAAGCTATGAAGCTAAGGAACCAATAATATAATTCAAATGTAATCTAATCAGATCACCTCTTTGGATTACATCTCTGGATAAATAGCTGAATTGATTTGATGTATCTAACCAAACCAGCTACATCTGAATAGTGTCAAAAACTCCTTGGAGCTTTATGCATGATTACATATACTTTTATTGAAGTAATGATTTGCTTTCAAATTCAGATCAAAGTCATTTCCTTGACTCAAATTATAATTTCAAATTGGATTTTGGCCAATCTGCAATTTCTCTTAGATAGCATATTTCCTTGCTAATCCAAATCACTTTCTAATTGTTTTAAATACAGAACGGAAAGAGAAAGAAAATAGAAATAACTTTCCCTTTCATTCCAGCAGATAAAAACAATTTTAATAGCTTAATGCTTTCTCTAAATCAAACATAATTTCTTCTCTCCATACTCATCTTAGGTAAGGAAAACAAATCAAAATGCTACATCAGTTGATCTTTGTCAGCAAAAGTACAGTAAGGCAACCAGATACAACTGTTTTCTTCTTAAACTTTGATTAAACAAGCCAATCTTTCTTGTTTTTTTAAAGATAGTTCTTGATCCTTTGAAACAAAACAAAAAACAAAACAGTCTCAGAAATAGTTTGCTGTTCATCTAGGTTTCAAAGTGAAAATTCTTCAAAACTTTAACAGATTTCTCTTGTATCCATAAATAAAATTTATTCTTTTGTTTGTCACTCTAAAAACTCTGATTAATTTTAGCAGAGTTCTTTTGTATATCTAGTAAAAAATATATCCAAATCAATTTTCTGATTTCATATCTGTTCATCTTCTTTAGGGAATAAATCTACCACCAGATCCATTTGTATTGCATTTAAGTCTCCCTTCAAATTAATTACACAAGCATTCATTGAAGCTCATTCTTTTTTACAAGTTCATAAGAATATGTTCTGTCAATTTCATCAAGCATCTGATCTGTTCTGTTCAAAAGCTTAGGTGAAAGATATTCAATAATTTGCATTAAGGATTTCTGTTTTCTTTATTTTTTGGCTCTAGTATCTAGTCTTCAAAGTCTCCTTATTATAGGAAAAATTAAAACAATATCCATTTTCCCATGAGAAATGGGAAAATAAATAATTCAAAGAATATAATTCTAAATCCTTCTGATCCCTTAATCCATTATTAACTTTCCAAACCTTCCATACACTAACCATCCTTTTGCTTCAAAGTCCAACAAAAAAACATATAAAATCAAATATGCATCATCATCTTTTAAGAAGAAGGAAATTTACCCAATTAATACAGTAGAACCTGGCCACTCTGAAGGTTCATAATCTCTTCAATATGCCAGTAATAAAGAAAATAATAAAAAGTGATTAAAATATAAGGCTCGAAGGAGCATAGTATCCATAAAGGTTGATTTGCAAGTTGGACCTTAGTATAAATTCTGACAGATGGTATAGGTTCTCCTGCTTGAGCAGGGGACTGGACTAGAAGACCTCCAAGGTCCCTTCCAGCTTTATTCTATTCTAAGTCAATTATAAAAATGAGCATTTCTGTAGTCTACTGACAAGGAATGACTACCTGGAGTTGCATGGATAATTTTAATAATTTCTCCTTTTTTCCAGAGAGATTATGCTGACTTGGATCCATCATCCAATGGCAATTTTGTCTGCAAACAAAAAGCCAGCAAATCATCTACTCGCCAGGGCACTTACTGGAGGTCTTTGTCTCTGAAAGGGAAGGGAACTCTTTATCTTGCAGGAAGACCTTAAAATAAAATCAGAAGCTAAACCAACTGCTAAAAATCCCAACAATTCTTAAAACGATTGTTCAGTTTGAATGATCCCTTTTTAATGTTTAGTGTGTTCAAAATTCAGTGCTCTCCTTTGAATATTTGATTTGAGAAATCTTCATTTTAATTACTTTTCGTCTATACTTATAACCTATTTAAAGACTTAAACATGCAATAATTTTAAAAATCATTGATGCAACAATGCAGGAACTCTGCTGAATAGGCAACAGAATCTCTTGCTAGATATACAACCTAAAGAATCTACAATCAAAAGAAAATTTTAAGGGTCAAGAACACTCCCCCCATGAAATCAGTCTTATCTCAGTTAAGTGTCCTATAAGGTCAGTCCAGTTCAGAAAGTGGGGATTATGTTCTTACTGATTTCTGCAGGAATGTATTATATTTGTACTTGTGAGGTGACTAATTGAGTTGCTGGATGTCACCTCTGGGTAGAACTGATACTCATTCTTTTGTTTCTCATGTCATTTCACCATCAATTCTATCTACTTATTATGTTTTACATAGTTTAAATTCTATTTTATTTTCTTTGACAAAATAAAATTCTTAGAGTTGTTTTCTTTACAATTTTAAAGTTATAAATTATTTTCCTTGAATATTGATTGCTCAAGAAATGTTTTTCCATATATCAAGTCAAAATCCAATCACGTCATGTTCATAGTTAAAATTTATCCAGGAATTGCATTTCAGCTCTGGTGAATAATATGTGGTTAACATTATGTGCACATTTTCTTAGGAAATGGCTCATCATTTGTAAGTCTGGAATTGTTAATTTATTTCACCAACAACAACAACAAAAGAAAATCTATGGTAGATATTACAATTCCTGATTAGCTGATTTTACCTCAGAAATGTTGAGGTTAAAAAAAAAGTAAATACAAATCCTTGTGAAATTCCTTAGTGAGGATATTCATATTCTCTGGGATACTTGCTGTCTTCATGAGATTACCTATATATTTGGCTAAGAGCCAAATATAGCTGATTTGCAGAGAAGTGAAACCTGTTCCTAGAATAATGTACTTGCAACTTTCTAGCCTTAGTTAATATATTAAAATGTCCATCCCAAATTGATAGACTCTTTCACCTTCTTCCCCCACCCAAGTCAGCATCTTATTCATTAACTTTTCTCTCAAGTTCATCTATTACATGTCTCTCTTCTTTGTAGTTCTCATCCTTGGGTAGTTTTGGCCTTGGTAATTAATGGAATCACAGACAGAAGAAGATAATTTGAAAGGCAAGGGTGCCTGTTGTCTCTGTTCTAAGGTCTCAGTGGGAAATGGTTTCAGTAATTATTCCTGGCCTCTCATTTGTCTGTTGTGTCAGCAACCAGTATGAGGTAAAAATGCACAGGATTTATATTGTTACGCCAGCTCTAAGAGCCTAACTTCTTTCACTAAAAATACATTCATAGCCACATCAGTGTGGATAGAAAATCTACACACATGTCTGAACAATATCTGTCCAAATGAGGGATAAACAATAAATTCAATAATAAGAAAAAATAGAAGCTTAGTTCATTTATTGCTTGCAAAAGTTCCTGTTTCAATCTGATATCTTCTAGGCAGGGCTTTTTTTGTCATAGAACGCCCAGAACGGAGTTTCGGCACCTTTTTTGGATGGAACCTTGTAGGGTAGGCAAGGCGGGTTGTATGACGTGTGTGAGTTCCGGCACCTTTTTTTTTTTTTACAAAAAAAGCACTGTTTCTAGGTATGGCTAAAAAAAATGTCTGCATGAACTCACCTGTTCATGGCGAGATGATCTGAGTCAGTATAAAACAATTTCCTTTATCCCAATGTTCCTACTTTCAGGCTCATATGATTTAGTACAAGCAACATATTTCTGTAATATTAATAATTTTTGTTCTAATTTTCACATCTTGACCCGATGATATAGCTAAAAGCTAATATCATTCAAATTATGGAAATGGCAGAAAATTGCAAAGCTAGTAAATAAAGACTAGAATTGGTTACATTTGATATGAGATTGATCAAAATGAAGTGATAGGAAGCCCAAATAAGCCATATTCATATTGAATTAGGTCTTACTTCCATCTGCTTAAAATTACAGGGGAAAACAATTTAACTCCTATTGATTTAAGTAGTATTGATGTCTAATTAAACTGATCTGTAATCCAATGCTTATCTTCTCAAAAACAAAATCTTTGAGTTTATTGGACTTCTTCTTAAGTTAATATCCTCTAGTTTTCAACCTTGATGTGTGTCCAAATAATGGAATAACAATATGCAATTTGGGGAGAATGGGCCAAAAATAAGAGGGAAATACCAGACTCTAATAAACATAAGATAACGAAAAGTGAACATGACCTGACTCGTCCATTCAGGTAGAGTCAATAACCTTCTTATAATTTAGTAAGCACCTTGTTAGTTTAATAATATCTGCTCTGGATCAGTGATTTAGACCTATTTGCAATAGAAATCTTTCACGATATGCCTATCTGACAGTTAAAGAAGTAACTTCAGTTTCTTTTTAGGGACACCTGCAGAGCTTCATCAGGGCAAGCAAACTGCATACATAAAAATGGAAATACAATGGAAGAACAGCATACCACATCGCTGCTTCTCTTTCAAACTGAATGATGCAGAGCAGCAGGAGACATGAGGGAAATAACAGCCGTCAATATTTAACTATGCTAAAAATCTAAAATTTAATGAATATTTAGTAGCACAGCCCATCTTTGATTCACAAAGCTTTAATGCAGCCTTGACTCTTAGCATCTGTTACTAGTGCTGATTAATCAAATCTCAGTTGTATGTTACTTATGATGGAAATAGGAATAGGGAAAGAGAAAAAACTCTATACAGAAGCTAAATAAATTGTTATTTATATATGCAAAACAGTTCAATTATTTAGTGCAATTAAAATTATATCTTGGAAATCACTTGAAAGGAAGATAGCAATCTTTATCAAAATCAAACTAAGCTATACGCATAAACAAAGTAACCAGATAAACAATAAATAAATTGTAGGGTAATAAAAGCTACACAATAGAAAAACAAGTATCAGCTGCTTTTAGCCAATATTGCTATTGCTAGGGGGAAAAGGCTAGAAAAAATTATATATACATCTCATGTTATGAATCAAAGAACACTAGAAATACATTTGTTTGTTCATACTCACTTTGAAAATTATTCTTTAGGCCCAGATCAGAATGAGGAGAACAAGATCCATAGGGTAAAGAAGCATCAAGCAAAATGAACCAATAGCAACATGTTCTATCTGGAGCTTGCATGAACGTATGAATCATGTGGTCATGTCTGTGTATAATCACTGGCAATCACTGGTTTATATAGCTGTACTTTATACAAACCATGCAGGTTGTAAGCCTGGCTCACCCCAAACTTCATGCCTAAACGTAAGTAATGGCCAGGCATGGAAACTGAAGCCCAAAACTTCCAGAAGCTGTTTTGGATATAGGGAGGGAAGGAGGGAGGGAGAAGAACACTACAAAACAAAGGCATAATCAAAGGGGGGAAAATCTGCTTCTAGCTACTTATTTGGACAATCAGGTCAAGGACGTCTTATGATCCATAACAAACCTTGAGTATGCTATGAAACTTAACAGTTGAACTTTCTTTTTCCAGTATGTGGGGACTACAGTTCCGGAGAAAATGTTATAATAAGGCAGATATATTTGTAAAGTATAAAGAACATATACAGGCATTAACATCTTCACAATGAGATGCAAATATTTTAATATATTGTTTATCGCACAGTGAGCCAGATGTTTAGACTGGATTTGGCATTTTTGTTCACCTATCAAATCCTTCTCAAGGACCTTGGATAGGCAGATGTGAGGGTGTTATAGATGTTGCTATAGGATGTAAGTTGTTCTAATAAAGCTACCTTTAGCAATTGACTGATGGTGAATTTGTCAATGTTATGGTGTTCAAGTGGTGCTTCAGTTGTTTTGTGATCGCACCCAAGGCACCTATGATTATTAGTACTACTTTTGCTTGTTTTTGCCACAGTTGCTCTATTTCTATTTGCAGGTCTTTTTATTTTGTTATCTTATCTAGTTCTTTCTCTTCTATTCTGCTATCACCAGGTACTGCCACATCTACTATCCAGATTTTTTTGTCTGTCCTATCAGTAATTGTAAAGTCTGGAGTTTTATGTGGCTGGTGCTTGTATATATTTTATTATTATTATTATTATTATTATTATTATTATTATTATTATTATTATTATTATTATTATTATTATTATTATTATTATTATTATTATTATTATTATTATTATTATTATCATCATCATCATCATCATCATCATCATCATCATCATCATCATCATCATTATTGATTTAATATTCAATTTGATTCACAGTCTGGGACTGGTAAAAACTTAACAGTTTAAGTCCTAACCAATGACCTAAGAGCCATTAAGGTAACATCTGAGTATATAGGCAGTTCTGATTAAGGTGGTTTTTTGCAAAGTCAGAATATTCAGGTCGGATAAGTTCAAAATTTCCACGTAGCTAGGCAACCCTTTGGGTATTGCTCCAAGGGCTCCTATTACTATTGGTACAACCATTGATTTCTTCCTCCACAATCGCTCAATTTCAATTTGCAGATCATAGTATTTCATTATTTTTTCTACTTGTTTTTGTTCAATTTGTCCATTACCTGGTATTGCAATATCATGAACCAGACTTTTTTCTTTTCCACAATAGTGATGTCAAGCGTATTGTGGGCCAGATGTCTGTCTGTTTGGATTTAAAAGTCCCACAAGATGTTGACCTGGTCATTTTCAAGAACTTTGTCAATTTAGTATTCCCAGTAATTTTTGCTGCATTTGAACCCAAATTTCTGGCAAAGCTTCCAATGTATGATTTTGGCAACTCGATCATGAAATTGTAGATAATTAGTTTGTGAGATTTTTGCTGATTTTGCTGATAAGGTGATCCACTTCTCCTGACAGAAGTGAGGAGAATCTGTGGCCTAGAGGTTAATACAGCTGCCTAACATGCAAGCAGCCCAGGTTCGAATCTCAGAAGGGTATGGCTAGCTGATGAGAGCTAAATAGCTTGAAATAGCTATACTAGTCTCCCTTTAACTTTTTGTCAGCAAAATCTAAAATTTACAGAAATGTGTGTGTGTGTGTGTGTGTGTGTGTGTATAATGTACAAAGATTTTAATTTACAAATACAGGATTTTTATAATAGAGGAGATATAATAAAAAAATAAATGCATTATTTCTTACGGCTGATTGACGGTACATTTCAGGTTTAATAATACACCGACTGAGCAGTGATCTGTATTTAAGATGGCATTTATCCGGAACATAAGTATAAATTTGGAGGGTGGGACACAATTCCACAGAAGGGACATGACCCCTAGGCTGAACTAAACCCCCATTTCTAAGCCAATGGGTGTTATCAGACTCTACGAGCACCAGTTGACAAAGCAAATTGTTGTTGTTTTTTACACTGATTTTTTTCAAGTGCATATCTGTTGTGTTCCAAACACAATAGAAAACAGCTAAAATCACATTTCTATTGTTTTGTATTTTTACTTGTTTTATGGAGTGAAGTATTTTGTGGAGAAGGATAACAATGCAGCCAATTCCCCCTATCTTGGGTAATTGACAGTTTAAACCCATAATCCTAGCAAATATGTTTTTAATATTTGATATAGGCCAGGGGTCCCCAACCCCTGGTCCGTAGACCAGTACTGGGCCGTGGCCTGCCAGCAACCGGTCTGCACAAACAAGTAAAGCCCCATCTGCGGGATGCAGGCAGCACACAAAACCATGCACCCTCCGGTCTGTAGAAAAACCTCTCTCCACAGAACCGGTCCTTGGTGCCCAAAGGATTGGGGATCTCTGACATAAGCAGTTTCTTCTGTAACAGAATAGTTGGTGAGCAGAATTCTGCAAATTGTCTCATTACCCTTATAGCTTTTCTCATCTTAACATCCTTAAAAGTTTGTGGACTGCAATTCCCAAAATTTCTAACTGGTACAACATTCTAGACACTAGTTCTAACAGCTAGAGGGCATCATGTACTGTACATTAAGTATTTACTATATTTTTCTATTTACACTTACAGGCTACAAGGCTTAGTATTTCTTAACTCCAAAATGAACCAGGAAAAAAACAACAACGTAAAAAGCCATAGTTTCAATTTCTTATTATGTAGATAGGTTTCATGAGCAGACAGAATTAATACTAAGCCACAGCTGTGGGTACTGAAATTACAGATCAGTCTATATTAGGAAAACTTTGAAAATCTGCCAAACAAGAAAATTATATGATTGAACAACAGCTTTTTTAGAAGCCAAGTTAAATATGTCAGATTTGTTTGGAGAAATTGTATGTGTTTATTGTTGGTTGCATGCTTCTATCATTATGTTTGTGGGATTATTTCTCTTATAAGTTTACAATAAAGGAAGATAATATAAGAAAGATAATAATGCTGCTTCAACAAGTGAATATATCATATAGCAAAATCTATGTTGAGGAAGAGGCATATCCTGTGTATAGAAAAACACATATATAGGAAAGATAAAATGCCCATTGTTTTAGCTTTAGCTAAATAGAAGAGACATCTGTTTAACTACAAGTAAGTTTACCATAATTTTAGATAATGAAGCATCTGTTTCAGGGGTAAGGATTGTACAGAAGGAAAGATATTCACACTGATAGACCAGAAATTATGTAACAAACCAATGCATTCCTTTTCACTGATAATGATTGGCTAAATTCTTATAAAAAGAAAGAATGAAAGGTGCTCTGCATGGCTGCCCATCAACAGCTAATAACTTTGGACTGAATAAGCATAGCTCCTATGATTCTCCACTGATCATCTGGTGATTTCTATTAAATTCCCAGCTTGGGACATAAACAGAGAAAAAGAAGGGGTCTCATCCTTCTTCTATATTTATACTGATACAATCTAGTAATAGAATTACAAATATATATTAATCTTGAGGTTGAGAATGAAATGTAATTCCTTCTATAAAATCATTTTTCCTTCCATTGCTCAAACCCCAAGCAATTCTTATTGAAACTAGGAAGCCTTTACAATTTCTCTTGAGAACACCTGAAAAGTAATTTCTATTTATTATTTGTTATTGTTATGTTTTTGGTGCTTCTTTAGCATTATAATTTAATTTTTTCTATACACAATGGAAATGATTGAAAGTTTGCCAGGATTCTGGCAAAGGAATATTTTATGTCCTATTCAATACAATGGAATTTTATTTTGAGAAAGAATAAATCTATTGAAGACTCTATTAGTAAGATCATTTTCATAAATAAATTCAAATTTTAACAGACTTTAAACAAATTTTGAAAAAAATGAAAAAGGAAGGCTAATAATAAAGGACTTTAATAATAAAGGAAGTCTTAACATCCAGATTTGATTTATTAAGCTGGAATTGTTTTCAGAACCTGTAATCACTTCAAATGGAGTCTAATGGTAATCAACAAATGGTTTGAAAGATAGAAATATATGGATATATATATATATATTTACTTAATGAACAATCACCAAAATCATCCTTAAGTTGCTGATGGCTCTTTCATAAACATGCAGCCCTAAAATGTGGTGAAAACAGATATTTTCTTCCTCAAGGAAAATTCAGTGAAGGTGTATAAAAATTAGGCAAAGCTAATATTTAATGAAACAAGAGAGGTGTCAAAATCTACCATTCAGTTGCTCATTAGAGGAGATGTCATAACCTGTAGCTGACATTATGCAGTCTAGATCAGGTGGCTTTTGCTATTTCCATACCTTTCTCTCTGTGTTTCTTCTTTCTCCAGCCCCCTTGCAGTGTAATACTGCACACAGTTCCTCATGCCACAAAATTACTGTTCATTATATAGAAAATGTGACAGTTTCTTTTCCCCAAGGAAGACCTGAGATTATTCAAATCTGCAGTCTAAAATATGAAGCCCTGTCAGCCAAGGTGCACAAAAAGAAACTCATTTAGCAGCAAGGTGGGTGACATATAAAAATAGCCAATGGCTAAAACCAAAATCAGCTTGCAATTATTACATTTTGTAGATTATCAACATCAGTATAATTGTTTAATGATAATAGATTAAGAGCTGACCCATGAAAAATAATGTGAACATTGTCACCTATATATGGGTATACAAGGTTGACTCTAAATGTAACTAGGTAGGCCAATTCAACAAACTTGGGACTGACTGCATCCAATTAATGAAGCATTAAAATTAATTCTCACTGAAAGCAACAAGACCTAAGTTAAATCAGACCTTTTGCATTAATTGGCTTTGCTAAAGCTAGTATTTATAATGAAACCCCAGGTTCCAAGACCAAGTTTTTTAATAAAATGAAAACTCAGAATAAGCAACAAATGGATCCTCAGAACTACTTACAAGAATCCCAGACAGTAAAGTTCCTATCATTGCTTCCAGAAAAAAAGAGTGACTCTCTCCTTGATTTCAGAGGACTCCTTGCCTAAATTCCTTTCTTATTATGATAATAGAGCAAAATTCCATCACCCATTTTTTATGCACATGTGTTTTGTATTTTCATTCAAGGAATGACCTCTGAAGATCTTTTCTTTCAGCGCTGCATTAGGTGTCAACCTCATACAATTTCATAACCAAAGTGATACTTTGGGCATAGGAAAACATTCTTGTAGTGAATTAGATAATCCTAGAGATACTACAAAAAATACAAAATGTCACCATATGTACATGCCAATATCATTGAGAATAAGCAAAGATATTTTATAAATGAAAGATGATTCTCAGTTTGATAATTCAAGCAAAAGGAAACATAGATATCATTCTGGTGAACTCATCGTCTAGTTCTTTCTCCTTTATTCTCCATCCTTTCCCATTTTCTAGAATATGAAATTGAAGACTTCAAGGACATAGCATTAAGGAGAAAGTAGTGCAAGAGAGTTTGGAAATGCAATAAATGCCACCATCCTAAATTTCCCAATTTGTCTACACATTTGAAACTAAAAAGCAAGGCAACAGCCACAGTAACTCTGGTGATATTCTTCCAGTAGCCTTTCCCCCACTTACTTCCCTATAAGCTGTGTTTAAAACTTGACCCAAATCCATATCCTTACTATACAACATTTGAATTGTAATCAGTAGGCTTTACCCTGTAAATGAATTTAGAATCAAAGTGTTAATTTGATTGGTATTATAGCATACGAGTGAAATACACTAATCACTTACATAGAATTTAAGTGAATAATGAGGCAAGAACTGCATTTAGGAAAAGAAACTTATACTTCACTTGAGCTCTTTTTTTGCTTTTGAAAATCACCTTCTATGATAAACTATTATATGTTTAAAATACAAAGAATCTGCTGCCTCCCAGTTAAGTTGCTTCTGAATTTTCATTGCCTATTAATCCCAGAAGCATGAATGGTTGGGGAGTATATGTGGAAAGAATGCTGTAATTTATTAGGCCACCTAAATCTGGAACAAATTTATATTGGAAAAGAATATCACATACCTATGGATCAGAAAGAAAGCACAGATTTATCAATGCCAACTTTTCCCACTACTCTCCACATTTTCTTAGAAATAAATTGGGCTGTAACAAATCCTGGTGCCTTATCATCTGGGTTGGTTTAAAAAAGATAAGACATTCTGGTTTTTAACGTCCAAGATAAAGTCTGATACCAATTCTTTAACAAAAGCCAATGCTGGCAACAGTGAATTTCAAATATAGATTTCTAGGCTGCAACACATTTCATTTCATTTCAGGAAATGAAAAAAAATACCATGATACTAGGAGTCTAATTTTGCTTCATTGAGGATTAAAAAAACATACAATAAAATTTCAGGATGCAGAAGATGATCAAGATATTTTGGGGACAGGTGGTGTCCTTGATGTAGAAATGAACAAATCTTAATTTCTTCCTCACTTTCCATTCTGCCCTACATTCAGTTTTTAAAAATATCCAGGGTTTTATGCTTTTCCTATGAAAAAAAACCTATACATTTTATTAAATTGTTAAATAACTATTTTTTTTACCAATTGTACCAGCCAAATTCTCAGCAGTTCCATCTTATCCTGCTGTAATGAAAACAAAGAACTAGTTTAACTTATCAGACATTGAACTGAATGAAATTCTCATCTAAGGATGATAAGCAAATATTCAGGTAATCAGATGTCTGACAAATGCTACTATTTTACAGAAACTCTGCTGGCTGTCTAGGCCACCTCATTCTATTTAATGGCAAAGCAGGCCTTGTTTGGCAATAAGCCTTGCTTGGCAAAATGAAGTTAACAAGAAAGTTCTTTTCATTCCCATTCAACTTATTTGGAAATTGGAAGAATGCAAAATCTTTCTTCTATATAGACCAGAGAAATTATATTTATGTATGAACAAATTCAACTTATATGCATTGTTGATTGTAAACGAAAAACTATAGTACCTGATTCAGTGATACATTTAAATGGAGGCATGATCTCATTAGAAAACTCTAGAACAAAATGACTTATAAAGATGTGCAAATTATTCCAGTATTCAACAAATACTTCATCCCAAACTCTTCTGAATATTATATCTTGGTCCTAAAAAACAAACTAGTTGTTATTGAGAACCAAGAAAGTAAAATCTCACTGACTTTGATTTATTATACAGTTTACCATCTCAGGCCCTGTTCAGATCAAAACACGCTTTTTTATTGTTTGCCTATAGCAAACGTACATGCACTAAACAACCTATATCACTGACTTTTCAACAGATGCTTCCATTTTGTAGATACTCCATTTTAAACTGGAGCACAAAAACACTTGCTGATCCTGGCTACATAAATTACATCATTACTAATGAACTGTTGCAGAATTCATTTGAATATATCCATCTTTCTTGGGATTGTGACTCTTCCCAGTGATTAAAGTGATTTAGATAGCAGCATAGTTCAGGGTAAGCAATATTAATTTATGGATGAGTCATTGTGTTTAACACCAGATTGGAAACTAATGAGTTGATTCAAATTCATTTAAATCACTGGGGGCAAGATACTAAAATAAAACCAAAGAATGGTGAAAGGAAGGTGACTATTTTCTGTCATCTACAGAAGACATTATGTCTTCTTAGCCTAGTCTTAATATTTATCCAGGCAGGAATAAAAAAAAAACTACTATCCCAGAAATCCATTAGAATTAAAGGGATCATCATGAAAGCCTTTGAACTGAACTCTTTGGAAGTGAAGTAAGTAGCAAATAAATAGAAATTTATTCAATAAATAGATTTTTTTAAAAAAATTATAAAAATTAAGCCAATGACACAGCTGGGCTGAGTCATGAAGAAACTAACCATACAAAGTTTTGGCTTGTGTTGTTATGGTACAATTTCATCTTAATTAACTGAGTTGCTCTTTGCTTGACAAAAATGATCATTTCTGTCAAACCTGTTGATGAACAAAAGATTTAATTGCTCTTGGCCAAATATTTCAGGCACCATATGATTTTGAATCCTTGTATTTTGTAATGTATATACACAATCAGTCTTGCTTTAGTATAATTCAAAATCTCATGATATTGGAAATTCTGGTCTGTTATATTGATTATTGAATCCCATCTCTTTAAGTAATCAGAGTAATCAGAAGTAATAGAACAGGCATAGCATCAATAGCCTAGTTCAGGCATGTCAAACTTGCGAAGTCACGTGACGTCACACAACATATCGCAACTTTTTCCCCATTGCTGGCAATGGGGTGGGTGCAGTTTCAGTATGATTCAGTTTGACATGCCTGACCTAGTTAAACATTTAAAAACATAAAGTTTAAGGTTCTCCATGAAAGGGAGAACCTTAAGAAAGAAAACTACTGTATGCAGGTCCTTAAGCCTTTTCTTCCCAGACAATCCTCCTTGACAGATGCCTACATATTATTAGAAAAAGTAGTGAGCTCCACAACTGGACTGAAAATGGGTTATTATCCTCTCTCTCAGCCTCCAAGATATGGCCCTTCCCTTTCTGGGAAACTGGAAAGAATATAGCAATGAGTTGTCAATAGAATTGCAAAGAGGAATTTGAGACTGCCCAGGTTAGCCAATTTTGGTTATTGAGTGATGCTTCTCTCCATAGACAAAGTAGGATTGGAATTCTATTAGACACTCTCTGGCAGTGTGACATGATATCTCAGTTCAATCTCTCTGATTGTTATGGATAAAGCCATTTCACACATGTGGTAGCTAGTGAGAGCCTTCATTGGGAATCAGGGTGTACTGTGGAGGATTCTTCAGCTCAACTACCTCCACCACCCATATTTGTTGCTTACATTGCTAAAGAATGAATTTTTTTATGGCAAAAAAAAAGTCAGCTCCAAAGCCACACCACAACCCGGTGGTGTGATGTTCCTATAGTTCAAGCTAGGATACAATAGCTACTGTAATTATTAATAGTATAGCTGCCTTCTAATTGGCTGAAAGCGTTACAGTATTCCACTGCAAAAAAGAGCTTATTTCTTCCTACTTCATTTCTAAGTTTTACATTTCTTTAACGCATCTTTGGTCATACACACCATACGCTCAGCTTGTCCGTTGGAAGCTGGATGAAATGGTGCAGATGTGGCATGCCGGATCATGTTGGCTTGAAGGAAGCCCTGAAACTCAGAGGATATGAATTGGGGTCCGTTGTCTGAGACAAGGACATCTGGAAGACCATGTGAGGCGAAGATTCCTCTCAGCACCTGGATGGTCCTAGCAGTAGTAGTGGAGGAGACAGGAACAACCTCTAGCCACTTGGAATGGCTGTCCACGAGGAGAAGGAAGAATTGCCCCTGAAAGGGCCCAGCGTAGTCGATGTGTACCCTCGACCATGGTGTATGTGTCTCCTCCCACCTATGTACAGGGGCCTGGGGCATTTCTGGCCTTGACTGTTGGCACACTTGGCACCCATGCACCTGGGCCTCGATCTCTTTATCAAGCCCAGGCCACCAGAGGTGGCTACGCACTAGCGCCTTCATCCGGACTATTCCCGGATGTCCCTCATGCAGAGAGAACAAGACTCTAGTCCTCAATGAGGCCGGGATGACTACCCTGCTGCCCCACAGGAGACACCCTTTGAAAGTAGAAAGCTCGTGTTTCCTTTGCCAGAAACTCTGGAATTCTGCATCCGGGCACGTGTCAGGCCATCCTGACAACACCCATGTTAGCACGCATGTAAGCGTGTGATCAGTGGCAGTTTCTGCAGCCACGTTCCTAGCATTGAGGGGAGATTCAGGCAATTCCTGAATGGAGAGAATGTGTACAGCAGGAGCAGGATCTGCCTCTATCTGTTGTAAAGGTAATCTGCTGAGACCATCTGCATGGCCCATTTCTTCACCTGGTTTGTGAACCAGAGTGTAGTCATATCCTGACAAGAAAATTGACCATCTCAGCATTCTAGGAGATATAATGTGTGGGGTTTGTTTTGTTGTTGTAAACAAACCCAGCAAAGGTTTATGGTCTGTGTAAACCATGAAATGGCGGCCATACAAGAAATCATGGAATTTCTTTATTCCAGCCACTATTGCCAAGGCTTCTCTGTCAATCTGCGCATAATTATGCTCTGCAGATGACTTGTGTCCCATCATCCTTGAGATGGCTCAGCACAGCCCCAACCCCATAAGGGGATTCATCACAGGCTATGCACACAGGCAATTGCTCATTGAAATGGGCTAAAACTGCATTTGAAGAGAGCAAGGCCTTGACCTCTGTGAAATTCCTTTCATGGACCTTAGTCCATTTCCATGGAGCCTGTTTGTCCAAGAGCCAGTGTAACGGCTCAGCCACTGCAACGGCTCAGCCACTGCACCCTTGTGGGGAAGGAATGAATGGTAAAAATTTAACAGCCTCAGGAAGGCTTGAAGCTCACTCTTCGACTGGGGGCTTGGGGCCTGCTGAATCGCTTGAAGCTTGGATTCCGAAGGATGGATGCCTTCAGCATCAATACGGAATCCCAAGAACTCAGTGGAGGTGACTCCAATTTTACACTTATTTTGCTTCAGCTTCAGCCCTGCTTGGCGGAAACGCAGCAAGACAGCCCTCAGCCTCTCAGCTAAGTTCACAGATGACTCCCCAGCGATGAGGACGTCATCAAAATAGGGACAGACCCCCGGAATACCCCTGAGCGTTCACTCCATCACGCTCTGGAATATGCCAGGGGCTACATTAACCCCAAACTGCAGCCTTTTGACCTTAAAGGCTCCCCGGTGCGTCACAATTGTTTGGGCCTCAGCTGTTGCTTCATCAACAGGTAACTGTTGATAGGCCTGAGCCAAATCAAGCTTTGCAAAGATCCGCCCCCCCTTGAGGGAGGCCAAAATGTGGCTCACCACAGGTACCGGATAGGCATGCTGCTGCAATGCCTTATTAAGTGTACATTTATAGTCCGCACAAATCCGGACTTCTCCATTGGCCTTCAGTGGCGTGACTATAGGTGTTTCCCATGGACTAGAGTCCACAGGCTCTAAAATGCCCTGCTGGATCAGCTTGTCCATCTCTACATCTATTTTGTTTGTTAAGGCAAAGGGCACCCTTCGGGGCTTGATCCTGATGGGTGTGATGGCTGGGTCTAAACGTAAAGCAATGGGAGGCCCCTTGAACAAGCCAAGCTCTGAACTGAACACATCAGCAAACTCCTTGCAAACTTGTGCAAGGCCTGACGTTTGCAGATTGTGAAGTCCAGTCACTTGAATTCCAAGGGCCTCGAACCAATTGAGCCCAATGAGGCTCGCACGATCACCCCCAACTACCACCACATCTAACAGCCCCTCAAAATTCCTACGCTGCACCCTGAGTGTGGCCTCCCCCTTCACGCTGACTCTGGAATTCTGGAGGTCAGTAATGATTAAACTTGAAGGCCTGAGTTTAACTCGTAGGCCACTTCTGTTGCAGACCTTATTGAAGGTGTCAAAGGAAATGATCGATAGAGCGGACCCTGTGTCCAACTCCATTGACATGGGAACCCCTTGCAACTTCATGTCAATGTGAAGCTTCTTTTTAAGTGGCCTGTGAACCCCGGTTTTGAAAACGCCCATAGGGGACACGCAGAAGCCCACCCTGTGTTGGCTGGGGACCTTGGTACCTTTCAGAGGCAATTCTTCTGCAGACCGTTCCTTCTGGTGACCCAAACAGACGGATGCAATGTGGCCTTGCCTGCCACATGCCTGGCAGGTAGTGGAGCGAAACCAGCAATCATTTCGCTTGTGGCTTCCTCCACAACCGAAACACCGAGGGGATGCTGTTGCTTTTTCTCTGTGCCCTTGAGGCCTCTTCTCTTCTGCCTGCTGAAGCCTGTCCACCTCCTCTTCTGGATCCGCTTCAGATACCTCTCGAGTGACATCTTGATGGATTGAGGCAATCGCCGCAGGGTTCCTGGCAAGCCGCAAGGCTTTCACAGTGCCTCCCGCTGCTTCTTCAGCTGCAATCTCTCTCAAAGCATCTTGGAATAAGACATCTTCTTTTGCAAAAAGTTTCTGTTACAGCTCATGACTTCGCAGTCTGCAAACCAAGCAATCCCGAAGCCTCTCTTCCAGATCCTTGAACTCGCACTGTCTAGCCGCTTGTCTTAAGGCATCAACAAAGTCTGCAGCAGACTCACCAGGCCTCTGGTCCCTCTGCTCAAATGCATGCCTCCATGCAATTACTGAAAGCTTGGGTTTGAAGTGCTCTTGCAGCATCCTCTTTAAGTCAGCATACACAATTGACTCCAGTGGTGCTGGGGCTACAAGATTCTCTGCAATGTCAAAAGTCTCTTGCCCACAGACACACAGCAAGGTAGCAGCTTTAAGGCCATCTTCCTGGATCTTATTTACTCGCAAGTAATTTTCCACTTGCGCCACATAGGAACTCCAGCGCTCAGGGTGAGAAGTGTCAAATTCCGACAGATGGCCCAGCTTTGACATCATTACAGCCTGTAACCTGTTCGATGCCTCTTGCTGCAAGGAATGAGAAGAGGTCCTTCGAAGCCGAGCTCACTTCCAGCATTTTCGTACTGGCAGGCAATCGCTTCCTCTGGACGCCGAACTTCCCAGCGCTTCAGGCCTTCTCTGGTAAGTCAGCCTAGCTTCTCCTGTTGTTCTGCTTGCAGCGGATCCCACCTTCGTCGCCAAAGTTCTGTTTCAGCCGAAAAGACATTGAAGCGAGGCAGGAGTAACAAACACAACTCTTTATTGAGATCACGAACAGAACAGCACACAAAATGGCACCAAGGCCTTTTATACTCCCTTGCAAGGGACAGCGTCAGCCAATCAATGCAAGGCTAGTCTCCTACCTTGCGCATGCGCACAAAGCTGGAGACAGCCTGTCTGGTCCCAGGCAACCACGTGGATTGCCCGGGCCTTCTGCAGCCTCCTGAGCCTGCTGAGTCATTCAGCAGTCCCAGGACATAACATAACCTGTCTAATAAATTCAGTTACTGTCACTTCAGTGGGTAAGTCCAGATTCCTTGGCAGTAATTTGTCACCAAGAAACAGTTTCAGGGCATTTTGCAGTTGTATGCTGGTGTTTATTTCAGGCCTTATCACCAGCAAATATTTCATGCTAAAAGAAATTAATTCCCTTCATCTGTCATTATGCGAACAATGCAAAAGCACTCATTGAAGAACGCCATTATTCACTACATTAGGCACTGAT
Source organism: Azemiops feae (assembly GCA_023970755.1). Classification (NCBI taxonomy): domain Eukaryota; kingdom Metazoa; phylum Chordata; class Lepidosauria; order Squamata; family Viperidae; genus Azemiops; species Azemiops feae. Next base: position 643,645 of record JALGBA010000973.1, read on the forward strand.
ATGACAGCTTTCTTCATCCCAAACTTGCATATAACAACAAGTAACCTCTCATCGATTCATGCATTGTTTGTTTTTCCTCCCTCCCCCACAATATATAACATGTATTACAAAGGCAGAGCATGTATGGGATTCCTCCCCCCCCCCCCGTGCTGGCTTGTAAATAGCAGTCAACATCAACAACATTTTAAGAGTTTGCTTTATTAAATGATCTAAATTTCTAATTAGCACCGTTCAGCAGGCTCCAGATAAGTCATCTAAGATTTGGATCTACTGTGGGAATATAAGCAACTAAATTTCATTTTTAATGTGTGCCATTGTGCCCACAGGAAAAAATGACAATAAAGGTTATCTATCTAATAGACCTAAAAAGTCAGTTCTTCTGTCAGAGAACTTGATTTCCCCCTTTTAAGTCTTCCACTGAGGGGAAAAATATAGCTAAGTATTTTTTTCCCTCTAGTTCACTATAAACAGTTCAACCTACCTGTTAAAATGGAGACTGAATTTGTACCCTGATAAAATGTAGGGAGTTACATTTCCAGTCAACATGATTTTGAGCAATGACTCAACTATTATTTTTTAACAACAACATTTTTCAAGTTTATAAAATTCATCATTACATCCAGGAGCTTTCAATATATGAAATCTCCAAAATCTCAAACAGGATCTTATATAGAACTTCTGAAACATCGAAGTACCTCGTTGAAATTTCTCCTGAGATTTAAAATGAAAATGAAAGCATCTGTTGAGAATTTAGTATTGTTGCATGCATTTTTTCCAAATAACAAAATAAATAAATAAAAATTCTTTAAGTGTTGTAAATTATGCCTAGTAATAAGGATAGCAAATTCATTTGGAGTTTCTTCTTCTCTTAATTATAAGCAACATTATATAATTCAGTTTCAAGGAATTATTTTTGTCCACATACAACTTAAAAGTAATCTTTGGGTTTTTTAAGATAAGGTTCTTTTATTCTTTGTTATAGCTGCAGATTACTAGACCAGGAAACTCTTATGTTTTACTGAAGTCAAGGAACACATCTCACATGCAGAATTTTTTTTTCTGATTTCAGCACTGTTAATCTGAAATCTCTAACACTGAATCTTATGTTCAGTCTGCAATCTCCATCTTGAAAATTATTTACTAAACCCATGATCAGTTTATTAATTAGATTTTTCTTTTTATGCTTATTCTCCCATTCTAATGCATGACAGAAGGCAGTTACTCAATGCTATTGGGGGGGGGGGATAACCAGGACAGCAAATTTACTGTTCTTGTCTGTAGGACTTTAGATTTCAGGAACACCTTTGTGCTCTCAAGTAAGGCAGAGGCTGCAGACCCATTTCCAATGTGAAAGTAAAGTTCAGTTGCTTTTACCTTCAATTCAGGCACAAGATATATTGTGTATCCCTAACCACAGACTCAGTAATGAATGCATGCATCCAATGTGTATCTTGAATGGAGTTTGGACAGATACAATACTATAACATATCAACTGAGGCTGTCAGACCTGAAGTGCAACAATCCCAATTATCATTAGGTTGAAATGAAAGATAGATACAGGCAACAGTATTTCTTTACTGCTATCTAGTAATCATCTGGAGTTCTGCAGCCCCATTGTGAGACCCTTGGCACCAAAAGCTTTTCAAGAAGACACAATACAGTAAATATGACTAAGGCAGGGTAAAATATAGTAAATATGACTAAGGCAGGTATCCTCAGACTATATGCTCTGAGCTTGCCTCTTTTCTGTCAGAACAAAAAATTGCTTGTGGGTCTATTCCTATTAATGTATTTTGTTGTCAGATATTGTCTTACTATTAAGAAGAATGGGAAAATGCTTTAAAGAAATGTAACTGCATGCAGCAATTGCAAAACTACTATTCTGAACCATCCCTACCCCACCCAAATGCCATAGATGAGTTCTTCATGCCTTAAAGCAAGAATGAAGGAGGTTGTGTCAAAGGTGCTTTTCAAAAGGCAACTGAATTTTTCCCTGAGCAAGAAGAAGAAAATGTTTTGCTTCTCATCCAACAAGGTTCATCAGTTCTGATGGCAGGGGGGATGGAAGGATAAGTACTGACAGTTGAGACTGGATAGTGTGTGTGTGTGTGTGGGGGGGGAATGGAAGGATAGGTTCTGATAGGATAATGGTGAGAATGGAAGGATTTTTTTTTTGCAGTCATCTGGTCATTAGCACTCTCTCTGAGAGATGTTGAGGCCACTTGGGGGTTTATCTGTGCCCTTAATGTCACCTGAATTAGATTGTGGAATCTTCTTGGAACTGCTGAAAGGGCTGAGTTGTAGACTGAGGATAGGCAGTGTCTTATTCCTCTCCCTCTGTTGAGGGAGGTGTGTTCAATTCTAACATAGATGGATTTTTTACCCCTCTTTCAGACCAATGGTCTTTTCTAACCAAAAGGGATTAGACCTACCCCAAGTCTACAACACAGCTCTTTCAACAATTCCAAGAAGTAAAATTTCCACAACCAATTGCACCTGGATTCAGGTGACCCTGAGGGCACAGAGTGGCCTCAACAGCTCTTAGAGAGAGTGCTAATGACCAGATGACTGCAAAGAAATACAATCCTCCCATCCCCCCATTCTATTAGAACCTGTCCTCCCATTCCCTGCCCACTATCCTATCTCAACTGACAGTACCTATCCTTCTATCCCCCCACCATCAGAACTGATGAAGCTTCTTGGATGAGAAGCAAAACATTTTCTTCTTCGTCCTCAAGGAAAAAACAGTCTAGTTGCCTTTTGAAAAAAAATCTTTGAGACAACTATGATCTGGATAATTGAGAATCTCCACAGACAATGAAGGAAGTTCCACCACTGTTAGAACAAGCATCCATAAGGAGTAGAGCAGGCAAGTAATATCAGGTTTGTAGTGACATAATTTCATAAGTAATGCAAATGTATAATAATGCTGCCATTTCCATTGATTGTAATGCATCATGATTGTGTTACATTGCATTCTTTGGGAAATGATGTTGCACCTCTGACTTTTGGTCTGCTATATTATCAGTGTCAAAGCAAAATTCAGCTGCTATTTCAGATGGTTTCAATAACTGGACCTGCATGACACTTTGAACATAGTCAATCATATATGAACCTACCATATTGTATGACCCCAGTCTGTGTTTAGTTCATAGTTTAGTGTACATGGGAACTCAAATAATTGAGTTGATTGAGTACAACATAATACTATTAACCATGGACTAGCATGCTATGAGAATGCAACTGCATGTGAAATGAAGAGAAATAAAATTAGATAACAAAGAATCTTGCACTTGCCTGGGTTACTGTTATATTCCTCCTTGGGAAGAAGTTTTGGTTTCTTCTTCTAATCTTTCAGCCTGTCCAGCAGACTTAGGTTGAAGTATAGTGCCACAAAAATATGGTAATAAATTAGCTAATATCACATTCTGGATTCAATTAATCTTACCTAGCTCCTTGGTGCAGGTATTACCAATTGTTTCTATCCCAAAATTATCCTGCCTTTCAAAAATTATTTGTTAGACTTCCTCATATAAGCAATTAGAAAATATAATTCTGAAAATTCTCTAAAGATTCAGTCCTCCTTTCCCATCAATTCTGTTTTGTTACACCCATAACTGTGAAAGTGGAAGTGGCTCCCCTTTGTGGACTAGGGAGTTGATACTCTAAGGTTCTAGCTATTTGTTACCACTAGCTGACTGTAGATTATAAAGCAAAGGAAGGATTGCCTGCTTTTTAGGGATGAAAGAGGAGACAGGTGCAACTCTGATTTATACTACAAGGATGTACCATAGATAGAAAGCTGTGCTTGCAAGAGTTTCCACTTCTGTTCCATTCTTTAAAGTATCAGAGTTCTCATTTCTATACTTTGTTCATTGTAGCTGGTCCCAAGTCTGATCTAAACTAGGTTACTTAGGCATTAAATTTAAGTGGGTTCAAATGAACTCTTCCTAGCATGCTTAAGCTGCTATTCTCAATTGCTTAGATAGCTGGAAAAAAAACTGCCTCTGAATACAGTAATCATGTCTATTGGCTTGCTGTGAGAATTTAATCCCTGAATATGTAACACTTTAAAATGTCCCTTTAAAACTCAATTTAAGGGAAGCAGTATTCTTCCTTGCTTCAGAATATAACAGCCTTCAGAAGCCTGCAAAGTGACTCACTCTGTAAATTGTCACCTGGAAAGGCCAGCTCAAAATTCACCACAGCCATAAATTGAGGAAATTACTTTTGTCAAGACACTAAGCCTAGACCTTTCTAACTCAAAGATAAAAATACTGGTCTGCATTTAGGAATTGTTGGAAGGCTGCTACTATAGTAAAAAGAGGGGCATAGAAAGCTCCCCATTCAAGTTCCAGTCACATTATTGGTCAGTTTATGTCAATGTTGCTTATAACAGAGATTGGGAGCTGAATCTGACTCAAGGACAGTTAATCCACATTCTTGATCATTTCATCAGAGACAGAAGCCCTATCAGTAATAAACATTCCTCTACCCTCCATTCCTCCAATCTGGACAAAAAGAGCTTTCATTCGTTTGGCAGAAAGAAGAGCAGCTTATTTTGGGTGTTCCAGTGGAACAGTCATTACATGGCTTTCTTTCAGTTGTCCTATACCTCTTCACTTTGAGAAAGATATAGGATACATGAAGCACAGCTTGGCTTTTTGAAGCTATTGCTGACCTTTTCATTTTGTCATTCCTGGGCTGAAACAGAAGACATTGGGATCTTTTTCCCTTATGCATCTGAAGTAAGAAAGAATTTAGAGGACTTCCGGTTTGTGTTGCAGTGACACGGACACGGGAAGGCAGGACTCTGTCTTCTGCGCTTGATTTCGCCCTGCTAGGGGCCCTAAAAAGGGCCTAAAGTTGCCCCAAAGAGGCGATGAAGAAGGAGGGGTGCCTCGTTGATCATGGAGAGATGGAGGTCTTTCCATTTGATCTGAGGAAAGCCCTCCAAACTGGCAGGGGAAAGACTGGCTACATTCCTGTGGCCAGCCATTAGCTGCTGAAGAAGAAAAGCACCAATTATAGCACATTGTAAACAGCATGTTTGGAACTGGGTGAGAATATTGATACTTTCTTTACTATTTTACAACTGAATTTCCTGGGAAAGGCTCCCAAGAAGCTAAAAACCTCCGAATGTGAATGGAAGCAGCGTTTTAATTTCTATGGGAGACAGAAATACACAATACTGAAATGGAAATAACATAAAGCTATAGTTTTTATAAATTTGAGAATTGAGATAATTGTTAAGATTTTCTCTTTGGAAAAAAACATTAAGGTGAAATATAAAAAATCAATCCTTTGTTTTAAGGGTGGAAAATGAATTTTGAATGACATCTAGTGGTGGATTTGAGTACAGCACTATAACTAGCTTCCTGACTGCTTGATGACTCCTAGCTTAAGGGAGAACAGCTGGCAATAAAGGAAAATATTTTGGCATACTTATCATCCTGACCTTCTTGGACTATAAACACCTTCTGAGCTTGGACTTTTAATCTCAAGAGCTAGTGGGAGAGAAAGAAAAATTTGACTTTTGACTACATCTGGCTGGGAGAGACGTTTGAGCTGTTTTCAGGGAGGTTGAACATTTTATAATAATAATAAAGTTGGAAGGGAACCTTGGAGGCCATCTAGTCCAACTCCCTGCTCAGGCAGGAAACCCTATACCATTTCAGACAAATGGCTGTCCAGTCTCTTCTTAAACACTTCCAGTGTTGGAGCATTCACCGCTTCTGGAGGCAGGTTGTTCCACTGGTTAATTGTTCTAACTGTCAGGAAGTTTCTCCTTAGTTCTATGTTGCTTCTCTCCTTGATTAGTTTCCATCCGTTGCTTCTTGTCCTGCCTTCCGGTGCTTTGGAGAATAGCTTGACTCCCTCTTCTTTGTGGCAGCCATTGAGATATTGGAACACTGCTATCATGAACTCTTTTGAACTCTTTGAACATTGTGGATTACAACCTTGCCTGACTGACAATTTTTGGATACCTGAGTCAAAGGATCACTATAAAATATTGCTTTTAGGACTGGACCTATATTCTGGAACCTATTGGATTATAAAGGCTACACATAAAGACCAGAAAACTAGAGGAAACTTTGTTCTACTCTTACTGAGACTGGTGATACTAGAGGATCTTCAGGAATGATGCCTCAAGAAAAAACAAATACCTTTCAGAAGAAAATACTCTTGTTGTTGTTGTTAGTTACGAAGTCGTGTTTCTTTAATGTAAGCCTAAATTTTGCAACAAGAAGCTCATGATCTGAGCCACAGCTCCTGGTCTTGTTTTTACTGACTGTATAGAGCTTCTCCATCTTTGGCTGCAGAGCACATGGTCAATCTGATTTCTGTGTTGACTGTCTGGTGATGTCCATGTGCAGAGCCGTCTCTTGGGTGTTGGAAAAAAGTGTTTGCTATGGCCATCGTATTCTCTTGACAAAATTCTATCAGCCTGTGCCCTGCTTCATTTTGTACTCCAAGGCCAAACTTGCCTGTTATTCCAGTTATCTTTTGGCTTCCTACTTTAGCATTCCAATCCCCCATGATGATAAAGACATCATTTTTTGGTGTTGATTCTATAAGGTGCTGTAGGGCTTCATAGAACCGGTCAATTTCATCCTCTTCAGCATCAGTGGTTGGGGGCATAGACTTGGACTACTGTGATATTGAATGGTTTGCCTTGGATTCGCACTGAGATCATTCTGTCATTTTTGGGAGTATTGGGAGTATTTGGGAGTATTTTCCCAGTATTGCTTTTCCTACTCTTTTATTGACTATGAAGGCTACTCCATTTCTTCTGAGGGATTCTTGCCCGCAGTAGTATACCTGATGGTCCTCTGAATTAAATTCACCCATTTCTGTCCATTTTAGTTCGCTGATTCCTAAGATGTCGATGTTCAGTCTTGTCAGCTCTTGTTTGACCACGTCCAGTTTGCCTTGATTCATGGATCTTACATTCCAGGTTCCTATGGAGAAAAGATCTTTACAGCATCGGACTTTCCTTTCACCACCAGATGCATCCACAGCTGAGCGTCCTTTCGGCTTTGGCCCAGTCGCTTCACTCTTTCTGGCGCTACTAGTACTAGCCCTCTGCTCTTCCCCAGTAGCATATTGGATACCTTCCGACCTGAGGGGCTCATCTTCCAGTGTCATATCTTTTTGCCTTTTGGTACTGTCCATGGGGTTTTCAGGGCAAAGATACTGGAATGGGTTGCCATTTCCTTCTCCAGTGGATCACATTTTGTCAGAACTCTCTGCTATGACCTGTCCATCTTGGGTGGCCCTGCATGGCATAGCTCATAGCTTCATTGAGTTACACAAGCCCCTTCGCCAAGACAAGGCAGTAATCCATGAAGGAGAAATATACTCTACATTACAACTAATTCACCAAACAATTGTTACATACAAAGAGGACATAAAAAGAAATCACAATGAGACTAAAATAATTTAGATAAATGAGCAAATATCCAAATTAAATCTACAATTGGAAAGTTACCAGACAATGATTACAAAGTATGAACAAATAAACCAGAAATCAGAATATGAAGCAGAGGAAATGGACCTAGAGATGGAAGAGATAAAAGAAGGGAAATATAAACTACCATATACAAATAAAATACTGCAAGACTTATCCATAACAATGAAAATGCAAAAGACCCTTTACCACTTAGGTATGCAAAATATACCTATGACAAGGAAGAAGATTTAAAAAAATGGAACATAGAGCTGTCAGGGGAAATGTCACAATTTGGGAGATAAAAAATGAAAAACAAAATTGAGGGAGAAGGAAAGTGGGAGTTGCTTAAGGAATATAAATGGGTGGAATTCCCCCCTCCCAAAAAAATACCCTACCTAAATTGTCTTCCTCATGCCAAGCAACTTTCACAAAAATAGAAAGAAAATTCGTGGACAATTTAATTGCCTTGGCTTGGAAAGCTACTTGGCAAAGAAAGAAAGCGAGAGAAGATTTGACCTATTAGAGGGGGCATTATATGTTTAAATACTTGTTTGAATGTGATTAAAGAACAGATGACCCTTAGATATAATTAAACTTTTATAATGAAAGATATGATTTAGAATTAAAATAGCATTTTTTTTCTTTTTTTGATATGGGAAATATGAAAATAAGAGGATTGGTATGAATAAAACTTTTAGCTATATAAATATAATTAATATTGAGAAAATCATAACTGACAAATATTGATGGGAAATCAAAGTTTAACAAGAGCACGAAAAACAGGATATTGATTTATGAATTGATATTATTATTTTTATAATATTAGTAAAATATCATGAAGATGTTTATATCTAACTTTGTATACATCAACAGTACCAAGAATTGTAATTGTGTAATGAGGGGAAAATGGAAAAAATATGGGGAAGAAAGGAAGATCAGGGAAAAAATACTGGATTGTGCAGTATTGAAGAGATTTATATTGAAGAAGTGAATGTCAAATATGTGAACCCAGACAACATGTTGTTTACTAAGCACTAAAGATTGTAATTCTTAAAAATCAATAAAATATTAAACTACAGAACTTAGAGGAAATAGGCCTGGTAGGATGAACAGGACTAGATGGGTCAGCCTTGGTAAGAACACACTTGAAATATGGCATCCAGTTTTGGTTGCCATGATATAAAAAAAAAGATGTTGAGACTCTAGAAAGAATACAGAGAAGAACAACAAAGATGATTAGGAGGCTGGAGACTAAAACATATAAGTAACATTGCAGGAATTGGATATGTCTAGTTTAATGAAAAGAAGGACTAGGGGTGACATGATAGCAGTGTTCCAATAGTTAAGGAAATCAATCTATTCTCCAAAGCATCTGAAGGCAGGACAAGAAGTAATGGATGGAAACTAATCTAGGAGAGAACCAACCTCAAAATAAGGAGATTAAGGAAAACAAATAATCAGTGGGATGGCTTGCCTCCAGAAATTTTGGGTGCTTCAACACTGGAGGTTTTTAAGAAGAGATTGGACAGCCATTTATCTGAAATAGTATAGAGTTTCATGTTTGAGCAGAGGCTGGACTAAAAAAATCTCCAAGGTCCCTTCCAACTCTGTTATTCTGTTATTCAGAGGCCAGAGGAAGTCTACATGTAGGACATTCTCTATTTCTCGAGTATAGTGACTCAGATAAGCTTGCACAGTATTTAGCCTTGGATTCTTGGTACCCAAAACATGTGGTTTGGTACTAAGCTATGGATCTTCCAATGGGTGAAAAGCATTTTGGACACTTAAAATATGCTACATAGATGCCCAACCCATCTCTTTTTCTTACACCACAGTTGTTTCCAGATAGGAGTGAAACTGAAGCTGTCATTATAAATAAAATTATTATATTCATTGTATTGTCAGTTCCACTCAAAATCTATAGAAATGAATGGACAAATATTTGTGGCAAATTTCCATTCCAGTTTTACAACAAATTGCATTTTGAATCAGCAATAGAATGTATATCCAACAGTACTTATATGTATTTACTGATTATATTTATTTCCCATTTCTTTACTTAAAAAAAGACTCAAAGAAATAGACAACAATCTTAGCTTCTGCTTTCTTCATATTATATGGATGCCGTTCATAAATTCTCTGTCTGCACTGAGAAATTGAACTGCTGCAGAATAGATCTGCTATAAGCTCCCTAGACAATTGAAAAGACTTACCATCCAGTGATTTGGATTGCATTGTGAGCTACAATGAATACAGCCTGCTTCATATATGTATTTGAATATATCAAAAACCACACAGCATAATAACAGGGAAAGGCTAATATCCCGTTCGTGCTCTTTATGTGACTAATGACGGAGCAAGACTTTACTGTTTGAAACTTTTCTCACTCTTTACTGCATAGGTAGATAAGCTAGGACTCTTCTGATGCTTAGGAGTATGCTTTCCACAGTCCTGTGTCACTGACCATATTGGTTGGGATGACTGAAGTTTGTCCAAAACGTTATTATGAACCACCTATATCTAATTCAGAGGTGAAGCTGGAGATAACTTTCAGAGTTATCCTCCTCATCACTTCTTATCTGCTTAATATTTCTATACTACCACAATGATATCAAGCATTTCACTGGGCTCTGAAAACATGAACCCTGAGGATATTGTATTTATAGATATGGGTTCATGGAAACAAGCAGAAATTTCCTGCTTGTTTTATTGAAAATCAATCTTTTATTTTAAAAAGTGTTATGCATCAGGTATTATTTAATTGCTGCAAACAAAGGGACCTGCCCTCTCCTGATTCATTTAGGAAAAGATATTAGATGCTTTTTGTTCACTAAGTGTTATAGACCTTGAATCATTCCATCAGTTTTGAAAAATACACACACACACACACACACACACACAGACACACACGAGACAGTATTTCTTCCCTCTCTTTCTCTGTGTGTAAAATTCAAACTTCCTCTAGGGTCCCTATTTTTGTCCAGCTTTTTTGCTTGTTGCAGTTCTTTTACCTAAATATTCAATCACACTGAAAAAACTTGGTCTCCACTCTAAATGTTCCTGCCCCTCAAATCTCTCAATCTCCTTTTCAAAGGTAAATACCCAAGGGATTTTATGTGATTTCCAGCTTAGCATCTGATGCATTATTTTTTATTTATCCTTTGTGCTTTTCTCTTTTTTAATTCAGTCTTTATTTAGGAAAAAAATCAAGATTTTCAAAGTTGTTCTTGCAATACATACATACATACAAACATACATGCATACCTTTGGATATGACTATTTTTATCTTGCCATTTATGATAGAAAATACATAATGCACTTGTCTAAAAAGTGAAAAAGAGGACATGGAAAAGGAGTTGGTTTTATTGGATCGTACAAAGAAGAAATAAGGAATTCGGGGCAAATAATGAAAAAACTATTTATGTAGCACCGTGATAAACACCAGTGATTCACAAACTGCCCTGAGAGTCCACATAGTTTGTATTGCTAAATCTGGGGAGAACAATACCCCACTATTTAGGGGAGAAAGGAACAAAAAACTACTTCCCCAAATTGGCAAGGCTTATTTTAGATTTAGAAATTATTTACTGTCAATGAACTTTCCCAGTATTTTAAAATTCCAAGGTCTTCTTAATAATATCAAAATAACACTCCCTTGTAAATGTCATTCTTTGGCTATCATGGTTTGAAGTTGCTCCATGACTGTTCAAAATGTTGCATATAGTTTGATCTTTTCCAACCTGGTAATCCAACTAAATGTGTTGGATTGTGACTTCCAATATCTCTAGCATCCCATAGCTACTATAGAACATAATATATAGGAAACACATATAAGGCTTATGTTCCTTCATCTTTTTCAACAAATAGGAATCATGGCTAGTTTACTAGCATTTTGTGTATTGGTAAAAGGAAAAGATAATACCCCACTTTGCTCTTTTCAAGGCAATAAAAATATCATGCTGGGATAAAAAGAGTCCAGAAGTGAATGTGTGAAGCTTTCCACAGTGTGAAATAAAGTCATAATAGGATGATCCAGTCCCTGCAGGAGAGTCGATTTTATCAAGAGGAGATGCCAGAAGAACAGATTTTATCAAAAACATGGTGAAGTATGATACATGGCTGATGCACTGAATGAAAAACAAAAGTGGAGAAAGCCTTATATAAAATATCATTTGTGGGATACAAAAACAAATACATTCCTAACCTTTCATTTTTCTTAATTTTTATTCTATGGGTTCTTCTAAATGCTATACAAAATAGGGAGATGCCATTCCATTGAACTCTTTCTTGCTCCATGGTTGCTGAGCAAAGATATCTCAACATATGCAATGCCATTTTTTAAATCAAGAGACCACTGGAAACCAGCAGACTGTACAGAAAGATTATTTGACCTATTCCTAATGGTCAGTGATACTTTACAGAAGGAGAGAGTAGATTTGAGGATAGCCACATGGAGATAATATGAATACTTTCAATGGACAAAGAAGTACAATGGTTACTAACTAGGATGATCATTGCATGCCCTAGTTTGAGGAAGAGTGGTCTATTATAAGTTTAAAAATCTCACTTGGCTTTTGAAAAGAAAGATTCGCTCACTTAACTATAGCTTTATGTTATGTGTTACTTTCTCACTTTAATTAATCCATGCATCTCTGAACACAGCCTAATGAGGCTGGCACAAACCTGAATGAAATAAAAGGATTAGTTCAACTCTATTTTAGTTTCTATTATTTAAAGCCAATATTTGAGATTCCAGGGATAATGAGCATAGAATTATATATTATGATTCCATTCATTCGGTGTCCTCAGTCTTTGTTATCATCCATATTATGTTTGGGACATCAGCAGATCTGAGACATCAATTCCTGACCAGGTCATTTCCTTTCCCTACCAGATCATTCAACATCTATTTAGTTTATTAAAATTATCTGTTGGAATTATTGATGAAGCTTTATTTGTTAACATTTCTTACACAGGATGCCGTAGCAAACAATTCAGTCTCTCAAATCAACATACACAAAGAGGATTCTTGTTTGCACAGCCTTTCTATTCTTTATCCTGCACGGCTTAATTAAGGACATAATGGTGGTTATTACAGTCATTTTTTTTAGACTGGCTGGGAAGTAATGAGGTCAGAGAGAAAGCACAGAATGCTATTTAATTCAAATCAGCTTACATTTTTTTAAAATAGTGCCATTCACAAAAGGACTTTATTGCTATCGTGTTTGTTTCAGAATGAATTTGTAGCTACATTTTTCTCTTTAATAATCAAACATTTATAATTTTTCTTGATTTCATAATTCTCTCTCCCTCTCCATATATAATTCAGGAAATTGCCTACCTGAATTTAGAAAACAGGGAACAAAACCTCTTTCCACAAAAAGTTGATCCAAATTATTTACCTAATGAAGAAAATCCTAGTTCCTTATTCAATTAATTCAAAATGACTTTAAGCGAAGCATGCCTGGCTATTTCAGCTATTACAGCTATCCATCCCAATGGCCATTCATGCACAAGTCTAAAAAAGTTAATAAATCATGCAAGTAAATCCAATGAAATTCTTACAGTAAGCATCCAAGAACAAGAATTATTGAAAAATGGTGCATTTGCAGTGCTTGTTTCATAAATCATGAATGGTCTAGGTTATGACAGCTGTCTCCTTTTTTGCTACATTTCCCACTTCTTTGAGCATTTTTGATAATGAAGTTATGTTTCAGCTCAGCTAAAAAAAAATAAAACCTTCCACAGCAGTGCACATGTAAAATAGCACAAGAAAGTAATGGGAAATTATCACAGCTACCAACAGTGTGCTAGGTAGAAACTTCCCTGAGAAGTATAGGTCACTCTGCATGAAGAAATTACCATGTAACTGACTTTGATGGTACACAGAGAAGTAGAAGAACTCATGTGTGAAATGGGATGAAAGTTCTGCCTGCAATATCTTCTTAGCTGAAATTTCATTAATGCCTGTAAATCATCTCTTGTTTCAGCAGGCTTCCATAAGACATGTGAATATGTAACTAGCCTTCAGACATTTTATGGTAAAGATATCATATTTTCACCCCATGTTCATGTTGCCAGTTACTCAGATATCTGTTATATACAAGTAATCTTTTAATCTACTAATGTTCCAAATCAAATCTGGAAGATACTTCAGTTTCCTCTTTCATAATTCCCTCCCCCCCACACACACATACATACACCAGCACTTCCATATTTTAACAGAAAGCTTGTACATATATACTTTCTGTCCTGCTCCTCCTCCTCCATAATAACAGATCCTGATAGAACTTAGACAAAAAGTTTTTGGGAGAACTCAACAAAATTACTACAAAATTTGTTTGGTTAGGAAAGAAGGCGAGGATAAAATTACTCTCTCTCCAAGACAGCAGAAGTAGGGGAGGCTTTGGACTCCCGGACTGGGAACTCTATCACAAGGCAGCAACCCTGGTCTGGATAAGAGATTGGGTTAACCTAAATAACAGAAGAATTTTAATATTGGAAGGGCACGATCTACACAAGGGGTGGCATGCCTTTATGTGGGATAAAGGGAACAGGACACATTCATATTTCTATAGACATAAAATAAGAGATGCATTGTTATGAACCTGGGATTATATAAGGAAAAAACATTATATGAAATTTCCTGGTTGGCTATCCACCATGGAGGCAATGATCCACCCTAATACATTAGATATTAACAAAATGCCCAGATACTCAGAAATCTTAGATAAACAGGGAAAGCTTAAAAATAATCAGATATTAAAAGAACAGGGAATATCTATTGATTGGTGGCCATATTTACAACTGCAATCTAGATATAAGAAAGACATGGAAGAGTATGGAATTGACAGGGAACCAAAACAACTAGACAAACTATTGATAGGCCCCGAAGGAAAATTAATACCCAAAATATACAATTATTTATTAGAATTTGATAGAGTAGAGGAGGTGGTGAAAGAACCGATGATCGCATGGGCAAAAAACATAGGACACAATATAGAATTAGAAGATTGGGAAAGAATGTGGAACAAAAATTATACTATAACAAAATCGGCTGCATATAAGGAAAACCAGTATAAAATGCTATATCGTTGGCACTTAGCTCCAGCAAGGCTAGCCAAAATGTATTCGAATCAAAGCCCAAAATGTTGGAAATGTAATAATCATCAAGGTACCTTCTTTCATGCTTGGTGGCTGTGTCCTGAAGCGAAAAAGTATTGGACTAAGATACAAGGGTGGCTACAAGAGTTAACAAAATGCCAAATAGAACTAAACCCGGAAACATTTCTCCTGGGAATACTTAAAAAGAAATTTGACAGGAAAATAAGTTATTTGATTTTACACATATTAACTGCAGCAAGAATTGCGTTCGTGCAATATTGGAAGGAAGGCAATATACCACCAGAGGGATTGATCATTCAGAAGATATATGAATGTGCCGAAATGGATAAACTCACGCTAGAACTAAAAGAAAAAGACGATTCGGAATTTTACGCGGTTTGGGAAAAATGGTATACTTGGATAGATAATAGAAACAAAAATTGGAAATATACATAAGACTACTGTGTGGTTAGATATTGAATGTATATAGTGTATATATTGTACAGAATGCTGATCCGAAGTATATAAAAATGACACAGTCTGCTGAATATGTATTAGAGTTGTATAAAGAAAAATGGTAATAATAAAAAAAATAAAAAAATTAAAAAAAAGAACTTTGCAAACAAAATAAAATCATGACAGGGTCATATTGAAATTTATGGCAAGATTATTTTTGTGCAGTTTTGTGCCCTGTGCATGTGGACTTATTTGCACTGTAAAGCATTATATGAAATGGAAAGCAGGCTATTTCATCATCCTTGCAAAAAGATAAGTTCCTCCTGTCACTGAACTGAAGCAATCTGGTGTCAAATAATTGTTTATTTTTTTTCCTTCCCCCATCCCTCATTATTTTATGTCATGTCCTTCAGGAGAAATATCTGTACAGGCCCTAATGAAAAACGTAAGAGGAAAGTTTGGGCATAAGTATGAAAGTCACAAAGGGTTGCTTTGTGATGTCACAACCCAGATTTTATCATTTGATCCCACTTCCTTTTCCTTGTGGATGTCCACAGGTTGCGAGCTTGGAGGCAACTTTCTTTTCTTTTCTTTTCTTTTCATTCATCCATTATTTATTTCCCCTGCAGGAGACCCTTTCTTTCTGAGAGAGTTTATTTATTTATTTGTTTGTTTGTTTATTGGCTCAGTTTCTACACTCATCTCAGTCAATGGCTCCGGGCATCTTACAATTTATAAAATATATTACAATTAAAATAAAAATAAAAATAAAATAAAATAATAAAAACAATAAAACCAGTAAAAACATTAAAAACACCAATTTAATGTATGCAACAGCAGTTAACAATTTGGCTAGTTAATAATATAGCCAGGAAATGGGGGCCTTGGTACATTCAGTGCCCCAGGCTTGGAAACATAGCCAGGTTTTTTAGTGTCTTACAAAAGGCTAACAGGTTTGGGGCCATTCTGATCTCCAAAGGGAGAATGTTCCATAGAACAAGAGCTACTGCAGAAAAAGTTCATCTTCTGGTCCCTACCAGCTGACATTCTTTGGCTGACAGGATCTGCAACATGCCCATTCTGATTGACCTACTTGAATGAGTAGACACTCTTGAAAAAAGGCAATCCCTCAGGTACCCCACTTCCAAGCCATGTAGGGCTTTATAGGTAAGTACTAGCACTTTGAATTGCACCCAGAAATATACCACTAACCAGTTCAGCTTAACGCAGAAGAAGTGTTACATGTGCCATATGGCTGTCACTATCCATGTGGCTGCATTTTGCACCATTTGGAGTTTCCAAATGGTCTTCAAGGGCAGCCCTATGTGGAGCATATCACAGTAGTCTAACCCAGAGGTTACAAAGGCATAAGTTACTGTGAGCAGGATTTTTCCATACTGGTTACACATAAATCTCTTTGGAAACCTTTTTGAATTGAAAAATGCTTTAACTAAGTAAGCATTTAAAAAGAACCTGGGGCAATTAATGTTGCAATCCCATTACAACTGTTTCTTTGCAGTGTTTAATCAGTATGCAAAAGTCCATCAGTAGCAGAGAAGGGGAAAGATGCCAGTGAACTAATGGAATGGAAAGCTGTATTGAAGGGGCAAACAAATTCCACTCCAGCATTCATTTTAGAAATGTTTTGGCATTCAGTGATATCGAGGGCAAATGAAGATAGAGAAAATCTATTTTCCCCCCACTTCAAAAAAATGATGTATTGGGTAGCAAGAAGACACATAGCTAGCAGAGTGGAGGGATGAGAAGAGGAGAAAATCTCCAATTATTGAGATGAGCATCTTTAAACTCGACTATGTGGATGTCAGCTTCAATCCAAATCACCTAACATTACCTTCTCTTGGGGTAGAAAAATGAATGACTCAACTCTCCCACTTGATTTCCATCACAAGATATCACCCACCTCTGCCCTGTGAAACGTAAGTAAGAAATTGTCTCCTAGAAGCCAGGTGGCACTTTTTTATTTCAAAGAATGAGCCAAACTGGAATATTGTTTCTTGATTTAAAGAAATTAATTTTGGAGTCATGCATGCCAGTAAACTTCATGTTAAACATTAGGCACTGAATGCAGCTAGGTAGCACCAATAACACCTGAGGCAATTTCCTTTTTATTCACTCTCTTTCCTTCTGCCAGCTGGAGTCTGGACTAAAAATAGCATTGGTAGTGACAAAATAATGAATCCTGGTGATAAGTGTATTCAGTAGCAATGAAATAAGCTCATTACCTATGTGTTAATGGATGAACAATGTTAAAAAAGGGGAGGGATACAAGGAATTACAATAAAACCTGAAATTCCACTTCTTTTTTGATCCAAAAACAGAGGCAGTTGCTTGAAGGTTAGGAAATGTTCAGCCCAACTGGCAGTAATCAAGTTATTTAATTAAAAATATGTCTAGCAAATAATTCTTAATCCAAGACACTCCTCTGTATTAGAAATTATTGACTCCTGTGTTGGCAGAAATTACGGCCATTTTTTGTGCTCATTAGGTTTGTGCTATTAGGTTGCAAACATTTTGTCTCCATTCGGGGGGATATCTTCAGTGTGTTTTGAATTGTTTTCGGTTTGTTTGGAATGTTGCTTCCGGTATTTCAGTTGAAGAAGCTCTCTGGTCTCAGTGGTTGGTAGGCGGGGGTCAGTGTCAATGTGTCTGTTCACTGATTGGAGAGAGAAAGAGAAAGCCTCGAGGCCTGGTTCTCCACCTATCAATCAGTGAACAGACACATTGACATCAACCCCACCTACCAACCACTGAGAGAGCTACTTCAACTGAAATGCTGGAAGCAACATTACAAACAAACCGAACACAATTCAAACCACACTGAAGATGTCCCCCCGAATGGAGACGAAACATTTTCAACCTAATTACCAAGCCCGGAGATCAAACCAACAGCCCAGCTACCAACCGGAGCTACTAGTTTTCAAACACATCTCAGAATGAATAATTTAAACTCAGAAAATATAAAAATCAAATCCTGGTTGTTGATAGTAATAAAATTTCAAATTGCTTAATTTTAGCTTTGTTGTGTCACTATTATACATTATGTCTTCTAGGAATAGTTGTGTTGGCCAAAATATATATAGAATGATCAGGACCAAACTTTTTTTCCTATTACAATAGATTTATTGAAATAGGTGGAATTATAGTTAATTACAACTGTTAAATTCCATTGGTTTTACTGATTCTACTCTGTTGCTCTATATCATAAATTATCTTCTTTGAAATGAAAAATTTATGGAAATCAAATGGTTCTAAGTTTTCTTTTGGGAAGTTCTGAAGACTGAAAAAAGAACTTGCATCTATAACAATATTTTTATTGAGTTAATTAAAGAATTGTTCAAAATTGGATTCCATATTGAAAAACTTTGTTCCATCTGAAAGCCCTTCTAGACTTTGAATTGTTGTTACTATGGAAATACTATGGAAAAAAGCTCAGGAAGATTTTCAATCAATACAATATACATACACACTTTAAATCCAAAAATACACTAAGGCAGAAGCTTATCCACCCCAAGGATAAAACATCCAGACACAAACTAAGCAATGTGATATATGCAGTACAATGCAGTGAGACATGAACATTGGAGAAACAAAACAACCACTTCACAAAGGTGTGGCACAACATAGGAGAACAAACCTATCCGGACAAGATTCAGCAGTCCATCTGCATTTGAAAGACAAAGGACACTCTTTTGAAGACTGCAAAGTGCACATTCTGGATAGAGAGGATTCCATTCTTCACCACTGTTTTTTTTGGCAAGGGTTTTGGAAGGGTTTGCCTTTGGCTTGCCTCCTAGCAAACCAAAGGCAAAGAGAGAGTGACTGGCCCAAGAACACCTGGCTGGCTTCATACCAAAGGTAAAATTAGAACTCATAATCTTCCAGTTTCTTGACCAATGCTTTAACCATTACACTAAAATGTCTTTCTGAAGACCTTTAATATTTTATTGAAAGGATCTCTTTATATACATTTCTTCATTACCTAGCGCAGGGGTAGGCAACCTTGGCTCTTTTATGACTCGTGGACTTCAACTCGCAGAATTCCTAAGCCAGCCATGCTGGCTCAGGAATTCTGCGAGTTGAAGTCCACGAGTCATAAAAGAGCCAAGGTTGCCTACCCCTGACCTAGCATCTGTATGTGTAACCCTTGCTATAACGTAGAAGTTGGTTATGAATTTAAGAAATAATTCTGTCAGAGATTTCCCAGAATCTTTCATCATCTACAGAATTTATGTTTTAGCCAAGTCTGAGAAGAGACTGGAAAGCCACTTGTCTGAATTAGTATAGGGACTCCTGCTTGAGCAGGCGGTTGAACTAGAAGACTCCAAGTTCCCTTCCAACTCTGTTATTCTGTTATTCTGCCAATAGCCAGAACTCAAAATGAATCTTCATTCTGGGGTATCCAATAAGAAAAAAATATTTCACCTTTAGTTGTGAATTTTTTACAGCTTTTACTTATATCACTGGGAAACTGTACTTAGACATGCAAATAGTACAATACAGATACAACATTATTCAAAACCAAGCTCTTGTCTCACTGGAGACTAATATGCCCAGGGCGATTTGTCCCCACTCTCTTGGTGAATATGCTCACTATAATTTTCTTGGCATAGAGTGGGAGGTGGTTCTCCAGGATTTCCAGCTAGACTTTCTTTTACTGTACCAGGACTCTCTGCAGGCAATGTATGTGCTACATTACTGATGAAGGAAGACATATCATTCATATTTTTGAGAAAATTAGAAAAGACTAAATGCAAGCATTATTTTTCCATAACTTCTAACAACGTAGGATGCACCTGACATTTGTGATCAGTCCCATTAAAAGGAATGTAAGTTATTCTAGTTCTTTTTATAGTAATTGATAACAGTATTTGTTCTGTGATTTGTTCTTCTATAACTACCTGATTTGGTACAGCAACTAAACAAAACAGGTACAGATAGTTAGGACTGCAGAAAAAAACAATTGCAAACAGACTGCCTTCCATAAAAGACCTATATACTGAATGGGTCAGAAGAAGGGCTGAGAAAATATCCACAAACCCCTCACATCCTGGACGTAATCTGTTTTAATTCCTCCCCTCAGGACGGCGCTCTAGGGCACTGCATGCCAAAACTACCAGAAAGGGGACAGTTTTTTTCCTGGTGCCATTAGTCTGCTGAACACTTAATTTTCACAGTTCTGTATTATGTCTAAGTATATTACCCCTGTAGTATGGCTATATTACTTTTATCCTTCTCATCTGTTTCACTACCTCCCTGTTGGTATCATTATTATGATTATTATACTTTTTATATGATTATTATTACTTTGTTGTTTTGAATGTACACTGAAAGCATGCACCAGAGACAAATTCCTTATGTGTCTAATCACACTTGGCCAATAAAGTATTCTATTCTATTTTATTAACTGAATGTTAATCAAATATCTGAATTAAAATGAAATGCTAGGAAAATCCTGAATCCCTTCAGTGCCCACTTCCTTGAATTAACTTATATCTTAAGAGCCACTTTTTTTCCTAAACTAATTTGTTTCCCAAATCAGCTTCTGTCATCGTAAGCTAAAAAATCCTTCCTGTGTTTCCATTTCCTTACTGGTATGAATGTAAGCACGGAGAAGGGTATTTGTTCTCTATTAACAGATGTGATGTGCAGTGTGTCAGGATAATGACACACTAGGATAATGACCTAGAAAGTTGTGGCCTGCAAACTTTTTTTAAAGTAAAGGGAGAAAATCCACTAGACCTGATATTTCTCTTCTGTATTAAAGATCTGGATGTTCACTAAGATCATCAAATGAGATCTTGCTTAAACACTGTGGTTTATCTTGTCATGCTGCAGCTACTCATAGATAGGCCCTATGCAGTATATTGACCCTCTTCCATCAGTTATGTGAGGCTCCCATTGTTATAGCCTTAGGTGCCTAGTGAAAAGCTATTTCTTCTTTCAAATCTTCCATGTGGAATTCTCAAATGAAACTAACTTTTTTATAAAAATGTTTCATTTTTATTTTATTTTTTAATTAAAATATGTTTTATTAACACTATATGATAATGAAATACTCTGAATACACTGTGGGAAACCATTGACAAAGTATTGGCTAACTTCAATGGATTAATCTAGTGCCATTCCTATTTTGGTCTTATAACAATTGAAATGGGATAATGTAATGACTCATATTTCAAAGCAGTGAGAAGAGCAACTGCAAGCGTGTAAATGTTTGACAAGAAAAGATGTAACTCATAAACCTTTTGTCCATGCTGCCAGTATAATGCATGTACTTTTCTATCTTGGAAAATTTACCATTCATCATGGAAAATAAGCAAACAAACCAGCACTTCTAGTGCTAAAAGCCTTCAAAAAGAGGTCTGTCATGAGACAACTAGAAAATGTATTTAGGTGAAGTAGGATATATGACCATCTTCATTTAGTTTCCTTTGGTTGAGAGAGCCTGGTTTCAAAAATGCATACACTGTAGGAAAAACTGATCTAAAATGCAAGATCTTAAACTCTGGCATGGAAATTAATTAAAAATAATTGATAAGATGAAACATAGTTAAATAAATAATAAGACTTAAGGTGATATAGTTAACATATTAATTTCAGCCTATTATGATCTATTCTGAACCATGAAAACATGAATTTTCTGTTTCCTCTTTTTTCTATCCAAATCATTAAAAGTTTATAATAGATTTGAGTTTTGGGAGAGGCTGTGGCTTAGCTTGTATTTACTACAAAACAGCTGAAAACATTCCTTTATATTGCTTTGTCAAGGCTATGATGTTATAGTGGTATATTTTGAAATATCTTTAATTGGAAGTTGATATATGCCACTGAGCTTAGTTCACATCCCAGCTATTCAAAGCTATTAACTACCAAAAGTGTGTGTATATATGCTGGCCAATTGTTGAAGACTTGGTTTAAACATGATATCTGTTATAGTTAACTATGAATGTAAGAAAATAATATATAAGCAAGCATCTTCACAAAATAAGCACATCTTTCCAAGAATCTGAGCTTAAGTCACGTTTTTCACAAATATAATAGTCTTTTCTGCACCACACTAACATTTGCCATCACAAAATATATAAACAGCAAAACAATCAGGAAGATTGCTTCCTGAGACAATGGTTCATCAATTCTAATTTGTTGATACCTTTTATGATTAGCAACCCAAAAATGTACTTCAAAACTGTGATAATTACAAGACAATTGTTCAGCATCAGTGTCTTATTCAGTGTAATGAATGAAAGAAATAAAAACCAGATTCTGTTTAGACATAATTCATTTGATTAAAGTATTTATAACCTACACCAGCTAAGGTCAGATGATCTAATAGTTATCTTAAACTCAGAAAAATTGCACTGTTAAACTGATATAAATTGCACCATAACATTTAATAGTGTACCAAAAAAATCTTTTTAGGTTTATAAGAATTCAAAAAACCTGCTAATTAATATTGTTTAACAATATTTAATATTTTTTTCACAAATATGGAAGCACTCACCATTGCCTTCAATTTTTAATTCAAAGCTGGTAGAAAATAAATATATAAATAAACAAAACCCAAATTTGTTAGCTTCATTCAGGGCAGGGGTGTCAAACTGCTGGCCCGCGGGCCAGATGCGTCATGATGAAACCGCGCCCACCCTATTGTCGGCAATGGGGAAAAAGTTCCGATATGTCACGCGACGTCACGTGTTGTCGCGAGTTTGACATGTCTGATTCATGGCTTCTACAAAAAGGTGTTATTGATTTTGGGGTGGACAAGATCTATAACAATGAAAAAAGTTTGCACACAGCACCATAGCCAAGGAAAAGAAGGAGACTAGTCTTATCCTCTTAGTCATGTGTTTCTTCTTTTTCTGGAAGCTCACAATGTAATACCAAAACACTAGTGACTACTATACTCCTAATATTCCACAGGTTTCATGTTGCTCAATCTGAAATCTATATTGTTACTTCTCATTTAGCATACTTCAATCCCATGAGATCCATTTTATGCCCTCACTGCATAAAGTAGCAGTATAAACTAAAAGCTGCAGAAAGAACCATATCATATACATACCGTGTTTCCCTGAAAATAAGACCCACCCCCAAAAATAAGCCCTAGCCTGATTTTTTGGGGTGGGCCTAATATAAGTCCTACCCCAAAAATAAGCCTGGAGGATGGGCGTGGCCAGCACAAGAGGCGGCGAGTGCTCTAGGGCCAAGGGTGTCCGGCTGCAGGCCACAGCCCGCCAGCCCCTTGGCACAGTGCAATTAAATCTGAGCGCGGACACAGAGGCGGGGGGAAGCAGGTGATTCTGATGTGCTGCGCAGTCGCCCGGCTCACAGGAAGCTCGCAGGAGGCTTAAGCGGCACCACCGGCAGCAGGCGGAGGCAGAGGCACGAGGGGGTTGCAGGCAATCCCAGTGCGGCCGTGGGCAAACTGAGGGATGGTGCATGGGAATCACCTGCCTCCCCCCCTGCCTCTGCCTGGCTCCACCACACATTTTGCACCCAGAGGGAGACTGGAAGTTTTGTCTGCTTGCAAATGGGGTGCTTTGAAATGGAGTGAATTGCTCTGTTTCAAAGTGCCCCATTTGAAAGCAGATGAAGCTTCCAAATTGCTCCATTTCCATAGCTGCCCAAACACTTTTAGCCCAGATGGAGAAATGACAGAGACTGGAAGATTTGTCTGCTTGCAAATGGGGTGCCTTGAAAGCCAGGCGGCCACATAGTATGTCCAGATTGCCTGCCTCCACTCCGCCTCTGCCTCTGCCTGGCTCCACCACACACTTTTCGCCCAGAGGGAGACTGGAAGCTTTGTCTCCTTGAAAATGGGGTGCTTTGAAATGGAGCGATTAGCTCTATTTCCAATTTTTAAAATTAATTTAAATTTTCTATTATTACATTTGATTAGTGCTTAATAAATATCGTGTTGTCTGGGTTAATTTGTTTGCTTAATAATACGAGTTGCATTCTTAGTTTCTATCCCTTTTTTCCAACCATTGATAAAATAAATTCCATGTTTGAAAATATTCTGTATCTTCTTTCTCTTTGATCCTCAATGTAACTCTGTCCATTTCAGCACAGTCCAATATCTTCTTGATTATCTCTTTGTCTATTGGTGTTTCTTCATTCTTCCAGTGCTGAGCAAATACAATCCTCACTGCTGTTAGTACATGCAATGTTAAATATACACTTTGCTTATCAAATTTTTCTGGTATTATACCTAATAAGAAAAAATCAGGTTTAAAATCTACATGCTTTCCTAACATCTTTTCTAACCAAGTATATATTTTTGACCAATTTTTTTTTGCTTTAACACAGATCCACCAAGAATGGTAATATGTGCCAGATTTTTTATTACATTTCCAACATTTACTAGACATATTTTTAAACATTTTTGCTAATCTAGCAGGTGGTAAGTGCCATCTGTAAAACATTTTATATAAGTTTTCTTTATAAGAAGTTGCCATTGTCAATTTATAATTTCTTTCCCAAAGATTTTGCCATTTCTCTAATTCTATATTATATCCAAAGTTTTTTGCCCATTGTATCTTTCACTTGTTCATCGTCCATTTTCAAATTTAATAGAAAATTATATAGTTTCTTAATCAGTTTTTCATCAGAGGTCAACAATATCTGATCAAACATTGTCTGTTCTTTATAAAAGCCATATATTTTCACATCTTTATCATATCTCAATTGCATTTGCAACTGAGGCCACCATGATAATTCAGTACCCTGGTCTAAAAGCTCTTGTTTAGATTTTAGTTTCCCTTCAATATCCAAAATGTCCTTATATGTCAAAAAAAGTTCATATTGCACTAGGTTTGGCTGAACAAATGCTTCCATCGTTGAAAGCCATCCTGGGATTTTTAAATAGATTTTAGCTTTTATCTTTTCCCACACAAAAAGTAGTGAATTTCTTACATAGTGGTTTTGAAAGTATCTATGAGTTTTATTCTTCTCATACCATAAAAATGCATGCCATCCAAGTTGCAGATCATGTCCTTCTAGGTATAACAGTCTTTTATGTCTGAGAATTACCCATTCTTTTAGCCATGTTAAGACACATGTTCGATAGTATAAGACCCAGTCTGGTAATCCAAATCCTCCATTTTCTTTGGATTCTTGTAGCATTTTCAGTTTAATTCTAGCTTTCTTTCTTTGCCAAATAAATTTCAAAATCAATGTATTCAAATCATTAAAAAAATTATTCTCTATTTTTATAGATACTGTTAATAAAAAGAAAAGCAGTTTTGGTAATATATTCATTTTCACAGTTTTTCTTCCTAACACTGATAGTTGTAAGTTTTTCCATTTTTCCAGATCTAATTTTATTGATTAAGTAATTTTATGTAGTTATCTTTTTTATCATTGCATATCTTGCTGTTAGGTATATTCCCAAATATTTAACTTTCCTAACTATTTAAAAATCCATTTTTTCTGACAATTGTTCTTTTTGCTTAGATGTAAGATTTTTAATTATAACTTTTGTTTTTTCTCTGTTTATTTTTAATCCTGCTACTTCTCCGAATTCCTCAATCCTTTTCAATAGTTTAGGAGTTGTCTCCAACGGTTCTTCTATGATAAATATCAAGTCATCTGCAAACGCTTGTAGTTTATAGCTTTCATCTTTTATCTCCATTCCTTTAATTTCTGGGTCTTGTCTGATGTTCCTGTTCAAAACTTCCAAAATCAATATGAATAGCAATGGGGATAGCGGAAATCCTTGTCTTTTGCCTTTCTTTATACTAAAGTTCTCTGTGTAGTCTCCATTTACAATTACTTTTGCTGATTGTTTATGATATATTGTCTTAATTACATTTATAAACTTTTCTCCAAAATCCATGCAGTTTAATTGTTGTGTCATAAATTTCCAGCTTACATTATCAAAGGCTTTTTGAGCATCTAAAAAAATTAGTGCCATTTGTTTTCCTGGGTGCATTTCATAGTATTCTAAAGTATCTAATATAATCCTTAAGTTGTGTTTTATTTGTCTTTTTGGTAAAAACCCATTTTGGTCTGCATGAATATATTCATCAAAAATCTTTTCAATCTCTCTGCTATTATTGAAGCAAAAATTTTGTAATCCACATTCAATAGTGATATTGGTCTATAATTTTTTATCTGTAACAGATCTGAGTCCTCTTTTGGTATTAAGGTAATATTTGCTTCTGTCCATGTATTTGGTAATTTAGCCTCTGATAATACCTCATTACAAACTTCCTTCATTGGGGAGCTTAATGTAGCTTGAAAACATTTATAGAATTCTGCAGGTAGTCCATCTGGTCCTGGGGTTTTTATCATTTTTTTGTCTTTTTATAGCTTCCATCAGTTCCATCGTTGTTATTTTTTCATTTAGCATATTTTTAAAGTTTTCTGGAATTTTTGGTAGTTTGGCTTTTTCCATATATTGTGTTGTTTTTTCCAGAGAATTTTTTTCTATATCATATAGTTTTTCATAATATTTTTTAATTATTTTTTTTATTGCCTCATTTTGGAGTTGCACATCTCCCTTCTCATCTTGCAGTTTGTTTATCAACTTTTTCTCTCTTTCTTTTTTTAGTTTATAACCCAGCCATCTTCCCGGTTTATTTGCATTTTTGAAAAAGTTTTGTTTTGCCCTTTTGATTTATTGAGCCAATTCTTCTGACTCTTATTAGATTTAATTTATGTTTAATTATCTCCATTTATCTTTTAAGGGTTTTCTTTTGTGGATCTCTTTGAAGTTCTAGCTCCAATTTCTTAAATTCTTCCCTTAGCATTGTACACTGTTGCCTTTTCTTTTTATTATTTTAGCCATGTAAGTTATAGCTAATCCTCTGAAATATGCTTTGACTGTATCCCATACGTTCTGGACTTTCTTTAAAAAAGAATTCCATTTCCTTTACTGCTATGTCTGTAAAGTCTTTCTTTTTTTAATAAGGATTGATTCAATGTTCACCTTGATTTCTTCTTTACTCGTTTCCAGATCAACGCAATTAGCTCTATTTCAAAGCACCCCATTTACAAGCAGATGAAGCTTCTAGTCTCCCTCTGGACAAAAAGTGTTTGGGTGCCTATGGAGTGTTTGGGAACAGAGCAAACCGCTCCTTTTCCAAGCGCCCCATAGGAGTCCAAACACTTTTCACCCAGATGGAGAAATGACAGAGTTTGGAAGCTTTGTCTGCTTGCAAACAGGCTGCTGTGAAACGGAATGATTTGCTCCATTTCAAAGCGCCCCATTTGCAAGTAGACAAAGCTTCCAGTCTCTGTCATTTCTCTGTCTGGGCAAGCCAAGACAATCAAGGCCTTGCCCTCTTGATGAACCTGTGTTATTAGGGTTGTATTAATGTGACAGCCGACTGAAGGAGAGTGGGTTATAAGTATTACCGGTATGTACTGCAAAAACAGTGAATAATTCAAAATTTCTTTCTGGTTGCTGATGGTTCTTCTGATACACTGGTCTGATTAAATATGGAAGTCAACTGTTGATGTTGATTCAATAGTTTTATCAATTGACCTTTCTATTACATTTGCCTCTGAGTAATCCTAATCAACCAAATATGTCTGACAGGAATGAATTGGATGACAGAAAGAAGTGGTATTACAGTATGACACTTTTTCTTTCTCTATATTCGTGAACCTGATTGCTTCATACCATTCATTTCCAGCTGCATGCATTTGTATGTCCAAGATTGGTCTCATTCAAGTGGACCAGCTACAAATGGTCATTTTTCCCCCCAGTTTGCATGCAAGCAATATCCTTTCTAATCTCAAGGCAATAGGGAGCCATTTAAAACCCCAAAGCACTTTCTTTAAAGATAAGAATTCATAATTTAGATACATTAGACACACTTGAGGAAGGAAATGGGAATCCAATGATACAGCTTAAATTCAATGGAACCGGTTGCCACTGAAAGCTCTGAATCCTACTAGATGCTCGGTTAGTTTTGAAATTAAAATGATATGTGTTTTATTCTCATTTTTATTTTTTAATCACATCAATATTTTTAGCAACATTTTACTAGCCATGCCATGGAAACCAAGCAAGATTCATAAACATAAACAATAGAGGTGATAACAAATGGGTCAAAAATTGCGGGAGGGTTTTTTGTTGTTTAAAGTACATTTTTTAATGTCCAAGTGAAATATTATCACATTAGAATTTCTCCAATCTACTCACCTACTTAAAGAATAAGCTATGAATTTGTTTGGCACTCTAATCCTACTATATAAGGAATAGGGCACAGTCTTGAAAAGTTTCATACTTATTATTCCCATAGGTTATGCTTTCTTCAGTTTTTTGATACTGAGATATGGGCCACTTCATTTCCCAGTTGGCCTCTCAATCGATTTTTTAAAAAAATCTATGGATGAGAGGTGAAATGCCAGATTGTAGTTTATGACACAGAGAAAACAGTTATTCATGTTGAGATTTTGGAGAGACAATATGGAAGAGGTTTTCTTCAGAAGAGTAATAGAGAATGAATTCTAAGGAGATTTTAACCACCTTGTGGTTAAATAGGCTGTGCATTTTGTGTCCTAAAAAAAAGAATGTGGGGAAAAGAGACAACTGTAGCCATATTAAAACTGCATTTCATGTAACTATTTGATATAAAAATAAGATACTTGATGGGAAGATAAACATAAAAGGGAGTTGAAATTTTCATTGTATATGTATATAAAATATTTTGAATATCATTCAGAAAATTGTTGATGTTTATAATGCAGAATGTATACTAATATTTGCACATGCATCCTCACAATTATTTTTAACAGAGTATATTTTATCAAAATAAACAGCTATTAAATGTTAGTAACATTTTGGATGGCCACTTACTACTTTATAGGCAATGATAGTATCTACTATTTGAAAGACGTGTTTCTTTGAAAGGCTATCTATTCAGGGCTGGAAGTAAGTAAATAATTAAATAGATTCCCCAAACACATCATTCTGTGACCTTGAAATGATAATTGACAATGACTTCTGGAAGTTTTTGGAAGTTACAACAAAAAAAGAGCATGCACAACCATTGCCTAAGGCTGAACATCCCAACCATAAAATATGAAGGTCCTGTGGAGGCCAGAAATATCTATGTAGGGATGGATATCTGATACTTCTTAATTACACTATCCAACTTATTTCATTTCTGGTTATATTGACAAAGCTGTTGAAATTACAGTTCAAAAACATCTAAAGAAAAGCTATCAGATCTGAACTACAGTACACCTAGACAACTCAAGTTGGTAGCAAGAAAATACAGAAAAATATTCAGTTCTTTTTGAATCTTTATTAATCTCATTTTAGTCAGGTATTTAATTAAAAAAATCCTAAACAATTTGAACCAGGAACTATATGTATGAGTTTTATTTGACTAAGATAAAGCCTTGATATAATCAGGCTAAACAAAATTCCTGGCCAAAGAAACAATTTATTTCAATTAGACTAATTATCTTGGCTATAATTCACTAACTTAAAGAGATAAAAGCTATTAATATGTCTTGTGCTTATACCATTACTTTCAAATCTTATATTATTTTTAGGGTTATTAGCTTTAAAGCCACTATCACAAAGATAAGTTAATTTATATTAAAATTAAATTGAAACATAATGTTCTACAACTACAATCTGAGGAGAAGCATAAAAGTATAGTTGTAAATATTTATTGGCATAAGAACTGGAGATTTCATTTATTTGGTTGTTATCTTGACCTTTCAAATTTGCTTATGCAACTAGTCATGCAGCAAAGTAAAAAAAACAACACCCACCTATTATATACAATAAATATAGTCAAGACAGGATTGCAGGGGCTTCCGGTTTGTCACGCAGCCGCCATGGACGGCTGGGAGATTTGCTCTCTCTCCCCCGTTCAGTTTTGCATCACTGGGGGGCCCTGAAAAGGGCCAAAAGTCACCCCAAAGAGGCGACCAGCAAGGAGAGGCTTTCGCTGGATCACGGGAGAGCAGCAACTCTCCCGTTAGAGCGGGCAATCTCTCCAAACCGGCGGATGAAAACATGGCTTGTCCCTAGGCTGCTAACAGCCGAAGTCACATTACCATCTGGCAACTTCAAAGCAGCGTGGACAGGACTGGGTGAGGTTTACCTCTTACATCCTAATTACTTAATTACCTGCATAAGCTGCTAAAGTACTTTCCCCTTTGTGGTGAGGGACGGGGGATTCTAGCCCTGCCTCCAGAAACAGTGGCTATCAACCACTCGGGAGTTTAAAACATTGGAAAAATACTGGGATCCTAATTGGAATTCTATTTCCTAAAATTGGTGGATTATAAGATTTGTAACTTTCTACTCTCTATATTTTTTTCTCTCTGATTTTCACTCTAATTACTATTGAAGATTCGGGGTTTTCCCCCCTTAAAATAGAGGTGGGGGAAAATAAAAAGATCCAACTAACTCTGAGACGTAACCTGCTATTCTGCAAGAGAGACTTGTTGACAGCTTTGAAAATAGATAAGATATAAAGCAACCTTGAAGCACCATTTGCAAGAAACCCAGCTCAGCTCCTCACTTGGTGGACTTTCTGACTGTAGGTTTTTTTGTTTTGTTTTTTGAGTTTAATATATTACAATGGAAGAAGAACAGGAATGGATTTCTTCTACAGAGGAAGCACAGGAACAAATTCATACAAATATGGTGTTTGACTCTAATGATGACCACTTATCTCTCTGTAAAACAGCAGTCTGTGCCTGCTCCAAATAATAATTTGAGATACCAGAGATGGAGAGACTGAAAGACAATTGAAATAAAAACTTTCTTTTATATCCTAGTTTAATAAATAAATAAACAATTAAATCCCTCCTTCCCTGTTTACATATGCGGAGTCTGGGAGGCGATGGAAATTTATCAACCTCCATATATCGTAAAACCACCCACACAGATAGAATCCTTCACTATTTAAGCAATCATCCCACATCACACAAAGTCAGCTGTATAAGAACATTATTCAAAAGAATCAAGACCCACTGCAGCACAGAAACAGCAAAATCTAAAGAGAAAGCCCACCTACTCCGCATATGTAAACAGAATGATTACCCACTAAGTTTCATTAGGCGTTGCTGCAAGGATAGGACACCACACTCAATCCACAATTCTTCAGCTACTACGACTTGGGCAACAATCCCGTATATCAATGGAGTCTCAGAAGCCACTGCCAGAATTCTTGCCCCATATAACATCAACATCGCACACAAACCCAACCAAACATTACGCTCCAAGCTGATGCGGCCCAAAGAACCATTACCAACCAGTGATTTATCCTCCATCATATACAAAATTGAATGCAATACATGCCAATGTAACTACATTGGAGAAACATCAAAAAGACTTAAAACAAGAATACATGAGCATGTTTTAGCAATAAAAAGGCAGGAACAACGCTCCCAAGTCTGGACTCATATATTCGAACATGGCCACACTTTCAACTTTAAAGAGGCAAAAGTCATAGCTCAAGATTCCACCAAAGGCGGCCGTCTTCTAAAAGAAGCTTGGTTTTCAGACTGCCATTCCATCAACAGACACATTGACCTACTACCCCCTTACCAAACCCTAAAAAGTCACTTACAGCAACACAAAACACCTAAACACTTCAACTCAACCAACAACAACACAATAACACCACCTCAGCCACATGCCAAACTCCTAACCAACATAACAGACACCCTTTCTTCAACACAACCCTTTTCATCTAATCCAAATAAAGAACACAACTCTAACACAACCATGACAACTTGCACAACCAACACAACACATCCTGACACTTTCACACACAGAAGCAACAACACTACTGACCACTGCATCCATGACACAAACATCCAAAACATAAATCCAATCTCACAAGACACTCACACACAACAAAACATACACACACAAGACCTGAACAGAAGCAGAATATTAAGACCTAGACCAGAATTGACACCTGCAATAAAACAAGCTGTTACAACCCAATTCCAAAACTCTGCAAAACCACCCACAACAGACAAACACAACAAACAACCACACACAAACATTCTAATTGATTATACACAACAATACACACACACGCAGCAACCTTACTCTGGAAAAACTGCAAAATCCAAAAGAGTGACTCCTATAACAATAACGATTCCACAACGTTCCAAAAAAAGGGGGGGAAAATAAGGACAAGCAAACCACTTACATGCCCTACGAGGGCATCTACTTTCTCTCCCTGCAGATCCGGTCCCACAGCACCTGCACGTGAGAGGGCAAGACGAACATCAAAACTGCCCTCTACGGAAGGAATCCAGCCGGCACAAGACCTCACGCAACGCCCCAAAAAACCTCGCGCCGAACAGCTGATGAGAACGATCCGACTCACACGCCAAACAGCTGACAGATCCAGTCCCACAACACCTGCACGTGAGAGAGCAAGACGAACATCCAAGCTACTCTCCACTAAAAGAATCCAGCCGGCACAAGACTCCGCGCGGCTCCCTGTTAACCTCGCACCGAACAACTGACAGGCACGCTCCGGCTTGCGCGCCTGACAGCTGTCAAGCGCGACTTTTAAATCTTGTCGGGAGACTTTCTACTGTATACCTACTACCGTCGATGTGATTTTTCTAAACGAGCTTCCTAAGCACGCTATGTGCACATGCCACAATGTAACCGTTTTCCAACTGTTATGTGAATTTATGCACATGCTCCCTTGCCATTTAGCCCTTTGCTCTGATGATGTTAACAGGTTGTTAACGAAAGCTCAGCAATAAAGAAGCCTTTTTCTAATATCCCAGAGTTCATTATTTTATTTAATTGACTTTAAATGTCCATACCTGGGATTCCAATATTTAAAATTATTAAAGACATATATATATATATATATATATTTGTTTTCTGAGGTTTTCACGGGTGTTTGCATGTAGGTCTTTGATAATTCGGGTTTTCTCCCGTGTAAAATTGAAAGTGTCTTGGCAACGTTTCGACGAAGTCCCATTCGTCATCTTCAGGCTGGTGTCTTCGGCTTCGTGCTTCTAGGAGCAATGTGTGATCGCAGCTGTTTCTTCCTTTTAACTGCCAGTGGGGGTATGAACTAATTGGATGGGAGCTTGGCTGTGTTCTGATTGGGTGGAGGTGTGTTCTGATTGGTTAGGGGCTTGGCTGTGCTCTGATTGGATGGGGGGTTGGCTGGGGTTGGCTGTGCTCTGATTGGCAGGGTGTGTGCTCTGCTTGGGTGGGGGCCCTGTTGTGCTCAGATTAGTCTGAGTTGCAGGGGAATTTGAGATGGAGAGCTGCATTGCTGTTGTTTGGCTTCGCGTTCGTGGTCGTGCCACATCTTCAAGGTGGGTGTCAGTTTGCTTCACGTATGAAATGGAGGGGTTTAAAATGGCCAATGATGCAGCTGTGGTCTGGTTTCTGGTCCGCGGTCGTGCCTCATCATCGGTGCGGGTTTGAGTCTGCTTTTTGCGTGGATGTGTGGTGGTGACATCATGTGTGGTCTTCGTGAGTGTGGGTCCAGTGTTGCTCATTGTGCTAGGGATTCGTCTGTCAATAAGGCTGGGTTTCCAAACGGCTGGTAGGCGGGAGGTATCATCTCGTTTATTCATGCTGTGTGGGCGTTTTTCTATCTCGATGGCTTCTCTGATTATTCTGTTGTTAAAGTGTTCAGTTTTGGCAATAGTTCTGGTATTTTTAAAGTCAATTTTATGTCCTGTGGCTTTGAGGTGTTGGACCAGGGAGGAAGTTGGTTCCTCTTTTCTGACTGAGTTCTTGTGTTCTTCAATGCGTGCGCTTATTCTTCTGTTGGTTTGTCCGATGTATGTGGTTGGGCAGGCGGTGCATGGGATTTCATATACTCCTTGATTTTCTAACTCAATTTTGTCTTTGGGGTTTCTTAGGATGGTAGATATTTTTCGGTTTGTGCAGAATGCTGTCTTGATGTTGTGTTTGTGGAGGATCTTGCTGATTTTGTCTGTGGTGCCTTTTGTCTGTGGTGCTGGCAGTTAAAAGGAAGAAACAGCTGCGATCACACATTGCTCCTAGAAGCACGAAGCCGAAGACACCAGCCTGAAGATGACGAATGGGACTTCGTCGAAACGTTGCCAAGACACTTTCAATTTTACACGGGAGAAAACCCGAATTACCAAAGACCTACATATATATATATATATACACACATGGTCAGATAATTGATTTTCCTAGCGCATAAGAACAGCTTCTTCAGTTTATACCATAGCTCCACATGCCATAATATCTTATGATATTATGAAAAATATGATAGATGGAATCCCAATGAAAAGTTTCTCCAGTGAACAAATCCTTCTCCTTACCCAGTAAATTGCCCTGAACACATTGTAAAAATGTCTTTCTATAGTGAAAATTGCCCATATCTGTTGCACTTCTACTTTTATAATTCCCATGTAGTGATCGCCAAAGGTTAAGAAAATCTCTGGACAAAACCAGCAACAATAACATCCCCTCCCCTTTCAGATATGTATTTTAAGCAAATAGCTCTGTTCTGTGGGACTTACAAGCAAACGTACTCAAGTCTGTAGATATATAACTTGTTTTTCATTCCCAGTAATGTTCTTGTATCTCTTTTTGAAGGCCTTCATTCCCCAATCATCTGCGTGTTTTCATTATATGGCAGAAATAATTCAGGTTAAAACTAATAAAAATCTCATTAACAACAGTGAGTATTGATATTTTCATCATACAGTCTTTGAAACATTTGTCTTTTTATCACCAATCATGACAATTAAACAATCTAAGTATTACAATAAGTCTCATTGTCACGACCCCTAACTGATGCAAAATCCAGGATGCAGGGCTGTCAAGGGAATGAAATTTGAGAAAATTGGGGCTGCTTCGTTGCTTCACTGCTGCTGCCATTTACCTGTGGGAAGGGAGAGGGAGACGGAGAGAAAAAAAGGAAAAGATTTCTAATGCTACCTTCCAGATTTCCCACAAGGAAACTCAATGGGGAAGCCTGCAGCCTTGGTCATTCTGTATCTTTGTTTGGATAAGGAAATTTCTATGAAATGATGAGCAAATTGGGCACAGGTTGTCTAGTCTGACACTAACATTATAAAAGGGTAATGTTTATGTGGGCTTTTCATCATTACACATATGCACTCTAGAGTGGAAAATACAGTATGTGTGCTAGTGAGGGCTGATTAGAATGGTGGTGCATTTCAGATATGAATATAAAATAAAAGCTATTATAAGACTTATATCTCCTGCACAATTCCAGCTTATTAATAAGAATGAAAAAGGAGTTAGCGAATCACTGATTATTATTTTAAAAATGAATCATTTGCAATGGGAAGCAGGTTTTTGGTGGATGGTTCCATATTCATTTTTCTGGCAAGAAGTATATATTGAGGTTGAGAATTTTCCTGGATTGAAGGGGAAATTCAAAGCCTTGGGCTCTACATGTATTGCACTGTGCAAGAAAATGTGAATTGCAAGTGGTTGTGAAGATTCAGAGAAAACAAAGATGAACATATTTGGCATCTCTTTCTGGTCTCTCTCAGTGTAAACACCTGGCTCTTCTTGCCTTTCTTTTTCAAATAGAATCCATAGTATAATTGTGCCTGCCTTCATAGTTGAAAGGTAGCCCAAAGAAACAAAAATGAGCAATGACCTCAAAACAGCAGAGAGGTGAGGCTATTTAGATTGTTCAGTACTTTACTGAGATGGTGTCAGCCTTTCAAGTTAGACCAAGTCAGGAAAGAAATACCACAAAAGAATATTTTATATAGGCTGCAATACCCTGAGACCCTCCTCCTCCCTTTTA
The DNA here is from genome assembly GCA_023970755.1 of Azemiops feae. Taxonomy (NCBI): domain Eukaryota; kingdom Metazoa; phylum Chordata; class Lepidosauria; order Squamata; family Viperidae; genus Azemiops; species Azemiops feae. The sequence continues at coordinate 679,420 of JALGBA010000973.1, forward strand.
TAAGAGAGTTAAGGCTATCTTAATTTTCTTCCTTTCCTCTTCCTGTTTCTCAGGGGTAAATCCATGTTTTCCTAATGTCTGCCACATATCTTCAAGGCTTTCTCCATATTCCTCTAGAAACAATATCCTCACCATTGCCTGAGACATATCTTGTACATTTGCAAGGATTTTCAGAATTTGGTTGTATTTGACCAAGTCAAACTATTTTCTCTGGCCTAACTTTATTTGAACTCACTTTTCTTATAAAATGTCACAACTTTATCAATTTTAATCTGCTATCATTTCCTAAGGAGGCACAAGTACTGCTGGAATATCTTGACTAAATGAAATTGATGCAAAGAGTCCTCATACTCTAAGGCAGGCATGTCAAACTCACAACATCATGTGACGTCACGTGATGTATCGGGACTTTTTCCCCATTGCCAGCAATGGGGTGGGCGCGGTTTCAGTGTGACGCATCCGGCCCACGGGCCGGCAGTTTGACATGCCTGCTCTAAGGGTTCCTAAAGAGGGATTTTGAGTCTAATCTTCAGTTTTCATCTAAGCAGCTCTTCAGGATACCACCACTGTTGTGTCCTGGGCCTTGCTGAGTCATTCAGCAAGGCTCAGGAAGTCTGCAGAAAGGTTGCAGAGACCAGAGACGTTGACGAGGCCGTCGGTCATGAAGATGTCCAAGCTGGGTTGTCTCGGTGAATTCGACACTTCACACCCGGAATGCTGGAGCTCGTACACAGCTCGTGTTGAGAACTATTTTTGGGTGAACAAAATCCAGCAAGACGGCCTGAAAGCGGCTACCTTGTTGTGTGTCTGTGGGCAAGAAACTTTTGAAATTGCCGAGAATCTTGTCGCCCCAGCACCGTTGGAATCGATCGCATATGCCGATCTCAAGAAAATGCTGCATGAGCATTTCGAGCCCAAGCTATCAGTAATAGCTTGGAGGCACCAGTTTGAGCAGCGGGACCAGCGGCCTGGAGAATCAGCTGCGGACTTCGTTGTGGCCCTGAGGCAGGCTGCACAACCATGTGCGTTTCAAGATTTGGAGGAAAGGCTCCAAGATAGACTTATGTTCGGGTTGCGAAGCCGCGAGGTGCAGCAGAAGCTGTTTGCGAAGGCTGATGTCACATTCCAAGATGCCTTAAGAGAGATTGCAGCAGAAGAAGCAGCCAGCGGCGCAGTGAAGGCCTTGCGGTTGACGAAGAATCATCCAGCGGCCGTCCCCGTCCACCAAGAAGCCGCGCGTGAGGCCTCTGGAGAAGACTCTGAGGAAGAAGAGGTGGACAGACTTCAACCGTCGGCGGAGAGAAGACTGCAGGAATGCAGAGGGCCGCCGCCTGCTTCCCTTCACTGTTTCGGCTGTGGGGGTCGCCACAGGAGGGCCGACTGCCATTTTTGTTCTGCTGTCTGCCGAGCATGTGGCAGGCAAGGCCACATAGCATCAGCCTGCATGGATCGTCAAAAGAATAGGTCCCCTGAATTGCCTCTGAAAGGTACCAAGGTCCCCAGCCAAAACAGGGTGGGTTTTTGCGCGTCCCATAGGGGGGGTGTTTAAGACAGGGGTTCACCGGCCCCTTAAGAAAAAGCTGCACATTGATGTACAGTTGCAGGGAGTTCCCCTGGCCATGGAGCTGGACACAGGGTCTGCTCTTTCCATTATTTCAGTAGACACCTTTAACAAGGTTTGCTCCAGGAGTGGCTCACGAGTCAAACTCAGGCCCTCCAATCTCATCCTCATGGATTTTCAGAACTCGCGAGTAAGTGTGAAGGGGGGAGGCCATGCTCAGAGTGCAGCGTAAGGGTTTCAATGGATTATTCGATGTGGTGGTTGTTGGGGGTGATTGAACGAGTCTTATAGGACTCGATTGGTTCAAGGCACTTGGGATCCAGGTGACTGGGTTGAATCATCTGCAAACAGCCAGCCTTATAGGAGTCTGTAAGGAGTTTGCTGATGTATTCAGCCCAGAACTTGGCTCATACAAGGGGCCTCCCATTATGTTAAAATTGGATCCAAACATTACACCCATCAGGGTCAAGCCAAGGAGGGTGCCTTTTGCCCTAAAGAGCAAAATTGATGCTGAGTTGGACAAATTGCTCCAACAAGGCATTCCTGAACCTGTGGACTCTAGTCCATGGGAAAACCCCATAGTAATGCCACTGAAATCAAATGGTGAAGTCCGAATATGTGCGGACTATAAATGCACTTTAAATAAAGCCTTGCAGCAACACGCATATCCTGTGCCCGTGGTGAGCCACATTCTGGCCTCACTTAAAGGAGGAAAACTTTTTGCCAAGCTTGACTTAGCTCAGGCCTATCAACAATTACCTGTTGATGAGGCAACAGCTGAGGCACAAACTATAGTCACTCACAGAGGGGTTTTCAAAGTAAAGAGGCTGCAGTTTGGGGTCAATGTAGCCCCTGGCATCTTTCAAGGGGTGATGGAGCGAACGCTCAGGGGTATTCCGGGGGTCTGCCCCTATTTTGATGACGTCCCCATTGCAGGAGAGTCATCTGGGAACTTGGCTGAAAGGCTGAGAGCTGTCTTGCTGCGTTTCTGCCAAGCTGGGCTGAAGCTACAGCAAGACAAATGCAAAATAGGTGTAACATCCACCGAATTTCTAGGGTTTCGTATTGATGCAGAAGGCATCCACCCCGCAGAGTCCAAATTCCAGGCCATCCAACTGGCCCCTAATCCCCAGTCAAAAACGGAACTTCAGGCTTTTCTGGGCCTCCTTAATTTTTACCATTCATTTCTCCCCCACAAGGCTGCTGTGGCTGAGCCGCTACACCGGCTCTTAGACAAGCAGGCTCCATGGGCATGGACAAAGGTCCATGAAAAGGCTTTTAAAGAAGTCAAGGCTTTGCTATCCTCCAGTGCTGTACTGGCTCACTTCAGTGAGCATTTGCCTGTGTGCATCGCATGTGATGCTTCCTCTTATGGGGTAGGAGCAGTGTTAAGTCATCTCAAGGAAGATGGAACTCAGGTCCCTGTGGCCTACTATTCTAGAACCCTCTCATCCACAGAGCGTAATTACACGCAGATTGACAGGGAAGCCTTGGCAATAATCTCAGGCATCAAGAAATTTCATGATTTCTTGTATGGACGCCATTTCACGGTCTATACTGACCACAAGCCTTTGCTGGGGTTGTTTACAACCAATAAACAAACTCCTCCTAGAATGCTGAGATGGTCTATTTTCTTAGCAGCTTATAATTACACCCTGGTTTACAAACCAGGTACTGAGTTGGGCCATGCTGATGGCCTAAGTAGGTTACCTCTTAAACAAATAGAGGCAGACCCTGCTCCTGCTGTACACATTCTATCTATTCAGGACTTACCTGAATCTCCCCTCAATGCTAGGGAAGTGGCTGCTGAAACTGCCACTGATCACACGCTTGCACGCGTGCTGACATGCATGTTGTCAGGATGGCCTGACACGTGTCCTGGTACAGACTTCCAAAGCTTCTGGCGTAGGAAGCATGAATTGTCCACATTCAAGGGGTGTATCCTATGGGGGAACAGAGTAGTCATCCCGGCCTCACTGAGGACTAGAGTCTTGCTCTCTCTCCATGAGGGACATCCGGGAATAGTGAGAATGAAGGCGCTCGCGCGCAGCCATCTTTGGTGGCCTGGACTCGATAAGGACATCGAGGCCCAGGTTCATGGGTGTCAAGTGTGCCAGCAATCATGGCCAGAGATGCCCCAGGCCCCGGTACATAGGTGGGAGGAGACACTCACTCCATGGTCACGCGTCCATATAGACTATGCTGGGCCCTTTCAGGGGCAATTCTTCCTCCTCCTTGTGGATAGCCATTCCAAGTGGCTAGAGGTCATTCCTGTGTCCTCCGCTACTACTGCCAGGACCATCCAGGTGCTCAGAGGAATCTTCGCTTCCCATGGCCTTCCTGATGTTTTAGTATCAGACAGTGGTCCCCAATTTACCTCTTCTGAGTTTCAGGCATTTCTCCAAGCCAACTTGATCCGGTATGCCACGTCTGCTCCTTTTCACCCTGCCACCAACGGTCAGGCTGAACGCATGGTGCGCACCACAAAGGACGCATTAAAGAGAATCACTCAAGGACCCTGGCATCACAGGTTAGCTGATTTTCTCCTTGCACACCACACCACACCATGCACAGCTACTGGAAAGAGCCCAGCTGAACTCCGCTGGGGTCGCAGACTTATTACGAAGCTGGACAGGCTTCACCCAGACCGGGTGGCTTCACAGGTGTCACAACCGCGGGCACCTAGGAGACTTCAAGTGGGTGACCCGGTTTGGACCAGAAACTATGGGCATGGGCATCTCTGGGTACCTGCTGTAATCTGTAAGGTCTCTGGGCCACTGTCCTATGAAGTGGCTTAGAGCAGGGCTTTTCAACCTTTTCACCGATTGTACCACTTTTAGGATATGGCAATATTCGAGTAGCACCTAGCAAGGTGTCAAAAACTTGATGACCAAAAAAAAAACCCTGTTCAAAGTTGCAATTGCACTGAAATTATTTATGACCATTTTTCACACTTATGACCATTGCAGCATGCCCAGGGTCATGTGATTTATATTAGGATGCTTGGCAACTGATTCATATTTATGATGGTCACAGTGTCCCAGGGTCATGTGATTCCCTTTTGCAACCTTTTGACAAGCAAAGTCAATGGCAGGGCTGCTGGTGGCCAAGTGCTAAGGCAGGACTTCCCTCCCTCCCTCCTTCCCTGCCTCCCTCTTTCTCATGCCCACCTCCTTCTGAAGGAAGAATTTGAAACCCCCCCCCATATTTTTTTCTTTTCCATATATTCATCAAACAAGGAAAAGCCTCCAGAAACAGAAAAGACAAACTGCTGAGTGAACTAGCTTAAAAAGGCACATTTCCCTTTAAGAATTAGCTACTGGCTAGAAAGGAAAGTAAGGAAGAAAAAAAATGTAGTAAGTATTGGTTGCCGGCTAAGGCAGCCTCCCCAAATGGCTCCATTCATAAGTAAAAGAATCTTTACAGCAAAACTTACAGCTAACAATAGCAGAGCAATAGAAGCTAACACGAGACATCAGCCATCAGCCAAATAGAAATTGCCAAACACTCCTTAAGAACACAAAGCCCACATTGCACAAATCCCAGAACTTCAAAGTCACAAAAGCACATAAGAATCCTTCCATTCTCCATCTCCTCCCTCTTTCTCATGGGGGAGGGTGAGCCAGAACTGAGCCTGGGCCCTTTGTCTCTCCCCAGCCACTGCAGTTCCAGAGGACTCTCTCACTGTAAGTCCTTGCCTGTGCTGGCTCTTTCCCTCCCCCACTACACTTGGCTAGACAGGGCTGCGTACCACCTGCCACTGGTTAATGTACCACAAGTGGTACGCATACCACAGGTTGAAAATCCCTGGCTTAGAGGATGGTCGTGTGCTTCGACGCCACATTGACCAACTGCACTGGAGGCTTCCTGGCCACATTTCCTCCCCTGGATCCGCTCTTGGGGGGGAGGGGGACCCCAATTACGATTGTGGACCACAGTGTCTCCATGAGGGCACTCATCAAAATGCTCCAGATGGGGGTCTTGCCATGGAGGTGGCTCCTGACTCTGGCAGAGGTCCCTGGCTTAGGGCAAATGGCCGTAAATCAGCTACTCAGGGCATTCCTGCTGCTGGCCTTGGGCTCGAGGGACATTGCTCCCAAGGGGAGTCCCAAGGATTTTTGGGGAACTCCACCCCACCAAGGGACTCGGGGAACTCGACCCCTCCAAGGAACTCTGGTTTGGGTCTAGCGGATCCGGCCAGTCAGCAGTCAGGGGGAACCCCTGAGTCTTCTGGGCGACAAAGTCCTGGTTTGTTTTGCGCAAACCGGGAGCAGGCACTCCAGGCACCTATCAAAACTCCCACACCTACCATCACACCTGTACCTAATCTGGCTCCACGGAGATCTGAGAGGGTCAAGGGTCCTCCTAAATATTTGAATGAATATGTGAGGTCCCTGTGGTGCTAATATTGTCAAAAAGTGAAAGGACGTGGATACCACGGAACCGTATGGGGAACAGGTTGCCAGGAGTCAGGGTGACCACATGGCGTGTTGTCGGTCTGACATCGACCTTGTGCTGTTAAACAACATGGACAGTGTTGTTTAATCCAAGGGGGGAGGGGTGTTGTGTCCTGAGCCTTGCTGAGTCATTCAGCAAGGCTCAGGAAGTCTGCAGAAAGATTGCAGAGACCAGAACGGTTGCAGAGACCCGGACAGACCATGTGTCTGCCCGGGACCCAGACAGGCTGTCTCCAGCCTTGCGCGCATGCGCGAGGCGGGAGAATAGCCTGCAATCATTGGTTGAGCATCCCCTTGCATGGGGAGTATAAAAGGGCTTGTCGCCATTGTTCACTTGCTTCTGTTCAGTGAGTGTACCAATAAAAAGACATCTTTTGTTGTGAACTGCCTCATCTCAAATGTCTGCTTGTGTGAACAGAACAACCACCATCTCAATTTCTGCAAAACAAATAATATTTCTCCATTGCTTTTGTTAAAGTGCCTTTTGGAACTCCTGATAGAACTGGCAACTGTTTTTCCCCTAGCCATAATATTATTGGTTGTAGCATTTTCCAGGTCAGATTTGAATTGGAGAAGAATTTCTTTTTTAACAGAATAATAGAGTTGCAAGAGACCTTTGAGGTCTTCTAGTTCAATAGCCATAATGTTATTGGTTGTAGCATTTTCCAAGTCAGATTTGAATTGGAGAAGAACTTCTCTTTCAACAGAATAAAAGAATAACAGAATAATAAAGTTAGAAGACCTTAGAGGTCTTCTAGTTCAACACCCTGCTTAAGCAAGAGACCCTATACCATTTCAGAAACATGGCTGTCCAATTGCTTCTTAAAAACCCTTGAATTTCATTTTGTTAAATAAGGCCCAGTGTTAAAGTCTGTTGAGATCTTTTTGGCTCTTGAGCCTATCTTCTGGAGTATTGGCTATTCCTTCCAGTTTAGTGTCATCTGCAAATTTGACACAGTTCCATTAAGGACTATACATTGAGTGTGTTTGGTCAGCCAGATAGCACACTCACCAGCAATCCTTTTGCTGAGGGTGCTATCTAACCTACATTTTTCTATCTTATCAAATGGTAGGTTATGGTCTATTTATCTAATGCCTTTCAAGTAAATTATGTTCACAGCATTTCACTGGCCCACTAATTTAGCCACTTTGTCAAAGAATACAGTAAGATTTGTCTGGCATGGTCTTTTTTGGACAACCCGTGTTGATTTCTGGTTATAACTTTGCTTGCCTCCTGGTGTTCACATATTCATTGCTTGATTATCTTTTCCAGTATCTTCCCAGGTATTGATATCAGGTTATTTGTAGTTTCCTGAATCCATTCCCCCCCTTTTTTTGAAGATGGGAACTACATCAGCTCTTTTCCAGTCTTCTGATATTTCCCCAGTACTTCAGGTTATTTGAAAGATATGTTTCAGTGGTTCTGAGATCAGAACTAGTAGAACTGGTTATTTGAACTCATCGTACCATTTTCTTGCCTATTTTGACTTGCATTCCTAATCTGTTTTTTTTTACAGTACTCTTTTTAATAGGTTGGGCTATTTTTCCTTTCCATTGTTCTCCTACCTCTTTTCAGATGAAATCCATTGAATTTGGTTGCCACAGTTGTATGAAACCCAAAATTAGAACAAGGGAAATATTATCATTTTCTTGCCTATTTTGACTTGCATTCCTAATCTGTTTTTTTTTTAATAGTACTCTTTTTAATAGGTTGGGCTATTTTTCCTTTCCATTGTTCTCATGCCTCTTTTCAAATCCATTGAATTTGGTTGCCACTGCTGTATGAAACCCAAAATTAGAACAAGGGAAATATTAGGTCATGCAGATCTCTGACAAGGTGTTTGCACTTTGAATCTACTTACTGATAAGTCAAAGCCTCAGAACCCTGATGTTCATTACTTCTGCTACAAAGACCTCACAATTTCTTTGGGACATGTTGTGTGAGAAAAAGCCATTTTTAGATAAATAGAATCAGTTAAATCAATTTGATATATAGAGATATTAGGAATTTGGCTTTTTGAACTGCAACCTGTTAGATTTGTCTTCAAAGTGACAATGGAAGATATTTTTTCTTACTGGCATCTGGCATTTCCAAACTGTTTCTTCCTTTTGTTTTATTGTTTGTTTGATTTATTTCTCCCCTTTCTTCTCTTGAAGATAAGCAGATGGCAGGAGGGCAAGAGGTAACCTGAGATCATTACCTATGAATATGTATGCTTACATCATGGTTGCTTATGTATTAATTTTCTCCTTCTTTCTGATATGTATAAATGTAAGTGAATCCATTTTGTCTGCAGGGGTGTGATTCAATATACTTTGGAGATATTCTTTGCGCCCTGAATAATAAATACTGCAGTAAGACTTGATTATTTGTTTTGGATCCTACATTTTGATTCTACAGCTTCACAGACTCTTTGTGGATGCTTTGTGCCTTCAGTGAGAACATCCAAAGAAGCATCTTGCTGGTTGAATTATATGCACAATATAAGTGATAAACAGTTGCTAATGGGATTAGGAAGAATCAGTAACAGAGAGACAGCATTTCCCCTTTATTTCATTGCTGAGAAAGATTTGAAACTTTGCCATATGAGGATGCAGTTTGTCATTTGATTGGTCAAGAAATAATTACAGAGGGACTTCCGGTTCCGGTTGCAGCGCCAGCGGACGTGCAAAGAACTTGTTCTCTTTGCCGTCCGGTTTCCCCCCGCCGGTAGACCCTGGAGGGACGACCACCGTAGAGGAGGGCACTCATCAATCGCGGAGGGAGCGGCAGCTCCCTCTGCAGTCCAAGAAATCACCTTTAGGCCGACGGGGAAAAGATCGGCCAGTAACATGGCCGATCACTTAGCTGCTCCAGCCGAAAGTCACAGCAACATCTAAGCAAAAAGAACCACCGTGGAAGATCCGGGTGAGACCTTTCTTTCCCTCTTGTTAATCTATCTACTTCCCTGTTAACAGCTTTAAGGACTATTTCCCTATTTTGAGAAAGCAGCGTTTGGACACTGGGGAAAACGGGCTTTGGAAAAATAATTATTTGTTTTGTTTTGTTTTGTTTATATAAGCTGTTGGAATTCGGGTATCCTGAAAAGAATCCTTACTGTGACTCTTTCTCTTGGCTTGTTTATTTTCAGTTTAGGTGAAAACCTTTAGGGAGGGGGGTGGAATCCTACTCACAGATTAATTATGGACTTATATTAGAAAATGGACTTATATTAGAAATTTGTTTGGAAATGAGAGTGGAATTTAAAGAACATATTAGAACGCTTAGGAAAAAGGAGGTTTCAGAATTAAAAACTGAAGCCCAAACTTTGACTGACTATGACACACAATCAGATCTACAACTTAATGAGATGGATGAAATATATTCACAATCTATTGATGAGGAAGAGGATACATCCCACATGCAAATGATGGAGATTTCTGATGACCAAAGGCAGAATTCAACTAAAACATTTACAATTTTAAAAGCAACAGGAATGGACTTCCAAATACGAGGCACTAAAAACGCTGACAATATGATAGTGCAGACAACACTGGATAAAAGAGAAGAAGACTATGATTGGACTCAATGGTGGGAAAAGGCTTATAGCCAATCATTAAGATGGGAGGAACTAGAGGCCCTGCTGTGGAAACCTACCTGGCACAAAAAGAAAGCTAGAATTAGATTTAAAAATGAGAGCTAAAATTTTATCTGATGGGTAAAAAGGGCTTTTGGACTTTGAGCTAATACTTTTGAGATTTTGAAGGTTATTCTGGTCTGAGTCAACATTAGATCTAAATTATGGATTTGATTATGGTTTGGAATGGCAACAGGGAAAATTGGAAAATCTAAAACTAAAGGAGTTAGATTGAGATTGGTGAAATATTACTGATATTTTTACTCACAAGAATTGAATGGTAATTAGCAATGTATTAAGTGGACTAAATTGAAACAATTGAGGAATTTTTAGGGATTTGGATTGATCTATAAAATTATTGGATAGAGTATATGAAATACAATATAGTTGAGAAACATTAAAATATAATAGTTATAGAAATAATTATTGTTTTATTATTTTAGGCTAAAATGTAATGGTTTTAAAATACATAAACTTATGTTTAGTTATAAAATATGTATGTGAAATAGAATAGAATAAGAGATATAATCTGATTGAGAAGTATAAATTGAAATTGGAATAATAGGTATATGTGAGAAACAATTTATATTTTAGGAATGCTCGAATTGTATACTATATGTTTATGTAAGACCAAATTGAAATAGGTTAATTGAAAGTTGGTTAAGCCTGAAAACGGGTGAAAATATGATTGATAGCTTTTGGTTTTTGTTTTTGTGTTTTTTTGTTTTGTTTTTTTTATTGATAAAATAGAGAGGGAACCTTTAAAGAAGTAGTTTAAATTGTATATGTATGACTGTATCTTTTGCTTTGTTCTATGGAGTGCCCTATCTCCACGATGAGTTATAAGCACTTGGCTGTAAAACAAACAAAAAAATTAATAAAACTTGTTATTAAAAAAAAAAAAAGAAATAATTACAGAGATCAGACCAACAACATTCTTCTTTTTTCATCATTGTTGGCAATACTGAACCTGCAGCATTTACAAAAAACTTATTTGCACTTCTATAGCCTAAGTTGTAATAATGCTATCAAATTAATTGGGTCAAATATTAAACTAGACTGGCTAGTAATAATTCCAGGCTTTAGGTACAGTATATCATCCCCTCTTGAACAACAGGATTTAAGTGATTATGAAATCTTTCATTCTCTTTCAATGAAACCTAAGCACAGTTTAAACTATCTGGATACAATTCCAACATTTGAAATATAGAACGCTTCTAACAGCACTGAAAAAGAAACAATTTCTAAAACAAAATAATCTGAGAATTGTTTTTTGAATTCCTATTTCTCAAAACCAAACTGTAAACTACAGATTTAATAGTAGGCAGTTATGTGTGTTCCTTAGGGCACTGCATACGATACCTGTGCTCTGTGAGCTGCATTGGTTGTCCCTTTGCTTTTGGGTTCAAGGTGCTGGTTTTAATCTTTAAGTCAGTTCATGGAATAGGACCAGGCTACTGAGGGACCATCTTTTCCCAGTTGTTTCAGCCTGCTCTACTATGTCTGGCACAGAAGGCATGCTATGGATACCATCAGCTAGGGATCTACATTTGGTGGGTTCCAGGAGACATGCCTTCTCTGCTATGGCACTATTTTACGGAACAGTCTTCCCCCCAAAATTAGATCAGCTCCATTCCTTGTGATATTCCAGAAGGTCCTCAACCCCTTGTTAGTAAAAGGACTGAGGCTTCCAGGAAAGAAGAGATGTGCTTAGATTATTCCATTGTTGAGGTGGCAATTTTTATTCTTTCTTTACCTTGTTGTTGTTAGTTGCGAAGTTGTGTCTGACCCATCACGACCCTATGGACAACGTTCCCCCAGGCCTTCCTGTCCTCTACCATCTTCTGGAGTCCATTTAAGCTCACGCCTACTGCTTCAGTGACTCCTTTACCTAGGAGCGTTTATATTTATATTTATTCTGTTGATATCTTATTGTAGAGTTACACATTTTGTATATGTTTAGTTTTTATTTGATTGTTGAGTGCTGAGCACAGTTACTTTTGTTGAGATAGTCAGCTATACAAATTTAATAAATAATTCAGAATCACTTCAAATTGTAGAATTGTAGTTTTTTGGAATTTTTTTGGACTTTTGTATTTAGTATTTTAACTTTGTCTTGAATAAAATAAAATATTTGCAAATTGTAGACTTGTAATTACCATAATCATCTTTTCATTATTACTAGTAATCCCAATAGTTGTAATCTTCATATTAGTACTGGCACTGAAAAATAGAGCAGAAACATATATCCTGGACATGGGCAGTCAATTGTTTTTTTCTGGCATCAAGAGTGACAAGTGTTTGAAAAGTCCTGATTGAAAACCTAGCTTCTTCTTTGGTAAATTGTCCAGTGATGCAAGGTTTCCCTGTTCTGTCAAACTGAAGAGTCTATACTTCTTGAAATTAGATGTGAATGCTTGTCAGGAAAAAGATTTTTGCTTCAATCTATGCAGTAAAGCAGAACAGATGTTCAGTAAGTACAAGGCAGATTTACTTCCTGCTGACAGCTGTCCTAAGCAGAAAAGTATCAGAGAAGGATTTATTATAAATTAATAATCTATAAACTCTGTGGTGAACAAAAACCTTTCTTTTTCTTAGTGAATGTTTAGAGTAGGCTTCTTTGGCATCCCCATTTTCTGAAGTGTGGCAGAACACCTGCTTGTCTTTTGGCACTGATATTAGATGAATGAAAGGGAAGCATTTCCAAAGTGTACTGATTGTCCAAACTGAGAAACATGACCAGCCCTCATTCTACTACATGTGTTTCTCACTTGAATTATTAGTAACAAAAAAAAGGAAATTTAATTTAACTGTTTAAAATGAATCCATCTACTGTGATTCATTCAATGCACAAATATATAGTGACCCTCCAGAAGTAATACTGATAGATTTAGGACATGGAACTTAAGTTATATCAAATTCTTTTGTTCATTTAGACATAACAATCTGTAGGAAATTATCTTATTTAAAATAATTCTAATTATTTTAGTACAAGTGAAACAAAATTTATAGAATTGAGAATTTTGAGTAAAGCATTTAGGATTAAGATGAACCCTAAACTTTTTTTCTCTTTTCCATTTTTTATTCTATGATATTATTTCCAGTGAATTCATAAATTACAGAACAGATTTCTTTCTCGTGTTCATTCATGAAGATTTTCTAATTTTAATTGCCCATTTGGAAAGGTAGATTTAATTTCTACAGACCGAAGCTTATTACTGACCATAAATTTTACCTTTACAAGTTACAAGTTGGGTTAAAGAGTTTTAGAACTCTGTTTCCCTAGGGTTCAATTAGAGAGTTATTTGATTTCATTGGAATTAAGGTCAATACCTTTCTCCAGAGATTGTCAGTATATATAGTTCACACTCCAAGATATATATGAAAAATATTAAGTTATACAAATAATTTTGATTCTTTTATTCATAAAAATCTTTCATGATAGAAAACTTCTCATTTTAGAATAGTTCACACAGCTTTTATACAGCAAACTGAATCTTCTGTAAAATGTTTGGAATAATTTATTACTGGTGAGGCAGCTTTCAGACACTTAAAATGATCAAGTTACATCAGAATCAAAATGTGTTCAAATTAAACCTTTAGCAGATTCTTAAATTCCTAAATTATGAAGGATTTTGACCTTTCATTGAATATTCTTAAATCAGTAATATACTTTATTGGAAAAAAATTAAATAAGTAGATTAAATCAACCTTATCTATTTACATCTATGGGGATTCTCAATCATCCAGGTCATACTTGTCCCAAAGGTGCTTTTCAAAAGGCAATTGGACTTTTTTTGGGTTTTTTTCCTTGAAAATTTTTCTGTCAATGTTCCGATTAATGGAACACTTCAAGAACTTCCAGGCATTGTTTATTCCAAAAAGTCTTTAATCATCTACACATGTTAGCACATATTGAATAGATGCCAAAATCTGAATTTCTCTTGCTTGCGTCTGATTTTTCTTGCTAAACCCCTCCCCTATTTTGCAGTCATAAGTCACATCTTCCAATTAGCCTGGACGGCAAGGATTCACTTCCATTCCTTTTTCCATAACAAGTTTTATTAGTTTTTGTTTGTTTTACAGCCAAGTGCTTGTAACACATCGTGGAGATAGGGCACTCCATACAACACAACAAAAAATACAGTCATACATATACAATTTAAACTACTACTTTAAAAGTTCCCTCTTATGGTATACAATTCGAGCATTCCTAAAATATAAATTGTTTCTCACCTCTATCTATTATTCCAATTTCAATTTATGCTTCTCAATCAAATTATATCTCTTATTCTATTTCACATACATATTATGTAAATAAACATGAATTTATATATTTTAAAACTATTGCATTAAACATAGTAATATAATAACATAATAATAATAATAGGACAATAATTATTTCTATCATAAACAAGTAATATAACTATTATATCTTAATATTTCTCAACTATATTCTATTTCATATATTCTATCCAATATTTTCATAGATCAGTCCACGTCCCTAAAAGATTCCTCAATTGTTTCAGTTTAATCCATTTAATACCTCACTAATTACCATTCAATTCTTATAAATAAAAATATCAATAATATTTCACCAGTCTCAATCTCAATCTAACTCCTTTAATTATAAATTTTCCAATTTTTCTTGTTGCCATTCCAAATCATAATCAAATCCATAATTTAAATCTAGTGTTGACTCATACCAAAGTAACCTTAAAGATCTCAAAAATATTAGTTCAATCAACGTCCAGAAGCCCTTTTTACCCATCAAATAAAATTTTAACTCTTATTTTTAAATCTAATTCTAGCTTTCTTTTTGTGCCAGGTAGGTTTCCACAACAGGGCCTCTAAATCCTCCCATCTTAGTAACTGGCTAAAAGCCTTTTCCCACCATTGAGTCCAATCATATTCTTTTTCTCTTTTATCCAGTGTTGTCTGTACTGTCATGTTGTCAACGTTTTTTGTGCCTCGTATTTGGAAGTCCAATCCTGTTGCTTTTAAAGTTGTAAATGTTTTAGTTGAGTTCTGCCTTTGATTATCAAAGAAATCCATCATGTAGGATGTGTCCTCTTCCTCTTCAATAAATTCAGTAGATTCAATAGATTGTAAATGTATTCCATCCATCTCATTAAGTTGTAGATCTGATTGTGTATCATAGTCAATCAAAGGTTGAGCTTCAATTTTTAATTCTGAGTCCTCCTTGAAACTAAGCGATCTAAAATGTTCTTTAAGTTCCAGTCTCGCTTCCAAGATTTTTTCTAATATAAGTCCATAATTAATCTGTGAGTAGGATTCCATCTTTTTTTTTTTTTAAAGAAGTTCAGCTTAAAAAATAGATTGCAGTGTTATAAAATATAAGTCAGTTGTTACGTTGTAATCCAGTCTGGGCATCAAGCCAAAATCAGGAAGTGGGAGTTCAAACGGAGCAAGTTACATTGTATCAGCCAGTTTCTGGGCTTCATGCCAAGTCCCAGGATGCATTGTATCCAAAATAATCTACATAAGTCCGCCCAGAGAGCAAAAAGTTTTTAAGGCAGTACTGTTCAGGAGGGGGGGGGAGAAAAAAAGAACATCCCACCCCCTCCCTAAGGACTTTCACCTAAACTGAAGATAAACAAGCCAAAAGAGAAAGTCACAATAACCCGGATGCTCGAGTTCCAACTGCTTATGTAGACAAAATAAAATAGTAAAAAAAAAAATAATTGTTTTTCCAAAGCCCGTTTTCCCCAGCAATCAAACGCTGCTTTCTCAAAATAGGGAAATAGTTCTTAAAGCTGTTAGCAGGGAAAAAGGTAAATTAACAAGAGGGAAGGAAAGGTCTCACCTGGATCTTCCACGGTGGTTCTTTTCGCTTAGATGTTGCTGTGACTTTCAGCTGGAGCAGCTGAGTGATCGGCCATGTTACTGGCCGATCTTTTCCCCGTCGGCCCAAAGGTGGTTTTCTCGGACCGCAGAGGGAGCCGCCGCTCCCTCCGCGATCAACGAGTGCCCTCCTCTACGGTGGTCGCCCCTACAGGGCGACTTTCAACCCTATCCAGGGTCTACCAGCGGGGGGAAACCGGACGGCCAAGAGAACGAGTTCTCTGCATGTCCGCGGGCGCTGCGACCGGAACCGGAAGTCGATTCACTTCCATTCCTTATCCCATGCTTTCCTTATAAATCTCCTCCCTTTCTATGTCATCTGAATTAACTCTAAAAATACCAGACAGTTCTGCATATCTTGTCAAAGCAATAATATCCCATATTAGCAGCGTTGACATCCGGCCCCCCTTACAAAAAGGACAGATCCTGTAATGTAAACAAAAGCATATGTTAATGACTAGTTTTCGGTTTGTTGGGGTGTTTTGCATGAAACCTTTTGACGAGCCTGTCAGCTTTCACCTCACTGGATTTCACCCAGGTGGCTTCAGACAACGGGTATCCATTCCATTGTACTAGGTACTGCAATTTCCCTTTAAAAATTATAGAGTCAAGAATACATTTCACTTCATAGTGAAGTGAAGTTGTCTGTCCCACAACTACGAGGGGCCCGGGTGCCTTCTTAGGGGGAGGTCTTAAAGTGGAGCCCTGATAAGGTTTCAACAAGCTGCAATGGAATACAGGGTGAATTCTACCTAAAAGTCTAGGAAGTTTCAGTTTTATGGTGACTGGATTGATGATCTTTATGATAGGAAAAGGCCCCAAGAATTTCGGTCCTAACTTTTTACTGGGTAATTTGAGGCATAAATACTTAGTCGACAGATAAACCTTTCCCCCAAATTGGAATGTTCTTTGGGGAGCCCTCTTCTTATCAGCCTGTTTTTTATAGGTTTCAAAAGTCTTTTTTAAAGCAGTTTTCATGTTTTTCCAAACTTCTTCCCATTCCCTCACCCATTGGTCAAGTGTCTGGGAAGCGGTTGGCACCTGAGGGTATTCAGGTATTGGACCGAACTCTTTTCCTGTGGCTACTCTGAAAGGTGTATAGCCGGTGCTGCTGTGCACAGAATTATTGTACGCCACCTCTGCAAAAGGGAGGAGGTCAGTCCAGTTTGTCTGTTGGTAGGAAACGTAACATCTGAGATATTGCTCTACCGTTTTGTTAGTGGATTCTGCAGCCCCATTGGTGGCTGGATGAAAAGCAGATGATAAGCCTTGAGATGATCCAATTAATTTAAGGAAACTCCTCCAAAACCTCACTGTGAACTGCAACCCCCTGTCCGAAATTATTCGCTTAGGGGTGCCATGCAGTCGGTAGATATGTTTCAGGACAGTCCAGATGACAGTATTTTCTCTGCTTTCAGGTAGGTCTACGATAAAGTCCATAGCTATTTCTTCCCAGGGTTGAGAAGGGTCTGCCATTGGCTGCAGTAACCCAGGGATTTCCCCTGGGATTCTTTTTATTGTGGCACATATGGTACAACTCTTTACATAGTTTTCCACATCCCGTTTTAGCCCCGGCCACCAAAATTGCCGGCAGGCGAAATGTAGAGTTTTTAGATATCCAAAGTGTCCAGCCTGTTTTACATTGTGGCTGTGTTTGAGAGCATTAAGACGGAGGGCTTCAGGCAAATACAGCTTTCCCCCCTTGTAAGCCAAACCATCCCTGCATGTCAGGGAGGTTTGATTATCTTTGAACCATTGATCGATGAGGAGCTCTCGTTTTATTTTCTTTACCCCAGGGTCATCAGGATTTGGGACCCTGCGAGGTGTGAGCTGAGCGGC
Organism: Azemiops feae; assembly: GCA_023970755.1. NCBI lineage: Eukaryota > Metazoa > Chordata > Lepidosauria > Squamata > Viperidae > Azemiops > Azemiops feae. The sequence goes on from JALGBA010000973.1 coordinate 696,759, forward strand.
AGTTTGTGTATTGGAGATAATTGCTTCATTAACCTCTTCGCGTTCGCTTTTGTACTGGGGCAATCTCGATAGCGCATCAGCTAGGAAGTTTTTTCTTCCTGGTATGTACTTTAGAGTGAAGTTGAAATGGTTAAAGTACTGTGCCCACCGTACTTGCTTTGGGAACAATTTGCAGGGAGTTTTCAGTGCCTCTTGGTTTTTATGATCTGTCCATACTTCAAATGGCACCTTGCTCCCTTCTAGATAGTGTCGCCAGTTTAACAGTCCCCACCTAATAGCGAAGGCCTCCTTCTCCCAGACTGCGCATCTCCTCTCGATTTCAGTAATTTTTTTAGAGATGTAGGCACAGGGTTGTAGAACTCCACTTTTGTTCTTCTGCAGTAATACAGCTCTGAGTGCCACGTCGCTGGTGTCAGCTTGGATTACAAAGGGTTCCCTGGGCAGGGGTGCTTTAGGACCGGTTCAGCACAAATAGTCTTTTTAAATTCTCAAAAGCTGTTTGACAGCTCATAGTCCATGTAAGTGGCTGGCCCGGTCGCGGTTTTCCTCCTCCTTTTTGAGGGGGGACATTCTTGGTCGTGGGAGTTTGGATCACAGCCTCAGTCATTTTTGGGGCCACCAGGAAGCGAATAAATTCCCAGTGTGCACCTATTCCTAGGCGTAAGGGCTCAGTTAATTGTGTGACTAAAGTCCCTCCCATCAGGGAGCCATCAGCTTGCTCGAACCTCACAGGTTTGGAGAGCTGTTTCACCCATATGCCCATTTTCATGGCAAATGGCAGGCTAATAATGCATCGGGTGCATCCAGAATCGATTAGCACGTTTAAGTCTATTTGTGCCCCCAACTTAGGGACTATAAGCTTGGCGGGCAGTGAAAAAGATGGGACTTGTCGACTCACCATCGGGTCGTTCTCTCCTTCGTCGTCGCTGTCAAAGGAGGGTAGAGCAGGGGCGGGTTCACTTGGAGTCCCGGCATCCTCCTGCGTGGGAGGTGTGATCTGGGCAACAGGTTCTTGTGTGAACTGGTTGGATTTTTCTCTCGTTAGCCGCTGGGCAGGTTTCCTTTTTGCCGCTGGTTCCGGTCTGCTCTGTGGTCGGGGATAGGGGACTGGACAGTTTGCTGCTCAATGTCCCCCCTGTCCACACCGGAAACACTTAATTGACGGGCCTGCAGGTGGCTTGGGTCTCTCAGTCATCGCAGTAGTTGGAGGGTTTCGTGGGGGTGATTGTTGTTCGGGCTGCTCTGGCTGCTGTTCGGATTCAGGTGGGGGAGGCTTCTTATATCGGGCAAGCTGAACGTCTAGCTTCACCGCTGCCTGGTACCACTCTTGCAGCTGATCAGGTACTGCTCGATAGAAGCAGGCCTGAGAGAGGTGATCATCTAATCCCTCAATGAAGTGATGGATTAGGGATTGCTCTGGCCACCCCTCTATTTGACCTGCTATCTTGCGAAACTCTCACACGTACTCCAGGGCAGGCCTGCCGGCTTGTTTTGTTTTGTGGATTTGTTCTCTTCCTCTGAGGCCAAGGGATGGGTCCTTAAATCTTTCTCTCAGGCCCAGGAGGAAGAGGTGGGGGTCCTCCAATTCTGGGGCTTGCTCATTATATGAATTGTTCAGCCATTTGGATGCTTCTCCCTCTAGGCTGGATGCAATCACATCGACCATGGCCCCTGGGTCCGGGTAGAGATAGGCCCAGCAATTCAAGTGAGAGCGCACTTGGTTGAGGAAAAAAATCAGCTTCTCTGGGTCCCCATCGAAGGTTGCTCTGAAAGGTGGAGCAATTATAGGCTGTTGGGGCCCCCACTGTGGCTGTTGCTGCTGGCCCCATCCTGGCTGCTGGTTTATGCCCAGGGGTTGCATGTTTGGGGGCTGGGGCCAATCTCCTTGCTGTGGTCATTCTACCACCAGCTGCTGATCTCCTGGCTCCTGCACCACCCCAAGCTGTTGCAAGGCCTCTATTAGCTGTGGCAAGCTCAGAGGATTTATAGGCTGTTGGGGCCCCCACTGTGGCTGTTGCTGCTGGCCCCATCCTGGCTGCTGAGAATGCCACACTCCCCATTGTTGCAGAGGCCTCAGACTGGGATTCCCTCTCTCTTCAGGGTTTTGAATTATTTCCAGTAACTCACCCAGGCCTTGATTGGCAGTTTGTCCATTGTCTTTCCACCGATTTGCATTTGTTTGCTAAAATTCATCTTCCCACAGCATGCTGTCTGTTACTTCCCCCTCTGGGGTATCAGCAGCTGCCGGGTTGTATTCAGCAAACTCCCATTTATCATGATAGATTTTCCTCCTCCTGAAACTCTGTCAGTCTCACTCAAGCCTAGGAGGAAGAGATGGGGGTAATGCACCCCCAGTTGTTTGAAAAGGATTTAGATTTTGGCATGATGTCAATGTTCCGACTAATGGAACACTTCAAAAGAACTTCCAGGCATTGTTTATTTTGAAAAGTCTTTAATCATGTACACATGTCGGCACATATTGAACGGATGCCAAAATCTGAATTTCTCTTGCTTGCGTCTGACTTTTCTTGCTAAACCCCTCCCCTGTTTTGCAGTCATAAGTCACATCTTCCAATTAGTCTGGAGGGCAAAGATTCACTTCCGTTCCTTATCCCGCGCTTTCCTTATAAATCTCCTCCCTTTCTATGTCATCTGAATTAACTCTGAAAATACCAGACAGTTCTGCATATCTTGTCAAAGCAATAATATCCCATATTAGCAGCATTGACAGTTTCACTCCTCATCCAAGAAGCTTCTAATCCTGTTGCCTTTTGAAAAGCACCTTTGGGGCTTACCTATTTACATATATTTAGAATGCTTTTATACCTTTCTTAAAAAAAATGAACAAATTGATTTAAGAATTGTAGAACAGTCTTTTGACTTTAAGTTGTGGTAAATAAACATTTCCTTAAACTGAGCAGTTATGTGTTAAATACAATTACACAACATTTTGCTTTTCTATATTACTTTATATAAAGTAAAAGTTTATTTAAAGTAAATTACTTTTTATATTATTTTATATTCAGAAATAAATGGGTACAAATCCTCATAGTTTTTAATTCTGGATTTAAAACTTTCTTGGTTTGGGCTTTTTCTATTATTGCAACGTTTTGGATCAAATCACACAGGATTCTTAGCACATCAATATAGTAATTACTGATTATCATCAGAGGTTTGTATGTTCTTCTAGATCAAAAGAATGCAATTCAGCCAGGTGCTTCCAGTGAAGAAAATGGTAGTTTAGAAACCAGTGATGATCTCAGATATGGCAACACAGCTTATTTTGAATAAAATAGAACAGAGCTGGAAGGGACCTTGGAGGTCTTCTAGTCCAGCCTCTTGCTCAAGCAGGAGAACCTATACCATCTCAGACAAGTGACTGTCTACTCTCTTCTTAAAAACCTCCAATGGTGGAGGGCCCATGATTTCTGGAGGCAAGCTGTTCCACTGGTTAATTGCCCTCACTGTTAGGAAGTTTCTCCTTAATTCCAGGTTGCTTCTCTCTTTGGTCAGTTTCCAACCATTTGCTCTCTGTACAATTGGGTCAAGGAATTTTTCTTGCTCTGGATTTAAGGAGGAAACCAGAAATTGACCCACTTGACCCTGGACTATTGCTCCTTACAAGTAAATCACTGAAATGTACATGTCCTTGATCAGTTGAGTGACAGAAGGGTGTCGATTTCCATCAAGTTCATAGCTACAATGTAATCATCTTTATAAATACTAGAACGGACCTTCCTCATTTCTATATCACTTTTTGAATGTATTCATATTTGTAGTTAAAAACAAACTTTCTTTGAAAAAGATAAGTACTTCTCTTTGGTGACTTTTTTTTTCTTGAACTATATTTAAATTGAAGCACTGGGAATTTTTTCTTTGGTGTCAAGTTTATGGCAATTCAGGAGGAGCTTTTAAAATATATTTTAAAAGATTGTTCTGGCATTAGCAAATTTATTCAGCTACAAAGAATGGAAGTATGACAAGGTCTACTACATAACTTCATATTTTTCTGCAATTAGACAAATATTTAGATATGTTTTTGTACATTTTCTGGGAAAAAGAACAAGGGATCAGGTTTTGCAATGTTATTTTGAGGCAAGATTAAAAATTGATAATGTTTAGTCAATTATTTAAAAGGAGATTTCTATTAGGATCCTGCATAAGAGGAAAGATTACTTCTTGAAATATATTTTGAAACAGAAAAAGATTCCATTTTTCTGAATAAAACAGAAGAAGTATTTTTTTTTTTACAATTCAACATGAAAGATATAGATTGAATACTGTCTTTAAAAAATTGAAAAAAAAAAAATTAAGCAAGAATTGGACCAAAATTCTATGGAGATTGTCAACAAAGATTCACAAGGACTGAACCTGACTAGAGGAACGAAGAAAGAGAAGTTTGCTTGGGAGCTATAGCTAAGGACTTTGGCAAAGTTTTTTATATAAAAAATTTCTATATAATTTATGATAAATTTTTAAATTAGTTATAAATGGAGCAAGTGCTCCTCAAAAAAGACTTTTCACTATTTGAGAAAATTGAAACAGGATATAATTTATTTACAAAAGACATATATAAGAAAAAAAAAGTTTTGACCATGTTTAACCTCTACTAAAATTATAGATCAATTTCTCTATGAATAATTATAAATTGTTCTCATTAATTTTGGCAGATAGGCTAAAAATGTTTTCACCACAATTTATCCATTAATGTGGATTTTTACCTAAAAGACAATTAAAAGATAATGTGACAACTGTGCTAGATGTAATAGGATACATACAACAATATAATGAAAAACAAGCTGTGTTAACTGTTTTTTTTAGGTGCTGAATAAATTTTTAACAATTTGGACTACTCTTTCTTGTTTAAAGTCCGTTTCTCACTTTGGTGAGAAAGACAAGGTTATCCTCTGTCCCCTTTGTTTATTTTGATTCTTGAAGTTTTGAATAGAGGCATTAGACAAGATGGGAAGATAATGGGCCCTAAAATTAAAAATGAGACTTTAAATTGAGAACTTTTGCTGACAGTTTGGTTTTGAGAGAAAAACTGAAAGGGGATTTGAAAGACACCCACTCTGCTAGAACTTACTGAATGGACAGAAACAATTTCTCAGATATCCAGGTCCTATGCCATTTTTGAACCAATGCACACATCTATAATTTTGAGGACAGACTGTAAAATCACTTAATAATAATAATAATAATAATAATAATAATAATAATAATAATAATAATAATAATAATAATAATAATAATAATAATAATAATAATAATAATAATAATAATAATAATAATAATAATAATAAAGTTGGAAGGGACCTTGGAGGTCATCGAGTCCAACCCCCTGCTCAGGCAGGAAACCCTATACCATTTCAGACAAATGGCTGTCCAGTCTCTTCTTAAAAACTTCCAGTGTTGGAGCATTCACCACTTCTGGAGGCAGAATAAGTTTGAGAGTTTTGGAAATCATAGTAACGTGACCATTTACAAACAACTTTTTATTATTAAGTATACTAAATTCTTGTTCCTGGTGGTCCAATTACTACCTGCTTGACCTAGTCAAAGAACTTATCATTTTTTGAAGAAATAGGTGGCTTTAGCATTCATTTGAATAAATCAGAAATTATGTATAATAGTGTTAATCCTAATATTAAAAAATGTATCTTTTCACTTTATTAATTTCCAATATTTGAAACAATTGCCAAAGAATCCCAGTAAGTTCATGCAAGTGAATTATAGTAATTTACTTAGAAAATCAAATCAGAGTTAATAAATTACTGTGATGAATCCTTAACAATATTAGGCAGTGTAACTGTAATTCAGAAGAAATTACTTCCCTGATGTTTGTTATTATTTCAAAATAACAATTGGTTTAGCTGATTACAACTTCAGAATTTCCTGTAAGATCCAATAGTTTAGATTTTGTTCATGCAGAACTCTAAATTCTGTCCATGCAGAACTCTTACACCATTTAATTTCTTAGCTCAAAAAAGTTAAAGATTTCTTAGAGCAGGGACCCCCAACCCTCTATATGTGCCTCACTAGAATTTTATTTGTAAATGGTAATGCTTACTTTCTTAATAGAATAAAGATTTGATTGTGGCATTTACAGGTATGGAAATGGCCAAGGTATGGTTTTGAAGGTAATTTAGTTCATGTTCAGAAGACGTACAGACAGTACCTTAAACATAAGGTATAGATGATATTGCACACCAGTGGATTTACTCACATATCTAGATCTATTTCATCATATTGCTGGTGGGGCTACAAAGAAATGAAGTTCTACTTGAACTTGTGGTGGACATGCCTACCTATAGCACAGTTTTGGAAACATGTATGTAAAGAAAGATCTGTATGTAAAAATATCATCTAATCTTACTTTATGCTTATTGAACATATTTATTGATATTCTAGTTTTATGCTTCCTGAAGCTTGACATACAATTACTGCTAATTAGAAGAAGCTTGATATGTTAAACTTTAAAACATGGTACAGTACTTTAAATTATGGGACATTGTAATATGTGGGGAAAAATACTTTTAATGTTAATGTTTCAAAGAGACATTTTTGCTTCCATGGAACAACTATTTATGTATTTATTTATTTATTAATCTTATATACTTATTTATTCTTCCAATGTTACAAATCTGAAGTTTATAAGGCTTTTAGATAGATTCTTACTTAGCATTTTTATTCATACAAAATACAAAATATTTAAGTGATGTTGAAATCTTTGTGTTCAGTATAATTGTTATGTAGGAATCATTTTAATTAATATACTTACAATACTACTTTACTTTTGTATCCATGAATCCTTTAAACATTTTTTTAAAAGAAGGCAAACTGGTAAGATTGCTTTCCATAAAATCTGATAACAGATGCACCATTTGAAAAACCATTAAGTAGCACCACTAGATAGCAACACAAGACACTAGTTCTTTGTTGTCATCTTGTGACCATCTGGACATTTGCCTAATCAGGAACAATTTTGTGCAATGTGATCAATTGGACCCATTTACAGTTTACTTAGTTACTGAATTTGTCAGTTCTGGAAAGTCAAACTACTCATGAGATCAAGGCATAGTGCACCAATTCTGTTGTACAAGTTCAAATTGTTTAGAAAAAATAATAGTGGTTTGGCATCACTATTCTTGCAGAGAAATATTTATACTATCACATCTAACCAACTTTTTATTTATTTACTCTTTTTATAGTGTTATTAAATGTTTTATTAAAAACTATTACAAATTAATATAAAGAAAAAAGAAAGAAATCAAAGAGAAAGCTAGAGATGAAAGAAAAGAAAAAGAAGTAAAATGAAAAGAGAAAAGAGAAAAAAGTGGCTTTCAATCTTCTGTACAGCAATTATAAATATAATTACAAATTTACATCTTTATTTTAGTTGCAATGCAAAGTTGCAATGTGACTCTCTTTCTATAATCTATCTTATCAAAACCATAAATCATAAATTCATTATTTTAAATCATATGTCCACTTTTGCAAGTAATCCATAATGGGTTTTCAGTCAGCAATAAACATAGATACTGTCTTTTCTGTCATCAAAGAAGTCAGTTTGGTTATCTCAATGAGTTCTATTATCTTCATGATACTTAAAGCAATGGTTAAAAGTCTCCATTGTCATTGGTGGCCTTTTGAAAAAAAATATATACAGCTAGTCCTTGCTTAGCTACTGCAGTCAGGATTGGCAACACCATAGCTAGATGACATGGTTAGTAAGCAAGATATCACGTGATTTCAACAGAGTTACAATCTCACTTCTGCCATGGCATCATGTGATTGATTTAACTCCCAGTTTCTCCATTTACTGACTTTGCTTATCAGGAGCAAGTTGTGAAGTGCACAAATGGGAATCACATGGTAGCAGTATGTTAGAATGGTCGTAAATGCCTGCCATTTGTGAAGTGCCCACATTTGAATTATATGGCTATGGGATATGAAGACTGTCATAAGTGCAAGGGCTGGTCATAAAGTTACTTTTTCAGCATCATCATAACTTTGAACAGTTGCTAAATATGGCAGATATTAAGTGAGGTCTATCTGTTTAAAAGTTCATCAGAAGGAGCAGAATAGCAGAATAACAGTCTTGGAAGGGACCATGGAGTCTTCTAGTCTAACTCCTGTCCAAGCAGGAAACCCCATATCATTCCAGACAAATGGCTGTCCAATCTCTTCTTAAAAATTTCCAGTGTTGGAGCATCCACACTTTCTGAAGCCAAGTCGTTCCACTGATTATTGTTCTCACTGTCAGGAAATTTTCTCTTAGTTCTAGGTTGGATTTCTCCCTGATAAATTTTCATCAGTTATTCCTTGTCTTACCCTCAGATGCTTTGGAGAATAGGTTGCTGCTGTCTTTGTGATGGCCTTTCATATATTGGAAGATTGCTATCATGTCACCCCTAGTCCTTATCTTCATTAGATTAGACATACCCAATTCCTGCAACTGTTCTTCATATGTTGTTTTAGCCTCAAAATCCTTAATCATCAACATACCTGATGTACATTAGGTGGCTTGCTCTATAATATTTTAGCTTTAAAATTCATCCAGACATATGCTAAAATTGCAAATCATCCGACACTTCATTTTTCACACAGAATAAATGTGAACATTAGCACATTCTGGTTGCGCTGGAATTTTGATTGCTTGATTGAATATAAATCACTTTTACTAGAGATTGAAAATACTTTCTTTTGCAGATGCATTAAAATGAACTAAACTAAATCCAAAACCTGATTAATACAAATGCTTTACAAATATTTGTTAGTTCTACTCAATAGAGTAGAAAGGTAAGGAGGTATAAATGGAAAGAATGAGTGAATGAGTGAGTGAATGGCACAGAGAAAGAAAGGAAGAGAAGGAAAATATATGATACACGTTTGGGTTTGGTTGCTGGTTTTATATTTATTTATTTATTTCCATTCTACCATTTTATAGTCTATTTGCCAAGTACTTAATAAAGATCCTTCTAAGTTGCTATATCCAGACTCTGGAATTTCTGTTTGAAATTCCTCATGTGACTCCTAACAACCTTCACAAACCTTGAGTTGGTATTTGATCTATTAAACTGTTTGGCTTTTCTCTTACCTTACCTTGTTTTGCAATTTGTATTTTAGTTTAATGATGTTTTCATTCATTCTCAAAGACAACATTCAATGCTTGGTTCTAACTTGTGCTTAATGTGCCACTAGTCACACAACAAACTGTCTCAAGCTTCAAACTGGGTCATTTATTCCAAATAGGTTAGAGATTCACAATATTGTATGGTATGTACTAACATTACTTCATTTTCTACTGTTTAATCTACTGACTTTTTATTAGTTTAATATAGCATCTATTCATGTATAATACAACTGGTTTTGATTTGCTGTTAATTAAAGTACTTGTATAAACACACATTGTCCAAATGAATGATAAATTATAAAAGTTGTTAAACAGGGTGAGGGACTGCTTTAACAATATAGTACAGGTTCATTTCATAAAAATCATGGAATCAATTTATAGGAAATGTATTAGAGCTTATATTAATAGATATTCATTTTTAAATATGTGTGATCCAGTGTAACATATGTATATTGGTAGAGAAAAAGGTATTTTCTAGATTTAAAAACATACACATACATATTCAGAACCATATTATTTTTTATTTGTAATTTAAAAAATTATCACTCTTTTATTGTTCTTTACTTTTTCCTGTAACATACTCAATTTGCTAAATCAACTTTGTTATTTAAGGTAAGGCTGGGGAAAATGTAGCTGTTCTTCTTGGATTAATAATTAATTAAGAATTTGAATTAGTAGTCAAGGCACCAGGCTAGAAACTGGGAGACTATGAGCTCAAGTCTAGCATTAATTATGAAAACCAACTGGTTGGTTTTCTTGGGCCAGTCATTATCTCTCAGCCCAGCTCACTTCACAGGTTTGTTGTTGAGAGGAAAATAGGAGGAAGAAGGAACATTAGATATGTTCACTGCCTTGGGTTGTTCATAATAAAAGTAGAATATGCATGCATGCATGCATGCATGCATAAATAAACAAATAAACAAATAAACAAATAAACAAATAAACAAATAAACAAATAAACAAACAAACAAACAAACAAACAAATAAATAAATAAATAAACAAACAAATAAATAAATAGAAAGCAATTATTCTTCAGACTGCATTCCTCTTTGAAAACTGTGATGCAATTCTTGGCTCAAAATTGCATACCAAATGCATTTATTAGGTATACTGTACCTATTATAATTTGCATGTTAAAAAAATATCACAAAATAGGTAGAACAAATTCATGCTTCAAAACACATACACAAAATGAAGCTGGCTCAAGCCAGAAAGAGACTATTTAGAAAGATTAGTAAATAACAAAAGCTCTTTTGCTTTTTCTGTACTTGCTGCCGGATTTTGGTAAGAAAAAATATTTAATTCCTGTCCATTGATATATATAGGAACCTTATCAGCAGAATAATAGAAATTCTATAGAAAATATGTTTGATTGGCTCAGAAATATATAGCTCAGCCCAGTGGTGGGATTTAAATAAGTGAACAACCAGTTCTCTATGTGGATATTCAGTAAGGCATTTGATAAAGTAGATCACAACCTACTACTTGATAAGATAGAAAAATGTGGGTTAGACAGCATCACCACCAGATGGATCTGTAGCTGGCTGACCAGCCGTACTCAGCATGTGGTCCTCAATGGAACCGCATCTACATGGAGGGAAGTGTATAGTGGGGTGCCCCAGGGCTCTGTTCTGGGCCCAGTGCTCTTCAACATCTTCATCAACGATTTGGACGAGGGGATAGATGGGGAACTCATCAAATTTGCAGGCGACACCAAGCTGGCAGGAATAGCCAACACTCCAGAAGATAGCCTTAAGGTACAGGAGGATCTGGACAGACTTGAACACTGGGCACTATCTAACAAAATGAAATTCAATGGTGAAAAAAGCAAGGTTCTACATTTAGGCAAGAAAAACCAAATGCACAGGTATAGTATAGGGGGTACCTTGCTCAATAGCAGCAACTGTGAGAGGGACCTCGGAGTCCTAGTGGACAATCACTTAAATATGAGCCAGCAGTGTGCTGCAGGTGCTAAACGCGCTCCGACACAGCCATGATGTAAAACAGGCTGGGCACTTTGGATATTTAAAAGCACTACACCTCATCTGCTGGCAATTTTGGTGGCCGGGATTGAAACGGGAGGTGGAAAACTATGTCTGGAGTTGTGCTGTATGTGCCACCATGAAATAAAATTCTGGGGAAACCCCCTGGGTTATTACAACCGGTGGCGGACCCTTCCCCAACTATGGGAAGAAATTGCTATGGATTTTATAGTAGACCTACCTGAAAGTAGGGGAAATACGGTCATCTGGACTGTGATAGATCTGTTTTCAAAGCAGGCTCACTTTATTGCCTGCAAAGGGCTCCCGTCTGCCCAGTGACTAAACAAGATGTTCCTGAAACACATCTACAGACTGCATGGCACACCAAAACGAATAATCTCTGACGGGGGTGCAGTTTACAGCTAAGTTTTGGAGGAGTTTTCTTAAACTAATTGGCTCATCTCAAGGACTATCATCGGCCTTTCACCCATCTACCAATGGGGCAGCTGAATCCGTGAACTCAATGGTGGAACAATATCTCCGATGCTATGTGGATTATCCACAAACGAACTGGACTGAACTCCTCCCTTGTAAAGTGGCTTACAATAACTTCACGCCTTTTAAAGTGGTCACGGGGAAAGAGTTCAGCCCAATATCTGAATATCCTCAGGGACCCTCCGCTTCCCAAACTCTTGATCAAAGGGTGAGGGGGTGGGAAAAAGTCTGGAAAACCACGAAAACTGGTTTGAAGAAGGCTTCCGAGACATATAAAAAACAGGCAGATAAACAAGGACTCCTCAAAGGACATTCCAAGTTGGGGAAAAGGTTTATCTGTCAACTAAATATTTACGGCTTAAGTTATCTAGTAAGAAGTTAGGACTGAAGTACTTAGGACCCTTCCCCATTGTAAAGATTATTAACCCAGTCACGGTAAAATGAAAACTTCCCAGAATCTTAGGGAAAGTTCACCCTGTATTTCATTGTAGCCTGCTGAAATCTTTTCAGGATTCCACCTTAAGACCTCCCCCTAAGAAGGTACCCGGACCTCTCATAGTAGCAGGACAGACTCACTATGAAGTGAAATGTATTCTTGATTCTAGAATTTTTAAAGGGAAATTGCAGTATTTAGTACAATGGAAGGGGTATCTGTTGTCTGAAGCCACCTGGGTGAAATCTAGTGATGTAAAAGCTAACAGACTCATTAATAGATTCTATTAGAAACACCCTAACAAACCTAGAGGCAACCCTTAACTTATGATTTTGTTTGCGTTACAAGATTTGTCCTTTTTGTAAGGGGGGCCGGATGTCAATGCTGCTAACATAGGATGTTCTTGCTTTGACAACAGATGGAAATGCAGCCATTTTCTCTATTGCTTTTAGAATTAGTTGCTGCTGGGAGGGGGAATAGGGATGAGAGTCCAGCTAGTCATAACAATAATAACTTAGTCGTGGGAACCCAAGGACATTGGGCCCAGAACTGATAGTGTTTTGGCAGGCTGGAGAGCTGGGGAGAAAGCCCGCGCTTCAAGCTAATTGGGGAATGTGATTTATGACTGTTTATTGGAGGAGGGAATTGCACTTTTTTACTTTGTATCCAGGGGAGGGGAATTTAGTTCCTGATTTCAGTTATGTAGTGCCGATACTTTGTTTCTCGAATAAAAGATTCTTTAAGGTAAACAATGCCTCGAAGTTCTTTTGAAGAGTTTCATCTGTCAGAACCATGACAAATACAAAGAAACATAGAAACAATTAAATATATAGTGAAGCCATCAAATTATGTGGACTATAGGTAGTCCTCGACTTATAACAGTTCATTTAGTGATCATTGCAAGTTACTATAGCACTGAAAAAATTGACATGATCATTTTTCACACTTAAGACCACTGCAGCATCTCCATGGTCATGTGATCTAAATTCGAACACTTGGCAACCGACTCCTATTTATGACAGTTGCAGTTTCCCGGGGTCTTGTGATCTGCTTTTGCGACCTTCTGGACAAACAAAGTCAATAGGGAAACCAGATTCACTTAAACTGCAGTGCTTCGCTTAACAACTGTGGCAGAAGGTCATAAAATGGGACAAAATTCACTTAGCTATTTCGCTTAGTAACATACATTTTAGAGCTCAATTGTGATCGTAAGTCAAGGACTAACTATTCATCATATAGTATGAAGAGCCTTTCCATATTTTGTAAATTTATATGCTGCTTATTTTCCCAATAAATCACCAATAAGATGACTCTGGGCCACTTACAAAGAGTAATAAGGTAAACATAAAAACAATTCAAATTTTAAAAGCTATATAAAAAGTAGAACCAAGGAAATAGACTGTTACCTCGATCAGACACAATATATCCCACCTACCTAAAAAGCACAAACACAGTCAGTGCAGTGGCAGAAGAAAATGTTCACCTGGGAAAATAGACATAGACAATTCACCTGGGATAAGATACCTCTTCTTTACATATGTCATAGAAAACTGGGTTATGCACACAGGAGTAATAAAAGGTGAATTAAATGGTTCTGTAGAAATTTTTTGGTTTAGGATTAATTTGCAAAGGCTATTTACGTTTCTGCTAAGCCAAAATTCCCAACATATTCATCTCCATTTTTATTTTGAGATAATAATAATAATAATAATAATAATAATAATAATAATAATAATAATAATAATAATAATAATAATAATAATAATAATAATAATAATAATAATAATAATAATAATAATAATAATAAAGTTGGAAGGCACCTTGGAGGTCATCTAGTCCAACTCCCTACTCAGGCAGGAAACCCTATACCATTTCGGACAAATGGCTGTCCAGTCTCTTCTTAAAAACTTCCAGTGTTGGAGCATTCACCGCTTCTGGAGGCAGGTTGTTCCACTGGTTAATTGTTCTAACTGTCAGTAAGTTTCTCCTTAGTTCTAGGTTGCTTCTCTCCTTGATTAGTTTCCATCCGTTGCTTCTTGTCCTGCCTTCAGGCGCTTTGGAGAATAGCTTGACTCCCTCTTCTTTGTGGCAGCCCCTGAGATATTGGAACACTGCTATCATGTCCCCCCTTGTCCTTCTCTTCATTAGACTAGACATACCCAGTTCCAGCAACCATTCCTTATATGTAAATCCAATGCTAGTAAATAATTATGTTTAGAAATATTGCTTTAAAAACATTTTGGGGAAAAATTAGACCAAGATACTTTGTTATCTGAAATGAAGATTATTATTAGCTGCAGCAGCAGCCCCAAAACTGTCATGCTGTGTATGAGTTATTCTGACACCTGAGACAGAATAACCTTCCTTAGCAGAATTTTAATAACAATTTTCTGTTCTTTAAAGAACCTCCTTAGTTATTTAATTATGAAGTAAAACCACCAGTGGGATGCTCTGGACCCTAATGGCTTAGTGTTCTGCCTGATAGTTGGTTTACTCTGGTGCTGCATTATTTGGAAGAATATCCTAAAGAATTTGACTGATGATTTCAAGAAAAGAAAAATAGTCCCAGGAATATTACCAAAATCTTTTGGGAATACAGGGACAGATATTTATTGTTTTGAGCATGGTAACTGAATTTTGTCTAAGCCAAATATAAACTTACTAGTTTCTATTCTTTATCAGTTTTGTGCCCTTTGAAACAAAAATATTTATGGAAGACTTTCAGTTTCACACTTCTGTATTTAAGACATCTCTGATAAAGAACCGAAGTTCTTTTGAATTCACATATTCTAAATCCTTTTTTTGCTTTTGGGATCAATATCTTCCTTTGTTCTGAATAACGACTGTTGAAAGGGCTTATTGGAAAAATGATAAAAGGATAACTGTTCAGGATTACAAAATGTTGTCTGGGACAATAGTGTCTTTCATAATAGCAATTTCAATATACTTTAAAAATATCTTTTCAATGGTGTGTTTACAGTATAATTTTCTCTTCAGGAAACCATATTAGTGAACGTGAGTAATAAAGTAATATGTTGGAAATAAAATATGATTGAACATTGCTAATATACTGTGATCTTTTTTTAAGTGTTTTATTGATTTTCTATTATTACAAATCATAAATACTTAGTAAACAAACGTGATGTCTGGGTACATTTATTATTCAATGTTGTATCTTAACTTTGGTATACATCTATTCAATGTTACACAATCCAGTGTTTGGGGTTTTTTTGATCCCCTCTTCTTCCCCTGATGTTTTCATTTTCTCAACATTAAACAAATACAATTCTTACTACTATTAATACATACAAAATTAGATATACATCCTCTTCATATTTATCTAGTGTTATACAAATAACAATAGTATCAATTTATAACCTCTTTTCTAACCACTTTATATTTAAATTGTATTTGCAAACAAAGTCTCCTTATTAAATCAGTATCTTGTTTTTCGAGCTCTTACTTAAGTTTAATTTCCCATCAGTATTCAAAATATCTTTGTCAGTTATGATTTTCTCAAAGTTAGTTACATTTATGTAGCTGAATGTTTCATTTATACAAGCCATCCTGGTGTTTTTATAATTCCCATATCAAAAGAGAGAGTGCTATTCTAATTATAAATCATATCTTTCTTATTCTAAAAATCTATGTGTTATCTATTCTTTTGTCCACATTCAAGCAAATATTGGCTCATATAATACCCCATCTGATATGTCAGATCTTCTGTTTTTTGAGTCTAACTATAGCTTTCTTTCTTTGCCAATTAGCTTTCCAGGCCAAAGTAATTAAATCACCAACAAATTCTTCCTTTGTTTTTGTAAATACTGCTTGAAATGGGAAAACAATTTAAGTAGGGTATTTTTGAGGGGGAATTCTGCCCAGTTGTATTCATTAAACAACTCCCACTTTCCTTCTCCCTCAATTTCTCTTTTCATTTTTTTGTCTCCCAATTTCTGACATTTCCCCTAACAGCTTTATAATCTGTTTTTTAAAATTGTCTTCCTTATCCTCAGGTATATTTTGAAAACCTAAAGAATAAGGTGCCTTTTCCATTTCCATTGTTGTGGTTAAGTCTTGCAAATTTTTATTTGTATGAGCCAAATTATATTTCCCTTCTTTTATATCTTGTGTCTTTAGATCAATTTCCTCTGGTTCATCTTCTGTTTTCTGACTTGTTTGTTCATTCTTTGTAGTCGTTTTCTGGAAACTTTCTAGTTGTGTTTAAGTTAGAGATTTGCTCATTTATATTATCAAAGTTGTTTTTAATCTCATCATGATTTCTTCTTGCATCTTCTTTGTGTGGAATAATTGTCTTCTGAATTAATTGTAACATAGAATGTATTTCCTTCTGAAAAATATTTACTTCTTCTTGAGGTGTCACACCTACAAATCTCTGGTAAACTTCACTGGGGGCTTCAGATGGGAGTTGTGGCATGTTTTCCTACCATTTTTGGCTAGATATAAAGAATCCATTTTAATTCCCCCCTCCAGATATTCTATCAGAACTGTTGTGATGCCCGCATACTAATGTTGTCTTATACCATCAATCTTAATGTCCATAAAACAAAGTCTCATCTGGTTCTTCTGGTCTTTATATACAGCCTTTATAATCCAATAAGTTCCAGGATATACGTCCACCACTGAAAGCAATATTTTGTAGTAGTCCTTCTGCTCAGGCATCCAAAAATTGTTAATCAGCCGAAATTTACAATCCAAAATATTCAAAGTGTTCAAAATGTTCAACCACCCTAAGAGCAATCCAAAAACCTCCCCCAGACAAATGTAGCCAGAAGTCAAATTTTTCTTTCTCTCCAAATAGTTCTTAAGATTAAAAATCAGAGCTCAGTATATGTTTATAATCCAAGAAGGTCAACAGGTTTCAAAACAATTAAGTTCTCACACTGTAGTAAGAATGCCAAAATATTTTTCTCTGTTGCCAGCTGTTCTCTGTCAAGTTAAAAGTCACCAAACAACAAAGAAAGTAGGTTGTTATCTGTTTCTAGGTTTCTTACCAAGTCTGTATCAGTCATTGAAGCTGTGGTGTTATACTCTAGTCAACCACTAGATGTCATTCAATATCCATTTTCCGACTCTTAAAATAGAAGGTTGATTTCTTATATTTCACCCCAGTATTTTTTCAAAGAGAAAATCCTGACAATTTTCTCATTCTCAAATTTGTCAAAGCTATAGCTTTATATTATTTCCACTTGAGTGTTAAATGTTTCTGTCCCCCATAAAAAAATCTAAAATGCTGCTTCTGTTTCTCTGGAAGGGTGGGGCTGCAATCCCCTTCCTTCTCATGTTTGGAGGTTTTTAGCTTCTTGGGAGCCTTTTCCAGGAAATCCAGTTGTAAAATAGTAAAGAAAGGATCAATATTCTCACCCAGTTCCAAAAACGCTATTTACGATCTGCTAATTAGTACTTCTTTCTTCGGTTGTCAGTAGCTGGAGGCTGACCACAGAAGTGCAGCCAGTCTTTCCCCTGCCAGTTTGGAGGGCTTTTCTCAGATCAAACAGATCGACCGCTGCCTCTCCATGATCGACGAGGCACCCCTCCTTCTTCATCGCCTCTCCGGGGTGATTTTAGGCCTTTTTAGGGCCTTCTGCAGGGCAAAATCAGGCACAGAAAGCAGAGCCCCACATTCTTGTGTCCGTGTCGCTACAATGTCAAACTGGAAGTTGTACTGTGATCTTGATAAGGTTTTATATTCTTCCTATTATCCTTGGTCACAAAATAACTATTATAAGAGTATTATGAGTACCTTGTATTATGCATGCCTGGCTGAAAATAAGGCTCAGTTTTATCTCCTTGTGCCCCTGAAATGCTGAATAACATTATGCCTTAAAGATATCTAACAAAGGAGAGTATCCTCAACGTCTATATAACTGGCTTCACTGTCAAATTTCTCCTGTAACTTGTTATTTCTCATGAATATAGTATAAAATTTGCTGAGTTTGGGATAGAACAAATTAATAATCTGAGACATCACATTGTTTTAAATTATCAACAAATATATAGACAGTAAACACTCCATAGATAGTGTATGTTTGATTTTGAAAAGGTAATTGTCATATTTATCAAAAACTCCTGAGCAAGTTTAGATATTGTAATGGTTAAAAAGCAGCAATCAGAGAAAAGGAATAAATGGTCAATTTCATGTAAGATATGTGAAGTAGTGTTCCTCAGGACTGATGTTGGGACCAATATCTTTTAATACAAATAATCTGGAATTAGAACAGTGTGGTGAGACAATGTGACATGTAATAAAACAGTTCCAACTTCACTTTTTCAAAAATGGAATGCTGCAACTGATCAGGAAAGAGATCTTGGAATCACAATAGACATCTTGATGAAAATGTCAAGCCATGAACTTTGCATTTGACTAGATGCCTCATTTAGCAAGGTCTTCCCCCCCCCACTTACTTATGCTATCCCTGTATTTAAGGAAGACTAATTGGGAAGAGCAACATAGACAAATAAGCTTGCAGAAGTAAGTAAGTCTAAGATAATAATCATATTATTATATCATATTATCATAATAAGACAATAATCCCAGAATGTACTCTCTCAGTATTGTTAATAATCAAGAGCCAATTTAGTGTAGAGATTAAGGCATCAGACTAGAATCTAGGACACTGTGAGTGAATCACCTGGGTGAAATTCCTCTGAGCCTTGGGAAAGAAGCAGTGACAAACTATGCCTGAAAAATCTTGGCAAGGAAACTTCAGGGACTTGTCCAAGCAGTTGGCAGGAGTCAACAATGACTGGAAAGGACCAAAACAAAAAAGTTCTTTCCATATCATTTGCATAAATTTCAAAATGTGATATTGAGACAGTAAATCCCAATATACATATTCTAGGGGGCAAAATGTTGGGAATTTAACGGTGGAATATCTTCTTCCCATCTTATTTAGGTATCAGAATTATGCATTGGTCAGCCTTTTTATTGTTCATTGCATTATACAGCGTAAATAAGTGTTTGCTTTGACTTTTCACAAAACATCACATTTACTAGCCTATAATGAATATTGCTCTCTATTTATAAAGCATAAAGTTGGATAAATATACCTCAGAGGCAGAGACTTTGATTTATGTTAGAAACCTGGAACATAGCTTGAATATGCTCCTCCAGAGTATCTCTCTGGAATTACGGCACTACAAGGGCATGACAGCGAGCATAAATCAGGCTTGAATGAGACATTATGGGAGATGCATGGCTGCTGCCAAAACAACTGTCCTCAGTCAACTCCTCCTCTTCTTGCCTTTCTTCCCTTTTTAATATCCAATAATACAGAAGAGATCACTGCATTATGGGCTTCTCTGAGCTTGGGCCATTTGCTTAATTGCAGAACGCTTTGCAGTATAGTGACATGTATTATTTTATTTATGTGGTATATTTTATATATGCAATGTAGTGACATTTATATAGAGCCTGCTTGGTCCAATAGTTAAAGCAGCAGGCTAGAAACTGGGAGACCCTGAGTTATAGTCCCACTTTAGCCCTGAAAGCCTGCTTGGTGACTTTGGGCCAGTCAGTCTCAGCCCAACTCACCTCACAGGGTTATTATTGTACAGAAAATAAGAGGAGGAAGATGTGTTGGATATGTTTGCTGCCTTAAGTTATTTGTACAAATAACAAACAAAAATAGAATAGCTTTTACCAATCCAGTGCCCTTCTAATGTGTTGGGATAGCAAAGCCTGGAATGTTGGGTGAGCCTTCAGTTGAAAATTATGGGATCCATTGTCACAATATCTTTGGAAGGCATAAATTGAACAAGGGTAAGTTAGCATTGTTGAGGGGCAAGTGAAAAGATTAGACTTATCCTTAATCTTTTTTGACAGATGCTATATACCTTACATAATGTTTAGCTTCTAGAAATAGCCATCCAAAGTTATCCCAGAAGAAGAAACTCTGATCTGCCCAGAGAGTCACACAATGCAGAAAGCTGATTAACAGCAAGCAGAAAAAAATGATTCTACCTCCCATTAACAGATATGCCTCAAAATGAAGACTATAGGAAAGTGTCTTTTACAAAGCCAGACTTTGTGTCAGAATAAGCAATAAAAAAGAAAGAACAGGTGTCCTGCCCTACTTTTGGCTTGGGCTGTGCTCCCTGCTTGATCCAGCCCCATCCATCATGCTGCCCTGAATAATGTGATCACTGAGGGAATGTGGTCTTTGATGAAAAGGAGTTCTTGAGAAAGGAGAAAAACATAACAAAGATTAAGATGTTAAATAAGAGCAATAATCATATCAATTAAGTGTTAAGTATCTATTTAGTTCTTTCAGTTAACTGGGCTGGAATTTATTCAAATTAAAACATTGAAGAAAGTTAGCTCATTAACATACTTCTGCTTGTGATTCAAAACAGAAACCATCTATTGGTGAATAACCTGGGTAGGATATTTTTCACCTTTGTTTCCTGTTCACTTCTTTTTCTACTGCAAAACTATATCTGTAAATATAGTATTCTAAACCATAGATACAATGTATCTGATTATATCTTTTTTTAAAAACTCTGGAACATAAATAAATATTTTGTATGTTGAAAGAGATATTCATATTATTTGCATAATCACAGTTATTGTGCATTCTGTTTCTAGAGAAACAGGTCTATAAAATTTATTCTTGTTAGTGTTAATTTATAGCAAGACTGGCCAATGGATGATAACAAAGCGACCATAGAGTGCAAATGTATGTATGTATATATGTACGCATGCATGCATGTATTCAATTTCTACAGCTGCCCATCTCAATAAATGACACTGGATTCAAAAAATATATTACAATTAAAACAGTAAAAACATTTTAAAACAATAAAAAATAATAAAACATCCAAAATAAATATACTTGGCCAATTATCAATACAGTCAGGAAACAGAGACCTTGACACATTCATCCCCCAGGCACATAAACATGGGCAGCTTTTTAGAGTCTTTTAGAGTCTTATGAAAGACTTAACAGAGTTGGTATCATTCTGATCTCTGAAGGGAAAATGTTCCACAGAGGAGGGGCCATTGTAGAAAAAGTTTGCCTTCTGGTCCCCACCAGCTGACCTTCTTTGGCTGACAGGATCTGCAGCATGCCTATTTTGTTTGACCTAGTTGGATGGGTAGAGACTCTTGAAAAAAGACGTTACCTCAAGTAACTGTGTCCCAAGCCATATAGGGACATGGCTGACAAGGTGACAGCACCTTGAATTGCATCCAGAAACATAGCATTAACTGATGCAGCTCACCCAGAAGTGATGTTTCATGTGCCATAAATCCGGCATCACACAGCCTCCTTCTGTACCTGTTTGTTTCCAAATGCTCTTTGAGTGTTGCAATAGTCTAAACAAAAGGTTACAATGGCATGAGTTACTAAGAGCAGGGCCTCCCTGTCCAAGATTGTGCACAACTGGCCCACCATTTGCAGGTGTGCAAAGTCTCTCCTAGCCACGGCAGCCACCTACACTTCAAACTGAAGCAACAAGTCTAGGAGGATCCCCAGATTGCACACCACTTCTATCTGGGACAGTGCAATCCCATTTAGAACTAAAGATGGAAGAATCTTGTTTACGGAGAGTCTAAATACCAAAGCCACTCCATTTTTCTAGGGTTGTGTGAGAGCCAATTTTGCCCCATCCAGTCCCCAACAGCCTAAAAACACTGAGATAAGACATCCACAGCATCACTCAAAGACCTGGGTAGAGATATAAAACTGGGTATCATCTACGTATTGATGATATTTCACCCAAACATATAGATAATCTCACCCAGTATCTCATGTAAATGTTAAAATAGAAGGGGAAAGAAAACCAAACCCTGAGACACCCCACAGAGTAGGGGCTGCTTCCTCTATCAACACCAACACCAGAGGGGAGAGGAGAACCAGCAAAATACAGTACCATCTCAATTTTCAAGACCTGCCCAGAAGGATACCATGGCATTGAATGCTACTAAGAGGTCAACAAGGCTGGATGAATGCATTACCTTCATCTAGTTCCTTCAAGTGTCATCCATGAGTGTGATCAGTGCCTTATCATTCCCAAACCCTGGTCTGAACCCTGACTGAAAGGAGACTAGATCATTTGCCTCATCCAGGTTTCTCTGAAGCCTCCATGTGACCACTCTCTCTGCCATCTTTCCTAGAAAGGGAAGATTGAACATTGGATGAAAGCTGTCCAGACTACTTGAGTGAAGCCATAGTCCTTAGAGGAGGGGGCACACCAAGTCATCTTTAAGAACTGGTAGAACCACTCTCAAGAAGACGTTAACTACTGTCTAGGCCAGGGCTTTTCAATCTTTTCACAGATTGTATCACCTTTAGGACATGAGAATATTCGAGTACCACCAGTGGCTTAGCCAGGTGTCAAAAACTTAATGACCAAAAAAAAAAAGGAAAAAAGTGATAAAGTACACCTACTTACCACACTTTTAATGGGAAACTTGTGCCTGTTTCTCTGATATTAATCTTTGCACTTGTGGCTGGAGAGTGCTTACTGATAGAATTAAGTCAGATTCCAGCTGAAGACAATTCCTTTCCTTAGTTGATGTAGAAAATGCCTTCTCGCACAAGTATGTGGAACCAAATGGCAGTAAGGCTACAATAGCTTTTCCCCCCACTTCCAGGTACAGTTTTGCAACTTGGTTCCAGAACTCGGTCAGTGTTTTTTCATTAAAAAGTTCCTTCAAATTGCGGTATGATGTCAATTCCAGAAGTGCTTCTTGCTGTGGAGAGGAAAGGTCAGAGTTCATAACATTGTCTATAATGAAGGGCGATGCAAGCCAACAAATTTTAGTATCACATCCTCTTGACATGAATAGAAAATACAACACAAACTCGGTGTGCAATTTTTCCAAATGATTTTTGATGACAGTTTCTTTCTTTTTTCTTTTTAAATAAAATAATTTTTATTGAATACAAAAGAAAAAAGAAAAAAAAATTAAAAAACATTGAACATAGTGTATCATCTTTGACATACATCTTTGTCTAAACATTCCGTATTATACATATACTTTATACATTTCAGATATTCTTCTTCTATTTACATCCCTTCTAATGACCTTCCTTCTTTTTTCCCCTTCCATTTGTAAAATTTATTCCAGCTTAAATAGTATTCTGTTTCCTCCTGATTTTTTAATTCTTTAGTCATCTTATCCAATTCTGCGCAATACAAAATTTTCCTTATTAACGCATCTCCACTAGGCACTTCAGTTGCTTTCCAATTTTGGGCAAACAAAATTCTTGCCGCCGTTATCACATGAATAATTAGGTATATATCATCTTTGTTTATATTTTTTCCTAATATGCCAAGTAGTAGCATCTCTGGTTTATATTGAGTTTTTTGACCCGTCATTTCTGTTATCCAATTCCAAACCCTCTGCCAATAAACCTGTACCTCTTTGCAAGCCCACCAAACATGAAAAAGTACCCTTTTCCCTTTTACACTTCCAACAAAGTGGTGAGTAGCCACTATACATTTTTGCGAGCCTAGCCAGTGGCAGGTGCCATCTAAAGAGCATCTTATAGAGATTTTCCTTATAAGTTGTCGCCAATGTAATTTTGCAATTACGTTCCCAGGTTTGCTGCCATTGGTCCAGGTTTATAGCGTGCCCCAAATCTATTGCCCAGGTAACCATCATTTCTTTAAGTTGTTCTTCAAATAATTTATATTCTAACATATATTTATATATTTTTTTGATTTGTTTTTTCTCCGAGCCTAATAATATTTTATCAAGCCCCGTATCTTGTCTATTAATTCCCCATTCTTTCTTGTCTTTCACGTATCTTGCTTGTATCTGAAGGTAAGACCACCATTCCAAAGCAATCCCCTGTTGTCTCAACTCTTGCCTTTGCTTTAGATATCCTTCCTCTGACAGGACATCTTTGTATATGATAACCCTATCTTGCCTATAAAGGTTGGGGTATGTAACTGCTTCTAATGGTGAGAACCAGCCTGGGAGTTTTGTGTAGTATTGGCATTTAACTATATTCCAGCTTTTTATTAGTTCTTGCTGGACTTTATGCCTCAGAAAGTATTGATGGTTCCTGCTTTTATCTGTCCATAGGTGGGCATGCCAGCCCTGCTGGAGATCATGTCCCTCTAATAGTAAACATCTTTTATTTTCCAATATTATCCAATCCCTGATCCACGTCAGGGCCGCAGCTTGATAGTACAACTCCCAATCCGGGAAGCCTAATCCCCCTCTCTCTTTAGCATCCTGTAGAGACTTTTGTTTTATCCTCGCCTTCCTTCCTTGCCACACAAAATTTAAAGTTAACTTATTCAACTCTTTAAAGAATTTTTTATCTAATTGGATTGGAATATTTTGGAATAGAAAGATAATTTTTTCCTTAAACTCTTTTTCTCTAAGAATCACTCTTTGAAGAGTCCATCTTGGCCGGCTCCTTTGCCCTTTCCAACAAAAACTTATAGGATTATGGTCCGTCCAAAGACTAGGTTCTATATTAATTCCTTGAATTTCCGAATCTAATTTTTTTGAAAGCCATAACATATCAATCCTGGTCCACGAGCTATGTCTATTAGAGTAATATGTATATTCCCTTTTGTCTATATTTCTTTCCCTGCAAGCATCTTGCAAGTTAAGGTCTGTGCACATCTCAAAAAAAGTTCTGGGAAGTATTTTTTTTGTTTCCTTTCCTTGCCTCATTACTTTTATGGTCTTTTGTTCTATCTACTATCGCATTGAAATCTCCAATCATACAAAACCCATCTCCCTCTAAGTCGCTAAGCTTGCTTAAAAAAAGATAGTTGGGCCCCATTTGGTGCGTAAACTACGACAATTATTATATTTTTTTTGTTCAGATTAGCCTCCACTATCAAGATCCTTCCCTCTTTGTCCTTATAGATTTGTTTGGAAGCTATCTCCTGTCTAACATACAATGCAATTCCTCTTTTTTTTTTTCTCATCTAGCGAGGTGTATAGTCTTCCTAATTTAGGTTGCTCTAATAGATACTTTTGATCATTTTTTATATGAACCTCTTGTAATGTAATGACATCCGCATTTAATTTAATAAGTTTACTAAAAACTTTCCGCCGTTTTACTGGTGAATTCAAACCCCTAATATTAGTTGACCATATCCTATACTCCTCTCCCATTATCTTGTTTCTGTCATGCCTTAGTGCTTTGAGTAATCCTTATTTCCTTCAACTCCTCAAGGCTTCTCCCCTGTTGTCCTAATCCATCTTGTCCTCCTCCCCCTTTTACTTCCTCTATGCCCTGCTCTGTCCCTCTTTTATCCATCATTCGTTCACCTTCTCCTTTTTCAACCATCGCATTTCCTTCTCCATGATCTCCCAGCTCTTCCTCTGAGATACAGTATTGTCTATGAAAGTCTTCAGCTTTCTCCAACGTATCCAACCTAAATCTCTTCTCTTGCCAAGTGACGATAATCCCCTCTGGTGTTAGCCATCTGAAGTTCACATTATTTTGGTGCAACCTAGATGTCAAAAATTGATAGTTCTTCCGTAGGTCTCTCATTCTTTTAGGTATTTGTTTTAGCACTGTAATTTGTTTCCCTCTGTACTCCAACTGTTCATCACGTGTCTTATATAATATTTCATCTCTAATTGTCTTTTTTATAAATTTCACGTGAACTTCTCTAGGCAAATTATATCTTCTCCCATAATTTGTCTGCACCCTATATGTCTCATCCATTGCAGCAATCATCTTCTCTTTGTCTATCCCAAGAGCTCCAATCAGTAGGTCTGCCATCTTATCTTGCAGGTCTTCCCCTCTCTCCTCAATGATGTTTTGGAATCTGAGATATTGCGCTGCCTTTTCCGCTTCCAGTAGTGTCACCGCTGTCACTAATTCTTTGTTAGCCAAAGTTAAATTTTTATTCATCTCTTCAACCTTCTTCTCCTCATTATCCATTCTTTGTTCTACTTCCAATAGTTTCTGTTCATTTTTTACAATTTGTTGTTGGAAGGCCTCAAATCTTCCATCCATTGCCTGAATCTTTTCTTTCATTTCTCCTGTATCATTCCTTACCCCTTCTAACTCCTTCTTGATTTCCTCATGATTCTTAAACATAGCTTCCTGCATTGCCTACATCATTACCTGAAGGTCTTTAAATGAGTTAGAACGCTCTTTTTGAAGCATATCATCTAACGATTTCTGACTCATGGGGCTAGAACTTTGTATTGTATTTTTTTTTTCCCACCGATCTTAGGCAGATTTGGATTACTTGCCATTTTTTGTAAACTTTTCCACAACTTACTGTTCCTCCAAAATAACCACTTTTCACTTCCCTCTTTTTTCCCTTCCACTTTTTATCACTATTGTGGTCTGTAAATATAACTCTGTCAGAATATTTCACGTTCTAGTACCACAGTACCAAATGTTAGTTTTAAGCTTCCCCAATTTTTGTTCTAACTTGTGAGGTTATAATTTAATAGTCCAATATTCCCTTCAGTCTCTCTTGAATTTCCCTTCTCTTGGCAATCTCCTTTCAGAAACTGCCAATCATTGTCCCAATCCAGTTCCTTCTGTCAATCAATCACTGTTCCTTCCCAGAGAAGCCACCTTTCATCAGCCGATCCACTCCAAGGTCAAAGTCAAAACCAAAAAATCAAAAATCTCAAACAGATCTTCGGCAACAATTAAGATTAAAAAAAAGTCACTGTCCCTTTAAGAAAAACTCTGAGTCTCAAATCCTTGCTTCCTGGCTTCCTCCAAATCGGGCCTTTTCCGGCCTCTCTTCTTATCACTTTCACTCGCCGCCAGCTCACCGCTACTCCAACATTCTTTTTGCCAGGCTTTCGTTTCTTAGCAACCCCTTTAATTGCGTCTTCCAAGTCTACTCACAAAGGTTTCAGGAAAAACAATCAAGTCAAATCTGATACACCGTCGTTCCACTGTTTCTTCGCTAGCTCCGTCCAGCTGTCATGTCATTCAGCGGCCATTACTGGTCGCCTTCTTCCCGGTCCGCTCGGTTCTGGGTTTCACCCACTTCCCGACGTCGGTCGCCACTAACGACAGAGCAGCAGGTCGCCCACACCTTCCGCCGTCCCTACGAGGCTTCTCTCGGCTCAAAAGAGCCCCACGAGCCTGGGATAAGCGATTGGGGATGCTGGAGAGATCGTTCGCACCTCTGCTCGCTCTGACAGCTGGCTCCGCCCCACCCCCCGATTTTTGATGACAGTTTCAATGTCTTCAGTGTCAAACAATAGAATTTAGTTCAGTAAAGTGACACATTGGGAAATGATGCAATATTTCCTTTTTTTACTTGTGGAAGGCACAAACTTTATCTTCCATAACAAACACATTATGACTGTGGCCCTTCAGTGACTGATTAAGTTCATTTAGCTTTTTATATATGTCAGCCAATTAGGCAAGGCAGGATACCCAGAAGACATTTTCAAACTTTTCTACTAGGGGTGATGAAATATTTGTCAGGAACAGGTGCGTTTCAACTTGTAGCTCAAATAATCTCAATAATGTTTCACCTCTTGACAACCAACGTACTTCTGTATGAAAGAGAAGAGTGCTGTGCTCAGAATCCAAATTCTTGCATAATTGCCAGAATAAACATCCATTCAATGGCTGGCTTTTGAGGAAATTTATTATTTTTGCAGTATCCTCCAAAATCTCATGTAACACTGGGCTCATCCATTTAGAAGCAAGTGCATGTCTATGCAAGATGCAATGATTTGAAACAATGGAACTGTTTCTTGCCTTAGTTCATACGATCACCCCCGAAACTCTTCCTGTAATAGCTGCTGCACCATCAGAACAAATTCCTACACACCAAGTCCATAATATTCCATGTTCACTGAAAAAATTGTCAATTATTGTGAATATTTCTTTCCCAGTCGTTCTGCCAGGTAGTGGGCGGCAAAATAATACGTGTTCCAGTATATCGTCCAAATCAGGAACACGCTCAAAGACAATTAATTGTGCTTCACCAGTGATATTAGTGCTTTCATCCAGTTGAAATGTACATTTTTTTGCTGCTGTGATTTTTTTCCACCACTTATTGAATAACATCTGTGGCCATATCTTGTATTTGTCTTTGGACGATGTTATCAGAACATGGAATATTACGAATAGCATCAGCCATTTTTGCATCAAAGAGAATTGAAGCAATTGCAATGGCAGAGAGAACCATGACTTCTTCAACAATTGTGTGAGGCTTATTTCTTTTAACTGCTATCAAGAACAATTCATAAGATGCTTCCAGACACTTTTTCTAGATGATTGTGGACTTCACAAAAGCAGCACGGCGTTTTATAAATTCATCTCTCTTCTTCACAAAAAATGTTACTGGCTTTTTGATGTGCTCGTTATGTTTTATTGTAAAATGTCTCTGGAGCAAAGAAGGCTTCATGGACTGCTTCGATAATACTTCATTGCAGATAACACAAACAGGAAGCTGCTGATCGTTTTCTTCCAGGAAATAAAATCCAAACTTCAAATAATCTTCAGTCTTTTTTATTCAGTGCCAGTTTTAATTTCTTCGGTGGTGGTTTCTTTGCTGAATCACTTTCCCTTTGCATTGATGAACGTATGATGAATTTCTCCATATTTATTATTATGCACCACTATCTTGACGGTCAGGTGGCTGGTTAGCCCTTCTTCCTCTCCTCTCTCTTTTTCCTCACCCTTTGCATTCAGTCGCTTGCCCACCCCTGTCTCTTCCAAGGCCGCCCCATCTCTTCCAAGGCTGCATGCTCGCTTGCTCACCCCTGTCTCTTCCAAGGCCACCCTGTCTCTTCCAAGGCTGCTCATTCGCTTACCCCTGTCTCTTCCAAGGCCGCACGCTCACTCACCTGCTCACCACTGTCTCTCCCAAGGCCACACGCTTGCTCACTAGCTCACCCCCATCTCTTCCAAGGCTGCACGTTTGCTCACTTGCTCACCCCCTTCTCTTCCAAGGCTGCATGCTTGCTCACTCGCTCGCTCGCTAACTCCTCCGTCGCTCAGAAAGGTCTTCTCGCTTGCTCTCTCCTCGCCGCTTCGCTAACAAAAAGCCTCTTCCCACCCAAACCTGCTCCTTTTATAGCAGGGTTGTCAAACTCGCAACGTCATGTGATGTGTTGCGACATATCACTTTTTTTCCATTGCCGGCAATGGGGTGGGCGTGGTTTTGCCATGATGCATCTGGCCCGTGGGCTGGCAGTTTGACACTCCTGTTTTATAGCTTCTCCTCTCTCCGCCCACCTCCCCCTTTTCTCTTCCAGGTGAGCCTGAAGCTCCAATCAGCATGTAACCGTGCACCAATCCTGGGGCTTCTGCAGCCCTGCAACTCTAGCTGGTCTCCTCTAGGTCTGTGTGGCGGCACTTTTAGCTGTTTCCCTCCCCCGCTACACTTGGCTAGGGGTCATGTACCACCTGTCAGGTGCTAAAGTACCACTGGTGGTACGTGTACCACCGGTTGAAAAGCTCTGGTCTAGGCCATCCCAAAGGCGCTTTTTCAAGAGGCAACTGGACTTTCTTGTTTTTTTTATAGACATTTCGCTTCTCATCCAAGAAGCTTCTTCAGCTCTGACTAGACAGTGAGGAATAGAAGGATTTATATTCCTTGCAGACAGCTGGTCATTTGCATTCTTTTACAGAGTTGTTGAGGCCACTTAGAGATTTATCTGTGTCCTCAAGGTCACCTGAGTGGTGCAAGTGGGTGAGGAACCTTCTTAGAACTGCTGAAAGGACTGTGTTGTACACTGGAAATAGATGATGTCATATCCCTCCCCCTCTATTGAGAGAAGGCTGTTCAATTTTGACATAGATGGCCTCTTTGACCCTCTCTTTCAAAGCAGCGGTCTCCTTTATCCAAAATGTAGACTTCAAAAGAGTGGCCTTTGTCTTTTAAATGCAGATGGACTGCTGAATCTTTTCCTGATGTGTTTGTTCTCCTATATTGTGCCATGTGTTTATGAAGTGGTTGTTTTATTCCCCAATGTATAGATCTGCAAAAGTCTCACTGCATTATACCACTTCCACTTCCTGTGTTTTGATCTTGACCCAAGTATCAACAACATGCCTATACTAGTGAGTTGGTAGAATTCCTGTGAAGGAGTTTATGGCTTTGGTTTCTACCTCTTCTATGTAGAGATTAGCCACAATGGGGGACACAGGTGAACCCATGAGGCAGCCATGTTTTTGCTTTAGAAATCTTCATTGTATTTAAAAGATGTAGTGATCAGGCAGAGGTTCAGCATGGCACATATGTGGTCTGGGCTGAGGTTGGTTCTGTCACCTAAGGTGCTGTTTTGTAGCAGTCATTTCTTCGCTACCATGACAGCTTCAGTTATTGGAATGCAGGTGAAGAGGAAAGTCATATCATAGGAAACCATGGTCTCATCTGGTTTTATTTTCTAAACCTTGCTGGCAAAGTCCTGTGAATTGTTGATGTGATGGGTAGTGTTGCCAACTAGAGGAGCTTATAAGATGGTTAGATGTTTTGCAATGTTGTAGGTTAAAGAATTTATGCTGCTGACAATTGGTCTGAGTGGAGTTCCCTTTTTGTGGATTTTGGGGAGTCCATATATGCATAGGGTGGCTTCCCCAGAGTAAAGGTAGTAATATTGTGGCTTGTCGATGACATTGTCCTTCAGTGGGTATTGCAAGAAATCAATGACCTTTTCTTGTAACTGCTGGTGGGATCTCTCTTCAGTGTCCTTCAGAAGACTGTTCACATTTTGGACAGAGAGGGCTGCTGGTTTGAAAGAGGGGTCAAAGAGGCCATCTATGTCAAAACTGAAGAGCCAAAAGAACCCAGATCTAACACAGAAGTGGCTGAACTAGCTGTTGAAAGGTCCCTGTCTAGCTCCTTAGGTTCATAGGCTCCAACCCTTCCCTGGTCACCTTGCTTGATGTAGCCCCATCACCTCCACTGATGATTGAAGATTGGAATATAACGCAGAGCAAATATAAATGACTTTGTCTGCCAGATGCATTGTACATTCCTCACAGTGACTCTTTAGGTGAACTTCAGCATTACTCCCATGAAAGAAGTGTATTATCTGCTGTACTACATCACGATGAAAATAATGTAGATGAGTAATGAGCTCTCTTTCTTCTCTATGTTAGCTGAGCAACTCAGGAAAGACAAACTTAAGGTTAGTTCTCTTTAAGAATATCGGGGGGGGGCATGTAACCTGCTTTATCCTATAAGAGTTGGGGGGGTTAATTATTCTAAATTATTGTTTTAGCCAACTTTCCTGCATGTTGAAAATCTACAAGTCAATCCAGTATTAACTATTATCCCACTTATTCCTGTGGTACAAAGGCAAAAAAAATAATAATCTTTCCTGCAATTGGAATACTTGAAACATTCTGAATTTTGTTTTTGAGTTTTTGTTTTGTTTTGTTGTTCTGTCAAATTGCAGTCAACTCAGAATTTTCTGACACAATGTTTCAAGTGATGTATGAAAGCATGAACCTAAATACATTTCCATTTCATACATGCATCTAATGTTTTCTAATCAATTTTATTTGCTAATTTAATGTCTTGATGTCCTACTGATATTGCTCTACTAATATAGTTTTATAACCATTGAACCATATCTCCTCTTTCATTATTTCATCTATGAGAAGACTAAAACGAGTTAAGTAAATTGATTTATGATATGCATGTTTTGGCTCTCTTGACAGGTGTTGCTATATACATACACACCAATTATTTCATTAAATATGCCATATAATTAATTTCAGGATTAATAGCCCAATTTTTCCAATGAGGCTTAGAATATAACTTTAGAATTGCAGACTGTTTCTATTTTTCTATGAAGTAGCATATGAAAATGTTCCCAATCCTTTTTCAGAAAACTTTTCCGTATAATGGATTGTTGCTTAATTAAAAGTGGAACTGGGCTTCCTAACTGAACATGGCAAATTACACATTATCTGTGTCTTGCATTTCACAAAAGTTCCCATTAGAGTATATAACTCTTTAAAACAGCTGAATAAGCACAGTTGTTACATTAAGTATTGGCCTAGATGTAAAGTTGGCCAGCTCTAGAATAGACTTAGAGAAAGCAATGAAAGTTTAGTTATGACTTACTTGTCTTACTGATTACAACATATTTACTTTAACCAAACCTGGATACAGTTGACTGATGGCAGTGATATATATCTAACTTATACTTTACTTAAAAATATTCACAACATTTTTATTTTTTGTTGTTTCCAATTCTTTACAGCTCTATATTCTCTAATAAGCATTTTTGGATCATATCCATTTGTTAGTCTTTAAAAAAATAAAACTGCAGAAATGTGTATGCGTGTGTGTGTTTCTGTGTATCTATATACTGCTAAAATTATTTAACTGCGAGAAACAATGCATTATAGGACAACAATTTTTGAACCAAGGTGCCTCAAATGGGCTAACCTACAGAATGCATCCAAAATCTGGAACCCATGACTCTCAAGAGAATGACATTTGGGAAAGTTAGGCCTGTATCAGAGCTACTGAGTGCTGCTAAGTTCCTCGGCTGCTGGTCACATGTACTTCATGTTCAATGTTCTGAGCAATATCCCTGACAGTTTTGCATTTGTTCACTCCCTCCCCCACACAGCAGAAGCCATTTTCTGTCTGTTTAAATGGAAGGAGAGGGGAGGGGAGAGAAGAGAAGAGAAGAAAGTAACACCCTTCAAACACTATCCAGTGCATGCCATCATCACCCTGCACACTCCTCCAACCTGTGCTGTCCTCATGCATGCCTTCCCTGACCCACACTACCTCCTTGTGGACCTCTAAACCATACAGCACCTCTTGCACACATTCATGCACCCGTCCTAACCCACACACCCCTCCCATGCACCTGCCTTGATCCATGCAGCACCTCTTGGGCATTTTCACATATCCTTCCCAACCTGCACTGCCCCTCTTATGTGCCATCCCCATCCAGCATAACATTGTGCCCCCTGCACACCCTCCCTGATCCTTGTGATATTTTGTGGTACCTTTAGTCACCCCCATGCACCCTTCTTGTTCTGTGTTGCCCCTTCATGCCCTAATCAACTTGCTCAGCAGTTATTATTTATCCCCACATTCCAACGCAACCCCTTGACCCCTTCCCTACTGAGCAGCAGTCAGTAACTTGCCAGCTGACCCTTGATTTGGAACTTCTTGCTGTCTCCCCCACTGATTTATCCCTTTGAGAGAAGGAGGGAGGGAGGGAGGGAGGGAGGGAGGGGAGGAAGGAAGGAAGGAAGGAAGGAAGGAAGGAAGGAAGGAAGGAAGGAAGGAAGGAAGGAAGGAAGGAAGGAAGGAAGGAAGGAAGGAAGGAAGGAAGGAAAATTTCTGATGCTCCTAGCCAGCTTCCCACAAACTGAATTGGAAAGCCAGAAAGAAGTTGAAGTCACTCCTGTTTGCTCACCAATAGGCATTTCTCTCTCTGTGTGTATGTATGTACTTGGTTCTTCATCATGAACATCGTGTTGATGTTCATTTTCCTGGTCCTTGAGTTGGCAGAACCATGTTCTCTACTCCCTTAGAGAGCAGGCTCAGTGAGCAGGCTCAGTTCTGAATACAAGGCAAGTTCTGCTGTGCTTCTCTTCCCATCCAGTGTCATCCACCAGCAGAAAAAATAACCACCAGTCACTATCCATCATATGTAGTTGGGTGAGATTCGGCAATTCTGGTTGAGTGCTTGTTATAAAGACTTCAATCTAGTTTTCAGGGAGCCCAAATGATAGATGGTTGGTATAGAAGTTTTCCACACTAGTGATGTGTCATTCTGGCTCTTTCTGAAGATAGGTCTATTAATTTGCTAGAACAGGGCTTTTCAACCTTTTCACCGATTGTACCACTTTTAGGATATGGCAATATTCGAGTACCACCTAGCAAGGTGTCAAAAACTTGACCCCCCCCAAAAAAAACCCTGTTCAAAGTTGCAATTGCACTGAAATGACTTATGACCATTTTTCACACTTATGACCATTGCAGCATTCCCAGGGTCATGTGATTTATATTTGGATGCTTGGCAACTGATTCATATTTATGATGGTCACAGTGTCCCAAGGTCATGTGATCCCCTTTTGCAATCTTTTGACAAGCAAAGTCAATGGCAGGGCTGCTGGTGGCCAAGTGCTAAGGCGGGACTTCCTCCTTGCCTCCCTCTCTCTCATGCCCACCTCCTTCTGAGGGAAGAATTTGACCCCCCCCCATATTTTCTCTCTTCCAAGGAAAAGCCTCCAGAGACAGAAAAGAGAAGCCATTGAGGGAACTAGCTTAAAAGGGCGCATTCCCCTTTAAGAATTAGCTACTGGCTAGAAAGGAAATTTAAGGAGCGCAGCTGGCACTTAAGGAAGAAAAAAAATGTAGTTAAGTACTGGCTGCCGGCTAAGGCAGCCTCTCTAAATGGCTCCATTCATAAGTAAAGGAATGCTACAGGCAAAATCCATTCAGGAGAAAAATACTTCAAAATCCCTTGCAGCAAAACTTGCAGCTAACAATAGCAGAGCAATAGAAGCTAACACAAGACATCAGCCATCAGCCAAATAGAAATTGCCAAACACTCCTTAAGAACACAAAGCCCATATTGCACAAATCCCAGAACTTCAAAATCACAAAAGCACATAAGAATCCTTCCACTCTCCATCTCCCTCCCTCCCTCTTCCGTGCCTCTCCTCCAGCCATTGCTGCCTTTTTTCATTCCTCTTGGAGGGCCACCCCTCCCCCACTGCATTTCTTGCCTGTTTGCTGCTACCAGCACAGGTGGCTGCCACAGCAGTTGTAGATCGGCTCATGGCCGGCCTGCTTGATCTCCTCTCCCCCCCACCCTCCTCCTCCTTCTTCTTCTTTCACTTCGGTGCAGCTAGAGCTGACTCGGCCTCCTCCCAAGGCTGCTGCTTTTTCTCTCTCTCCCTCTCCCGCCCAAACTGCCTCCTTTTATAGCCTCTCCTGTCTCCGCCCCCCCTCCTTTCTCATGGGGGAGGGTGAGCCAGAAGTGAGCCTGGGGCCTTTGCCTGCCCCAGCCAATCTGCAGCTTCAGAGGACTCTCTCACAGTAAGTCCTTGCCTGCGCTGGCTCTTTCCCTCCCCCACTACACTTGGCTAGGCAGGGCTGTGTACCACCTGCCACTCATTAATGTACCACAAGTGGTACGCGTACCACCGGTTGAAAAGCCCTGTGCTAGAAGACTGTTAAATATGTTCTAAAAGTAGCAGGTGATAACCCAATCAAATGCTGACTCGGAAGAAGATGATGAGCTGGAACAGGCCACCAGATATGGGGACCCTGGGTTCCCAGGAGTGACCAGAGAGCCCGGGCTTGAGTCAGGCATTGGGGAGGGGATGCAATTGACTGGATGAATAGTCGCCCACTCAAGAAGAGGCAGAAGAGGCACAGCTACTGCCAGTTAATACTGAAGAATGGCAACAGGCTGCCTCTAATAAGGCACAGCTGCTAACCTGTTTGATCTACAGACACAAAGAATGGAGAGATGGGAAGCTCAGAGGAGGTCAGTGAGATTATTTGTGATAAAGTAGCCTCACCCTCCTGATGAGGAACACTGGATGGTGGATTTTTTAACCAGGCACGCAGAATGGGGTGGTTGTCAGAGACAACTATTTCCTGCATTTCATCTTCAGCTCCGTGTTTTCTGTATCCTATTTTGTGTTGTGATCTTTGGATTTCTCTTGTCAGCTGTTCTTGGATTTGAACTTCTCATTCTGGACATGCTTCTGTGGAGTGCACTTATTTGGGAACGTACTGCTTCAGCTGTTTATAGTTGTAGTTGGATTTACTCACTGAGGGCTTTTAGGGATATTGCTACAACAGGGTAGAATCATGCAATAAACATACTCTACTCACACCTATTGCTGTCCATGTGACTTTGGTTTGAACATAGCATGTCCAGCAGACTAGTAGAGAAAAGAAATTGGAGATGAAGCAGGAGAAAAAATATATACTGGAAGAATTCCATCCCATTTCATCCAACACTCCTTCTCTACTCCATTGACTATCACTCATGTTAAAGCTGTTACAGAAAGAAATTTTCTTAATTTTCCTCCAGCTCTCATACATCCCAAACAAATAATGAGTGGGTGGCTGCAGCCACAAGTGACTGAAATATGATCTAAACTATCTAAATTCCAGAAAAGCACTAAATCTATGCATATATCTTTGGTCAGATATATCAGAACATATATATCAGAACATATATTAGTTGTCTAGTCCAAACCAAAATAACTGTTGAGAATAATGTCCTGTGACTGGTGGGAAGTTGACTTGATTGTTTGTGGCAATCTAAACGAAGTTTGGCTGTGTGCAGATCTCAGTCCCGATCATGTTGCTAACATCATCAATGAAATGATCTATCCAGTGACAAAGGCATTGGGAAAAAAAAAAAAAAACACTTTATTAAAATGGGAACAGCTCAAAAGACATTTAGGTTGCCTCCACAGCATGCTGGGAATGAACCAAATGTGAAATAATCAGGCTATGTTTTCTAGCAATGATTTTTGACACATCTTCATACTGTGGATAGTTAATTTTCTAGAATATTGCCAAAGGCATGTCTGTGTAAAATAAAATTAAGTAGCACAAATGGGCAGTTAGCAGAAAGTGAATAACTGTTGAAAAGTTAGGTAGAGTTGTCAAAGAAATGAAATAAACATGCGTAAGAAAATAAAATGTAAATAAAATGAATTCCAAATGGTAGAGATTCTAGTGATATGCTGAATCCAAAAATATCCTATGATGAAAAGGGTTTTAAAATCATTGCATAGTATAGACTTTTATACAGTGGTGGGATTCAGACGGTTCGCACCACTTCAGCAGAACCGGTGGCTAATTTTTTGTTGCCCAGGCCCAGAATTGACTTCCGGAAGCGGCATCCACACAGAGAACCGGTTGTTCACATATATGAATCCCACCACTGCTTTTACATATAACTCTAAATCATAACAAGAACATCTGTCAGCATAAAAACATTTAAAGCCAAGATTTATTTAAGCTGATAAAATCAATTAGATCACAGAATGTATCTTGGAAAAGCATACAGCAGGGGTGTCAAACTGCCGGCCCGTGTCACGAGGAAACCGTGCCCACCTCATTGCCAGCAATG
This sequence comes from Azemiops feae, assembly GCA_023970755.1. Classification (NCBI taxonomy): domain Eukaryota; kingdom Metazoa; phylum Chordata; class Lepidosauria; order Squamata; family Viperidae; genus Azemiops; species Azemiops feae. Next base: position 733,833 of record JALGBA010000973.1, read on the forward strand.
GGGAAAAAGCTCCTATACGTCGTGTGATGTCACATGACGTCGCGAGTTTTACATGTCTGGCATACAGGAATATGTTTTCACATCCAATTTGAAGGCCAGTAAAGGAAAGAATGGCTACTGGAAAGATTTCATCGCAGGCTTCATGGTGTCTGGACATAGGTATTCAGCTCCAGCTGGTCTTTGCAAGGGCATAAACATTCATACCAAACAAAATCTGTTCATGTTTCTCTTTTCTTGATTAAAAAAAATCCTCAGAAAATGCTGTATGAATACAAAATATATTTTCAAGCTCTGTGGCAGAGAGATTCTACTTCATTTTATTACATATACTGGTAGCCAAGGAATCTTGGTATTTTTATTTATTTTTTAAAGTGCTCTGTGTACTCAAAACAAAACAGAACTTGTTTGGCAGCACTGCCTAAATTATTTTTACAGTTATGCAGTTTTATGAGATCATTTAAGGTACAAGGTAGAGAAGGTACAAAAAGAGAAAAACATGGGGACCATAAGGATCTTCCTATAAGCAAAATCAAAACTTTTCTAATGTCCAGTATTATGTGCCTCCTGGACAAAACACTGAAGCCCACAGTTAGTAGCAAAATTGAACAAAAAATATTATTTATTTCTTTACTTATTCTAGGCATTTTATAACAGCAAAAAAGAGAATAATTATAATAAGAAACAATATGCAACAACAAAATGTGTTGTGAATCAGGTTTGTTTCCCAATTCTACTAAATATTGATCTCAATTGAAAAAAACTTTCCAATTAATAGAATCACAGAATTGAATTCAATTTCATTTGGACCATTAAAATACATGTACATACACTGAACACATCTGACTTGAATATGTTTTATTGAAAATGATGAATTCCTTCTTGGTGCTGATTCAGTTTGTTGAATTGATTCAAAAGTCCAAAGCTATCAGATTCAAACCACATCAATTATGAATATTAAAAATTAAGCAGGCAGAGGAGCCCATCACTTGGCTGAAAAGAAAACATGCACTATTCAAGGTATCAAAAAATCATGATAATGGCCATTACTGTAGGACTATTTTTAAATGTGCAGCTCATGTGTGGAGCATATGAAAGAGGGGTGAGTTTTCAATCATGCAGTCATAGCTGCCATCATCCCCTTGGACACTCATGCATATTCTGTACCAACTAAGAACAGTTAAGAAATTTCATACTACTTGACAGTAGTAGTAGTAGTGTATACCTTTTTTTAATGAAAATTATCAGCACTTTTGATCAGTGACGTCATCAAAGTAAACAAACCCATGTGTTGATTACGTCAGCAGGGCATGGCCCTAAGAGGAAGTGACGTGCTCAGCCCCCACCCTCCGGATATGACGTGCATAACCCCCTCCCCGGATGTGATGTGCATAATCCACCCCCACGTGGTACAGGGCTCACAAGGTCATAACCCTAGTCAGATATGACGTGTTGGCCTAATCCCATCAAGATAAGCTTGAGCGGCTTCCGGTTTTGGATTACGGCACGCGCAGTCGCACGGAGAGAGCCGTCTCTCCTACCGGCTGCTTTCCCTCCGCCGGTAGACCCTTAACCGGGTCGAAAGTCGCCCCGTAGAGGCGACCACTGCTTGAGGAGGCCCCTGCTTGACTGGGGAAGGGCGGCAGCTCTCCTTAGTTCGAGCTATCTCCTTAGGGCCGTCAGAGGAAAAGATCGGCCAGCAAAATGGACGATCACTTCGCCGCACCAGCTGAAAGCCAGAAGAACAACTAAGCGTAAAGAACCCCCGTGGAGAATCCGGGTGAGACCTTTCCTACCCCTTTTTCCCCTAATTACTCTCCTGTCAAAAGCTTTTGTGTTTGAATTACTTCCCTGCTGTGAGGGAGCAGCGTTTGGGCATTCGGGAAAAACAGCTTTGGAAAAAAAAAAAACAGTTAATTTTTATGGACTATTTAAATTTTGGAATACTGAGGGGACCTGAAAACATTTTATTCTTGATTATTATTGTTATAACTACGCATCTATTACTTTGGAGAGGCCTTTCTTCATCTTTTTCAACACGAAAAATAAAAAATCTATTAATTTGGAAAGAAAAAAAAAGATTTTATGGTCTGCTGAGGACATCTTGTGTCGAAAAGTGGTACTGCAACTGTATATTTTTTTTATGGCTGGGAATGGCTATGACCTTCAAAAGATGATAAGCATAAGATAACTGAAACAGCTGGTCTATTGAAAATTGGAGGTGAACATTTGTTTGATTTCTACGAAATAGAGCCTTCTCTAAAAGATTAAAAAATCTTTCTACTACTGATATGGAACCTAACACACAGCTGGACTATGAGCTCATATTGGAAAAAATTCTGGAAGCCACAGAGGATATGAACTCTTACTTTCAAACTTTGACAGATCAAATCATAGACCGAAAGACAGCGCAGAAGAAGCAGATTGGCGCCAAAGACATTAGTGAACAATATGTACAACCTAAAGAGGAACCACGTCAACAACTCAACTATGAAACTACACTGAGAGAAACTGTGGAAACCAAAGAACAAATTAACTTTATACAACTCCAAACGCAATCTATGGAGAAGCCTGATGATCAAAGAATAACTTTAACGGAGATGTCTGAAGCATTAACTTCAACAGAGACTGACACTCAGATACAAGTTATTGAAAATTGTGATAAGGTGGATAAACAACTGGCAAATATAACATGGAATAAAACGGCTTTTATCATCCAAAGGCTACTAGAAGAAAGGAAAGAGAACTTTGACCAATTTGAAGCATTAAAGAATATGGACCTTTTAATATTGTGGTTTGATGATGCAGGAATTTTATTATGGAAACCGTTATGGCACAGAAAGAAACCTAGAGTTAGATTTAAAAATGTATTTTAAAGTTTTATTTAATGGGTTTAAAAAGGCTTTGATTTTTTGACTGAGTTAATAACTAATGGAGCACGTGAAATTTCTAAGAGGATACCCTTTGTAACAATACTTTGTTTTAGATATGATAATTACTGGAGAGGTAAACTTTATTTACTGGTTTAAAAAGATTTTCATAGATATAGATGAATTGATAGAATATATACTTAAATTAGATAGAAATCTATTTGTTGGTTTGATATTTTTACTCTAAATAAGATAATTATTTTGAAATAGAAGGAGAATAAGAGGGATGGGTGACAAGAGAAGAAATGGTATTAATGAAGAAAATATAAGAATATTACTGCGGGAATAATATACCAGATATAATTACTATGTAAAAAAAAAAGGACACCCGAAGTGTTAATAATATGTCTATCTAAGGCCAATTGGAATATGGTAATTGTAAGTTAGTAAAGCTTAAAAACAGGACCTGGATCTTTAGAATTGAAATGTGAGTGATATTTGATAGGATTGTTTGAAGCTTATATAGAAATGTATTAATTTGAATATGCAAGACTAAATGAGGGAATTAGAGAGGGAATTTTAAATGAATTGATTTGGGCTATATATTTGTGATTGTTTTTCTTTTTTTTGGATGTTCAATATACCCACCTCCACGGTGGTTCCTAAGCACTCTGATGTAACCCTTTTACCCCTATAAAAATCTAATAAAATATATTTAAAAAAAAAAAAAAAAAAGATAAGCTTGAGCAACCCTAACAGCCCTATTTTCAGATAAGGCGTGTTGAACCTAACCCCCATCAAGAAAGATGTGGCAGTCAAGCCTCTGGGGACATGATTAGCTTAACCCTAGATTAATTCTATGGTCATTCAAAACCAAAAAAGCTAAGTAAAGTGAATAATTAACAGAGGCCTGTGTTTTTGGGAAACAAGCCCTATTTTTGGGAGCTGTGAAATAAAAAAAATGCTTTTTATTTCTAATCATTCTGCCCTAATGATGATTTTAATTTTTTGTGGAGTTTTAAAAATCAGTGCCTCAAAAGCTGGGAAAAAAGGAGCCCCTAAAAGGTAGCCAGGGCCTGCATTTAAACCCCCTTTTTTCTAAAAAGGTATTTATTTCTAGGCGGTTTTAAAATCATTTTCTCGAATGCAGGGGAAAAACAAACAAACCACAGCCCTTTTAAAACCTGGTTTTTACTTTTGTAAAAATCTAAAGACACATATTTTGCCAATTGCACCCTCAAACCCCCATGTACACGTAACCGTTCGAAGCACGGCCTTAATAAAATTTATTCTGCCCCCCTACAACAAAAGGAATATTAACAGGAATTAAAATGCTCACAAGAGGCAAGCAGCCAGGCAAGTAGAGGTTTAAACCTTGTTCAGGCATGTCAGGACAGCGATTCGTGTTTGTGTCTACTAGTAAAAAATGGGGAGTTAGGCCTTGTTTGGGACATGCCCAGGTATGTCATACCCCCCCTCCCCCCGTGATTCTGGGCATGCGTAATGCTCAAGGACGTGTCATTGCAAGGGGCAGGGGAGTTTGTGCGGGCAGACCTGAACAGCTAGCGATTTAATTCCAGCAGTCTTTTGAAGATGGCAAATACTGATGGAGATTTGTTTGATGTAAATTTGACCCCCAAACCTCCCAAGCGTGGGCGTAGAATAAGAAAAGGACCTGAGCTATATGGCTTCATTGAAGAGAACAAACTTATAAAACCTTGTTATTGCAGGTTCTGCAAAACATCAAATGGTAAGTAAATCTAAACATTAAGAAAACAGTATTTTGATTAGTTTAAACAGCTAGCCTAATTCTACCTTATTTCCTGCTTTAGAAATGGTGGAGCCTCAAAATGTCAGCATGTCTCAGATTCTGAAAGCATGTATCATTAAAATATTACACCACTGCTTAACGGGATGTCTACAAGCAGATGATGATGATCATGTGGATGGTATCAGTGAAACAGAGCTTATTAACAGCTTATGCTTTAGACTGTCTATGCCTCATGTTGTCTGGATCATCATCAATATTTCTGACAAAGTGAATAACTTATATTTCACCCAGGATTCACTTGGTGAGCTCAAGACATTCATACAGCGTATCGAGAAGAACAGTAAACCACTGTCATTAATGTCAAAGATCGAAGCTGAATTCCCATTGTCTCTGAAGAGGTTCATATGCCAGAATGTAACAGAAATTAATTACAAGAAACTGTTAACGCTATGAAACTTATAATAAAATGTGCTTTACAAATCACATGGAAGATGTATTATGTTTTTTCTTTTGCTGACCCCTGTTTAACCTTGTCAGATGTTAAACACAGAGATACAATTTAATCAAAGCTCATGTGATATTATTCAATTGGGATTTCCTGATAAGGAGGGGCTGGCCAGTTTTGCAAAAGGGGTGAAGAACTCATCAACTCTGATGTGATTAGTTTGTAACATCACCTACTATTCAAATGCCGCTTCCTAGGTAGTTAAGGGTGGCCAGTTTTGCAAAAGGTGTGAAGAACACACCTCCTCTGATGTGATTATTTTGTGACATCACCAACATGTATAAAAGCAGGGCCCATACTGGTCCTGTCACGTCCTGACACGTTTGCTGGTTTCTGGCATACCCATACCTCTGGAGCCATTTGATCTGCTAAGAAGACCCTTTTCAGAATGGAACCAACTATTGTAAGTAGTTTTATGCCTAATTTTTTAAACACTTAGATGCAAAATGGAGCTTATAACATTCTTGTCTGCTTGCTTGTTTGATTGATTGTTTTCTTTCACTAGATTGAATTGACAGACTCAGAATGTTTGAGGGTATATGAAGGTATTTGTCTTTCATACTTTCATACATTTAGATTCTTATAAACATTTCTGCAACAATTCTGACCATTGGGTTTTTTTCTTTTCCTTCAGAATGGGAGGACGAGCAGCCATTTGTGGACCTTGCAATTCCCCCAGAACAACAATTGACAGACTCAGAATGTTTGAGGGTATATGAAGGTATTTGTCTTTCATACTTTCATACATTTAGATTCTTATAAACATTTCTGCAACAATTCTAACCATTGGGGTTTTTCTTTTCCTTCAGAATGGGAGGACGAGCAGCCATTTGTGGACCTTGCAATTCCCCCAGAGCTCCAAGGGGCCCAGCATGACATGAGCCCTCAGCCTACCACAAGCCACACAACATGAATGCTGTTAGGAGGTATAATATCTAGCATTTTATCCAACTACAAAACCATTAGTATTATTTTTTAGAAACTAAAAGAGGGTTGGTATTACATTATTAGGAATGTTGGTGATAGCCTTTTGTTTGTTTGTTTGTTTAACCAGAGCCGGCCTGCAAAAAAGCAAAAATGCATGGAGGCGGACTTCCTGCATCCCCAGCAGACAGTGATAGTTGTGATGTTATGTCTGTGTCTCAACCAGAAGAAGAGATATGTCATTCTACGCCACAGCTACAAGCCCCTAACTCTGCAAACACTCAGAATATGAACGATGTTTATCTGGATATGGTGCAGGCATGGGAGAAGCCTATCCGAAATTTCAGGGCTGTGGAATACTATCATCGTTATAGATTTGTTAATCTTGACCGAATCCGGTCTTTTGTAGATGCTATAGAGGCTATTCATAATACGATACAGACTCTTTTGAATAATGTTGCTAGGGACATAGGTCCAAACGATTTTGTTCAACTCTGGTTGGATGCAGAGGGGTTAAATCAACCTCTCTTTTCTCTTAGGAGGTGTGTGAATGATTTAAATGCTGATGATTTTCTGACCAGTGTTGAAAATCTGCTTCAAAGTAAGGCAGAGATATTGTTGGGGAGTAATTTACAATTAGTGGTTACCGTCGTGAAGAACAAGGGGGGGGAGGGCTTAGGAAGTTAAACACTGTGCTGCTCAGCAGAGTACTGGAGAAAAAAAGACAGCACCTAGTAGATTTTAATGTGGGAGGTGAATTTCTGTGTTTTGCTAGCTGTTTGCTGTGGCTGATTGGTGTGGATGTTAGAAATCAAGAAATTATTACCAGGGCCAGGGAACTTCACAGCAGACTGGGTGTTTCCACAGAAAACAGGATTGATTTTTCTCAGATACACCTCTTTGAAGAAGCTTTAAGGGTCACTATAAAAATCTTGTTTTATATGCAGGACGGGTGGAGGTTTTTTGTCACAGGTAGTCCCCAGCAAGAAAAAATAGTATTTATATTGTTACACGACAAGCATTACTATGGCATCAAAAATATCAAGGGCTTCCTGGGTGAACGCTATTTCTGTAAATTGTGCCACACACCTTACCACCACAAATTTAATCATGGCTGTCAATATATCTGTAGAGCATGCCTCAGGCAAGAATGTCAGTGGGTGGAGGAGGAGAAGACGCGCTGCTGTAGGTGCAAAGAGCTTTGCCGGTCTAAGGTGTGTCTATGGACACAACTCGCTATGGAGGGAAAAGTTGACTGTAAGAATAAAAAATATTGTGAAACGTGTGGGGTTTATGTCTTTAAACCCCACAAAAAGTGCAGGGGAACCAAGTGTGGACAATGCTCTGAGAAGGTTGAAAGCTTGGAAGGGCATTTATGTTTTCTAAAATCGTTGTGCCGACCACGAATTGGCGAAAGATATATCATTTATGATTTTGAATGCTGTCAAGAGACAGGCACCCATATACCTAATTATGTCTGCGCCAGGGATATGTTGAAGGATTGGTATGATAAAGATGTTGTGAGGTGGGATTGTTATGGTGTTAGATGCCTGGAGCAGTTTGTAAAGAAATTTATAAATCTTGAGTTTAAAGGATGTACTTTTATAGCTCACAACTCCAAAAGTTATGACGGGTACCTAGTACTGAGGCAGCTGATCCGTGAAAAGGTTAGGGTTCAACTTATAAGTCAGGGAGGGAAACTGCTGTGTATCACCTTACCGGATTATAAGATTCGGTTTATTGATAACCTCTCATTTTTGCCCCTTAAATTAAGCAAATTACCCAAAGCTATGGGGTTTCAAGGCAGCAAAGGATATTTCCCCCACTTGTTCAATACAATGGCCAATCGAGACTATGTGGGACCACTCCCTGAAACCAAGTATTACAGCCCTGAAACCATGATGCCCGGGGAGAGAGAAGAATTCATGAAATGGCACACTTATTTTACAGTAAGGCAAGCATGTCTGCATGCATTGGTGACGGTTACAGGTTCCAAGCCCCCTTCCCACCTTTATAGTTTTTACAAACAGCTTTACCATTTGATCATTTTTAATATCGGCATTGGAGTACATCTTTAAAATATTTTCATAGGCCACTCCTTTAGACCGGTTCAGTAGAAAAAACGCACAGTGTTGCCCGCAGGTCACAGCGCTGGGGTGCTGCAGTTGACATTGGTGAAATGTATACCTCTCAGCTTGCTGCTCTAAAAACATCACTATGGAGTCAGGAAAGTCAGGGCTATCCGGCGGCCTTCCATAAGAATCAAAAAATTCGCCATATCCGGGAGATGGGAAGTAGAAGGCCAGCCAGTGTTCACCAGGCAGAGTGTGAGGGTGGGTATTTACAATTAATCCAAAAGGTCTTTTGGAGATTTGTCTCTGGGGTAGCAGGTCACAAGGGTAGACCCCTAGAAAGGCAGTATTTCCAGAGAACAAGTGGAGGAGCTGCAGTGTGTCCATACTCACATATAATCAAAAAGCACATTCCTTGTGTGACTTATTTCAATAAGGTTTTCAAAGATTGCATAGAGAATCATGTTGACGGTGTTGGGGAGGGGTTGTGCAAATCTAATTTCGGCTCTGAGGTTACCGTTCCTGATCAAAGAATAGTGCTCAGAGCACCCCTGATCAGGACTCAAGTCAAAACAATACAAAGTATACCCTCGGTTAAACTCTTCCCGGTTGATTAACAGCGGCCTGTCTTTCATGCCTTTGCCTGTGGCTTGCACCATCTGCATGTACTCTCTCACAAAAAGACCGTGCTCATAATCAGGCTGAAGAGGCTTTGTGGGGATCTGCTTGCCATCACAATGCAGGGCGCAAAAATTGACATTGCAGTGTTGAAAATTGAACGGGTTTCTTTCATAATCCCCACTAAAAGATGCATTGTCCACAAACCCAATCACTAATTGTTTAGGTAGCTGCCCCAGAAATAGATTTTCCTGATTACACACAAGGCTACCTGCAGGAATGCTGTAAACCTTCATCCCCACTCGATCAATGGGGTATTTGGCATTGGAGGTGAGCAAAGCTTCTGCATGGCCAAGGCGCACTCCCGGGGCTACTTTTACACGTTTTACAAAGAGAGAAGCTGCCAGGAGCTGCACTTTGTAATTCTCATTGCCATCCTTCATCACGCAAAATTCATTTCTGCTTCTTGTGAGTTTGACTTTCACATCAACGCCGTTAATTAGCAGTCTGTCTTGAAAAAATAGATCGCTATGCAGAGGCCCTAGCAGGTCCCATTTACGACTACCGGCCGTGTGTCTTGCTCTCGCTTTGAAACCTGAGTTCCCAGCGGCTGTCAGTAGAGTACTCTCCATGAGGTCCGAGTCATCTTTGTAAAAACCTCCAGCTGTAAATTGGGTACCCAGCGCATCACTACCAAAATTCAGAATCAGTTCAATCACGGCCCGATAAGAATAGCAATGATGACTCTGTGTAATGAGCCGATCTCCCAAGGTAACATCCAGCTGGTTAAACAGTGATGCTATGGGGTAGTTGGTCAGGGCCACCCTTGCCCCATCATCAATATCCGTCCTGTCAGCCTTTACAATCTTGCAACTCACATACAGCAGGGTGTTGTTTAAATCCATGTAATGCTCACCATGCCCCGTGATAAAAAATTCCAGGGGCGCGTTGGGTGTTAGCGCTGATAAAGGAGGGATCTCGACATAGGTACTGTTTTCAATACTGGTCTGTGTAGGCGCCAGTTGAAAAAGATCCAGTTCTGATTTAACACATTCCTCTGAAGCAGAATGAATAAATGACATATTGTATTAGAATATGTCTTCCTTGTCACAGGGCTTCCTCTTCTGCGCACGTCTCCTCTTGGTATGACGGGTCTTTTTCACAAGTCTTCTCTTTTTAAATGGAATAGGCGGGCCCGATGCGTAATTTTTCCTGGCTATGAACATCCCTGATCCATCCTGCCCCCTCTCAACAACACGGGATACAAGATGCCCCGCAACATCTCTGGCAATGTTTTTGGCAGCAGATTTGACATGCGGCTTAATGATTTCTAATCCACGCCTCAAAAAAGGCATTGCTTTTCAAAAAAGTCCACGGAACAGACCCCCTAAACCTGTCCCGTACATAATGGGGGCTCCTCGGAAGCCTGGAAGGCCGCCACCGGCTTGTGCCCTGTAGTAAGCCATGTAGTCTTGAGGGTCCCCATGCTCCTTGATTACAACCATCCTTCACTTTTCCGAGGTCTAAAATGAAGCTTGACAATCACCTTCCCGTGATAAAAATGCACATTTTTGTCCTGGTCGGTTTTGATTTCTATAGTAACGGTATCGATGTGATGTTTGCTGACCGGTACATAATGTGGACGGTCATAGGTCATTGTGACAAAATCATTGTCTTGCCCTCGCACAGGCACACAGCGCAGTAACGGCACATAGAAGTCACTCACTATCTGGAGCTCTACAATGTCTGTGTAAACATATAAGGTGCTGAATCCAGGGAACATACCTAACAGATGTCCAAGTTCTCCGCTAACTAGAATGGTATGTGGTTCATCCCCTTTAAGATTAATTTTTCGACCCACTGAATCATAATGTAGGGTTGTCTTAGGTCCATCCTTGGCATTTGATATAACCTTGTTCATATTTTCTAACAGTTGTTGGAGGCTGCTATAGTACCCGCTTCTCAAAGAAAAATGCCAACTCTTACTCTCATTAGCAATTTCAAAATATCCAGGAGAAGTTAATGTGTGCCAACTATGCGGATACTGTATCTCTGCTAGCCCTACTTCCCATGACCCTGGAAGATCCAACGATCTGGCTAACCGAATAGTAAAATTAGAATTTTTGTTTTGGGGGAAAATTGCTGCTGATGCGTTGCTGGGAAGGGTGATGTAAAACTCCGCCATATCAAAGATGTTGTACTTTAGTCTCCTTAATCCAACTGTTGAACTTCTCTGGCCATCCAGTCCATTTGACTAGAAACTCTCTCTGTCTCCCCTGCCCTCTTTTTTGGATAATTTTCTCTATTCTGTATATGCGCTGTTGGTCAGCAGGAACCTTTTGGAGCTCCTCAAAGTAAAAAGCCCCCTTTACAGGGTCACCTGTGTAATCATTTAATCTATACACCACTCTTTCCCCCCTTGTCTCCAGTTCTTTGACGATGAATATCTCATCCGTATAGGTTTGCAGATAGTCCTTTTCAAACTTACCCTTCAGTCTGGATACCCTGACATGATCTCCCATCTTAAGACATTTTTTCTTTCTTTTACTTTTTAAAGCTACCCCATAAAGCCTCATCCACACATCCCTTTCGTTAGACAAATTTACGGTGTTAGGAACAGCCCCGATACTACGATGGTAAGTGTTATTGTACCCCTGAAGAGTATCTGCCAAAATGTCCACATACCGATGGGTATTTCTAGCTGTGAAATATCTCCAGAGTTTGTTTTTTAGGGTTCTATTAAACCTCTCTATAACGGCTGCTTTAGTTTCACTATGGGTGACAAAATGATGAATGCCATAACGTGCTAAAAGTTTCTTCAGCAGAATATTCAAGAACTCTTTACCTGCATGTGTCTGTATTTTTCGGGGTGCGCGTCCTGTTTCAAAGATATTCTGGAAGGCGGATGTAACTTCCCTCCCTGATTTATCAGATAAAGGGGAGGCCCAGGCATATTTAGATAACACATCGATAACTGCTAAGATGTACTTTTTTCCATGGTTCTCCTTAGAAAATTTGGAGACATCTATGAGGTCAGCCTGCCATTGATGATCTAAGCCAGACACTACTGTTTTATTTCTAGGGAAATTAATTCTTGCAGGTTTATGAAGCGTATAAGCGTCTTGCCCTGACAGCCACGTCTTGACTTGCTTCATGGTCAGATTTTTATCATGTTTTCTAGCTTCCTGAAAAAGGGTATTCACACCTCCATAACTCCCTACACATCCTGGTGTATAATAAATAGGCTTAGAAACTTTTCATGCATTATACTGAAAGACCACTGACAAAATGGTCAAGCGTTGACGTTAACATAGTCTTTTATTGGTTATACAGAGTTCAGGGGGGTTGGCACCACCATCAGAAAAATATCCCTCATCACCACTATCAGAATCAGAAGATAAAGGGGCATAACATGCTATTTTACAATACATTGACCCGCCTGTACCCCACAAATCATGTCCGCAGTCGCAAGCAAACCAGTCTTTACACAAATTGCAGCTCTTTAACTCACAGGGTAGATAGCATGGTCTCTGGGATAGTTCAGAATCCCTGTTATAATCTAAATCAGAAAAATCTGCAGAAGCATTGTGACCACGGCTATTACCACAGGAATATAAAATCGGGATGTCTTGAAGTGTTTGCTGTCTAGGTGTTATTAATTCGGAGTCTGCAAAATATAAAGCACATCCTGTTAGTGTGCTATCCATTCCAGCAGCATTTACATTATCATAAATAAAAAGATATTTACTTACCATTGCTGGGAGATAATGTAGCATCATTCACCATTTCACAGGCTGTCCGGTAAGCACTCTGCACCTCATCGTTAAAGTTACAACACGCCATGCTACAGCCATGCAAAATGGGTCTGAATAAAAAATTTTCTTTATCATAACCCCTGCAACAGATTTTGTTGCATTCTGCCGGTTGTGGCCTTGTGTCAGAGCGTGCAACGCTAGCTTCTGCTGTTGTTTTAAAAACAGTTTTGGAATCAGAGGTTGCCATCTTCAAAAGACTGCTGGAATTAAATCGCTAGCTGTTCAGGTCTGCCCGCACAAACTCCCCTGCCCCTTGCAATGACACGTCCTTGAGCATTACGCATGCCCAGAATCACGGGGGGAGGGGGGTATGACATGCCTGGGCATGTCCCAAACAAGGCCTAACTCCCCTTTTTTTTACTAGTAGACACAAACACGAATCGCTGTCCTGACATGCCTGAACAAGGTTTAAACATCTACTTGCCGCCTGGCTGCTTGCCTCTTGTGAGCATTTTAATTCCTGTTAATATTCCTTTTGTTGTAGGGGGGCAGAATAAATTTTATTAAGGCCGTGCTTCGAACGGTTACGTGTACATGGGGGTTTGAGGGTGCAATTGGCAAAATATGTGTCTTTAGATTTTTACAAAAGTAAAAACCAGGTTTTAAAAGGTCTGTGGTTTGTTTGTTTTTCCCCTGCATTCGAGGAAATGATTTTAAAACCGCCTAGAAATAAATACCTTTTTAGAAAAAAGGGGGTTTAAATGCAGGCCCTGGCTACCTTTAGGGGCTCCTTTTTTCCCAGCTTTTGAGGCACTGATTTTTAAAACTCCACAAAAAATTAAAATCATCATTAGGGTAGAATGATTAGAAATAAAAAGCATTTTTTTATTTCACAGCTCCCAAAAGTAGGGCTTGTTTCCCCAAAACACAGGCCTCTGTTAATTATTCACTTTACTTAGCTTTTTTTGGTTTTGAATGACCATAGAATTAATCTAGGGTTAAGCTAATCATGTCCCCAATGTCCCCAGAGGCTTGACTGCCACATCTTTCTTGATGGGGGTTAGGTTCAACGCGCCTTATCTGAAAATAGGGCTGTTAGGTTTGCTCAAGCTTATCTTGATGGGCTTAGGCCAACACGTCATATCCGACTAGGGTTATGACCTTGTGAGCCCTGCACCACGTGGGGGTGGATTATGCACATCACATCCGGGGAGGGGGTTATGCACGTCATATCTGGAGGGTGGGGGCTGAGCACGTCACTTCCTCTTAGGGCCATGCCCTGCTGACGTAATCAACACGTGGGTTTGTTTACTTTGATGACGTCACTGATCAAAAGTGCTGATAATTTTCATTAAAAAAAGGTATACACTACTACTACTACTCTTGACTAAATTGACCTGTTTAATTAGGTAGGAAAAACAATTTAATAAAAGACTGGAAACCCTTTATGGATTTTTGCTGAAATGAACTGAAATGAAAAATGAACTGAGGATTTATTTATTTATTTAAAACATTTATATAGCTGTCCGTCTTGAAAGGCTCAAACCCTGGGGCACCCCACATTGTAGAGACCTAGGGTTCAACCTATTTTTCTTCTACCAAAACTGACTACAGGAAGGTGGAGAGCCACCCCAATCCCAATCCCTCAAACATTGACAAGTATGACCAATGTCATTTCAGTGCTATGCCCATCCTGAATCCAGATGTGAAAAGCATCCAGATAATCTGCTTCATCCATGACCCTTTGTAGCTGTGTGTAGTTGTTAAGCTATCTTCTCAACAACCTTCCCTAAAAAGGAAAGATTTGAGACTTGATAAAAGTTGTCTAATACTATGTTGTCCAAGGAAGGCAGGCAGTACCAATCCTTCTCTCAAAGAGGCATTAATCACTGCCTAATCACAAACCACATGCCACCTCCCAGGAAGCCTTAACCAGCCAGGGAGAGGCATGGATCCAGAACACAGGTGTCTAAGATCATAGCCCAAGCCTTTGTCTCTTCCTCAAGATCCACTAGCTCAAACTTTTCCCAGGCAACAAGGCTCAAATGTGTCTCCATTATCTCCAAGAAATCTGCCTAGTTGGAGTCCAACTCTCTGAGTAAAGTCAAGTGACTTTATCCAAACAGATGCCAAAATGTTCTTCACATGGAAATCTCCCCCACTTCTTTTTTATCCAGAAGGGGCCTGGTTACCCAAAACAGGCTGTTGGTTGGCTACCTGCAAATGCAATAAGGGACAAGAAGTAATTACACTTTGCCATTCTTGTCGCCACAAGGTAGCACGTTTTATCTGTGTTTGGTCAGCCTACTCTTTGTCTTCCTCCAGTGGTGTCTCTTACGGTGTTCCATCTTTCTGAGTTGCTTGGTGAACCATGGGACTCTGTGAAATCCACATACACAGAGAGTCTGTACAGGTGTGATTCAGCCCATGTGTCCCTGTACCTGTTCTTTCCAAGTTGTAATAAGGAGCTCTGCCCAGCCATGTAACAAAATTTCAGTAAAAAACCCCAAGTACCTTCTGAAACTGCACTGACTCCATCAGGTGCCTGGGAAGAGTCAATGGAATAGCTTCTACCTCCTTGTGGTGGGAAGTGGCTGTGGAGAATTCTAGGGTCTGTCCATGCCAACCATTTTCATGAATTATTTGCAAATCCTAAATTATTTTGTTTTGCATAGATCATTTTTACTTCCATTTCTCATATTGTAAACTTCAACAATTATTTCATTTGTTGTAAAATAGTTCTTTTTATCGGGGATTTCTTTAATTCTTCTTCCTTGTTCATTTTTATGTCCTCTAAAATTGTTTGTGTTTTCTCTTGTCGCTCTCATTTTTTTGAGCCTGCTATTATGTTATATAAAATACTGTATGTCCTTATAAAAGTATTCCAAACCATTCTTATGTTTGTACCTTTATTAAGACTGTTACCAAAACATTCTTTCAATTTCTTTTGCAATCTTCCATTACTGTTTCTTTCTATAACAAGACCTCATTTAACCTCTATCTGAAGTAAATGGTTTCCCCTTTAAATGCTAAAGTCACTGGGTTTTCAACTGAAAAGGATTTTGGCAGTTGTATCTCTTCTTAGATATCTAAAATATACCAATTCTTGAGAAAGATCTATTTTTCCCAGAAAAATAACTATATTATTTTGACTTTTTTTCTGAAAAAATAGATCCTTTTTCAAGCACTGATATTTTGGAATTCTAAGAATTTATATATCTAAACACGTTTTATATTTTATATCTCTGTGTATCTACAAACTTTGAAATGTTATGTAAAAAATCTTTTTGGCAATTTACCTTGTGTTATTTTAAAATCTTTCTCAGAAGTTCTATCTTTTTTGTGGACAGATTAGTTCATTCCACTATCCTATAAAACACCAATTTTCATATGGTGAGTCCATTAAATTTATCCACTAATTTATCCACTTTAAAGTATGCATATTAAGGAAGTTAATTAAAAAGATGTATTAGAAAGTTTTGATTTCAGAAATGTTTCTAAAGAAAAGTTTAGTGTTTTAAAATGGATAAAAAAACATTTTTCCCTTTAAGATTAAAGATTCTGAAAGAATACACTGAATTTTGTTAATATAAATGGTGATATTTATAAAAATTATTAAGTGCAAATAGAAATATATATTATTTCCACAGCAAGGAAGATAGAGCAGCAATGGTTAAATTGATTATTTTATTCAAAGAGGAGAATATATTTAATTATGTTTTTATTTGGATATCACTTTTGGATTTTGTCCTTGTGATGAAAAAAATGAAACTTTGACTTTGATTTTGCCGATTAGATAGATTTGTTGTTATAGAAATGGCTAGTTATATACTAATGTGTAAAAGTAAGAAGTTGAGGCTGGAATATTGTTATATTGTACTGTGTTAAAAACAGTCGGAAGTCAATATTTTTTTTCTTTCTTCCCTTGTACCTCATATTTTCTTTCCCCCTCTTTTTTCCTTCCCTCAATTTCCTATTTTTATTTTTCTTTGTATTTTATATATTGATAAAATAATAAAAGTCATTAAATGAGAAACATGATTAAAACAATGACAGTTTGGTAAAACTTAGTGTCCTTTAAAAGGCTGTACTTGCCTATGTGAGCAAACTGTTTCTTTTTTAACTGACTGTCTTGACCCCTTGACCCCCTCTCACTCATGAATAAACCACAAGATTTCCATCCAGGGTTTCCTAAGAGGAGCAGCAATCCAGGATGCAGGTGGCTGATCTCTTGGTCTTTCTATTATCCAAATGGAGACTAGAAGTCACCCAGTGGTGGGATTCAAATATGTGAACAACCAGTTCTCTGTGTGGATGCTGCTTCCAGAAGTCCATTCTGGGCCTGGGCAACAAAAAATTAGCTATCGGTTCTGCCGAACTGGTGCGAACTGGCTGAATCCCAGCCCTCGCCACCATTCCCTGCTCAGTGTCATTTCTGCTTCTTTGGAGATGTCTAGTCTATCATAGAACCTTACCCAGAAACTGATAACTGTTTGATTCTCAAGAGAATCTTTAATACTTAAATCAAAATTCTTGTGCCTTATTGAACAAGGCTCTGATCTTAGTGAGCTACAACAGCATTTCCTTTTGAAATAGGAAGAAAGGTTTAAGTATGTGTTACTATCAGATGTTTTCATGCTGCTTTGCCAGCTGGAGATATTTAGAGGTCACTCAATATGAAGGAGGTCACTGTACATCTTTCAGAAAAAAACTGTTAAATGTGGCAGACAGGTGCTTGAGTAACAAAATATTCAAATTATTTAAATCTGTCAACTCATGTTTACATTGGTACTCCCACAGAGAAATGTCAGAGTTCTTCTTTAAATGATGAATTTCAGAGTTAGTACTAGTACTTGGAGGTTAGAAATAATAATGATGTTAGCATACAAACATTCCTATTTTGCATTATATATCCATAGTATATATTTTACCTTGGGAAGAAGGCATTGATGATGAGGAAACTACAGCAATGATTTTCCTGTCTTTTCCCCGGAGATCAAGCGGAAACAAATGAAGTTTTTATTATTTTATGAAGCAGTGAGGTTTAGTGAAGAAACAGTCTCTTCACTTATTTACATAAACCCAATGTATATAGGCAATAGGGATACAAATTCAACCACAAACCTGTAGGGACATGCTACTTTTGGGGGGTGTATCGGCACCCTTGATGTTGGGACAAGTGATGTTACATGTATCATGACTTCGTTGAGTCTGATATACCAGACACAGAGCTCATCATTTGGATCATTTTTGTGCTGGTGTCATAACCCATGTGACATATTTATAGCTTGTTCAGGATACCCATGTTTGGATGTTTTTTTAAATCAGTACAGGGATCTAAAAAGATCTATACAATAACAAAAATTATAGCAGACTCATTTTTTTTCAAAGATCATCTCCATCCTATTCTATAAGACTATCCACATTTAAAATTTGAAGGAATATCAAAAATTATATGCCTTCTTGAACATTTATATTGCAATATCAAATATATATGGCTCATGGCTACTGCTAGGAAAGAACTATTCTTTGTTCTGAAAGAAATTTTGTCTAATTTTTCTTTTTTGAACCTATATGTGAACTGAAATTTCATTATCTTTGAAATTCATTTCTCCAAATTTTAAAATATATTTTGCCAGTAACATATTTTCACATTAAGCAAAATTGGAAACAAAAATAAGCAATTTGAAAAAAAATGTGCACAAGGAAACTTTATTTAGGAAGCTCTTAACTGATTGATTATGTGCCATCAAGTCAGTGTTGACTCTTAGCAACCACATGAATAGATATTTCTCCATAATGATCTGTTCTTTTTTCTGGTCTTTCAGTTCTTCTAATGTGTACCCATAGCCAGTATAACTCAGTCCATCTACCTTGTTATTAATCATCCTCTTCTTCTTTTTCTTCTTACTTTTCCCAGCATTAGAATCTTTCCTAGAGAAGTAAATCTTGCATAATGTGTCCAAAGTAGGATAATTTGAACTTGGTCACTTATGCCTCTACTGAGAACTCTGGTTTCATTTGTTCAATGTTCCATTTGTTTGTTTTCTTAAACTGAACAATCTGAAATTAGCATGGAAAAGATAAGAAATTGAAACAAACTGAAATTGGTGTATTTGTCTATCTCTATTTTTACTATGTTCTTAAAGCTGACAAAAAATCTTATTTGCTTGAAATAAATTATACAGTCGCTCTGTGTGTGTGTGTGTGTGTGTGTGTGTGTGTGTGTGTGTGAGAGAGAGAGAGAGAGAGAGAGAGAGAGAGAGAGAGAGAGAGAGGAGAGGAGAGGGAGAAAATTCTGTGATTTAGTAATTATTCAAAGAAATAAGAGAAAAGCTTCAAATCCCCAGTGACCCATTTCATGACCTTGGTTATGTCTAAAGTAGTTTTCCTTCTCCCTCCAAAACAAATTTGTGTTCATATACTTTTGGGTTTTATTGTTTTGTTATTCTAAACTTTCCCAGTCCTACTGCTAACATGGGCCATTCCTAGTCTGGATAAGTAAAGAGAAACAAATTTAGAAAGAAAAATAAAACATAAAAAAAAGGTTAGGGAGAAGTTCAAAAAGCTAGGAAGGGATGTTGTAAAAAAGGAGGCAGTGAAATTAAATCTGGCTATAATTATCTTTGTCGCTTTTCATCTTGAGGGGAGGGGTACAGATGGGTGAACAATCAAGAAAGATGAGGCCAAGGATTTTCAAGTAATTAATTCATTGTTAAGATTGTCTCCTATTCTTCAGCTTAGGAAAAGAACTCTGATAAAAGAGGGAGGGAAGGAGAGAGAGAGAGAGAGAGAGAGAGAGAGAGAGAAAGTTATTAGCATAATTAGTCATTATTCTAGTCACAAAACAGAATAAAAGTGTGGAAAAATAATTACCACATTGCTAGTTTTCTCATTTTTTGAATATTATAACTGATGGCTGGGCTTTAGAATGAATCAGTTGAATGGTATATTGGAAAAGGTGCAGTCCTGGGAAAAATCAGAAAGGACAAGTCATAAAGAATAGTTTATTCATATGTGAGACAAACATCTCAGATAATGAAGAATTTTGACCCTCTTTGTCTAATGTGGCTCAGCCCATAAAATGTACAATCTGGCACAAGCTTGAGAAAAAAAATTGAATGTTTAGTTAAACATAATTAATATCAGAAGGGCATAGTGAAAGCATGGTGGTTCTAAGACATTAGGGAGAAAGAAAAGATTCCTCTATTTACTGATTCCCTCCCTCCAATTATACCATAATTATCTGTCAGACAGTATTATCAAATTTGGTAAAAAGCTATTCTTTTGTTTTTATTTAAGCTACCCTGTACAATTAGAAGTCAAACTAAACTTATCTTAACATGCTGCCACTGCTGCTAAACTGAAAAGGATTCCCCCACCCATTAATCTCCCAGCCCCAAATCAATGAAACTGGAAATAAAAATAAGCTTGATGCAATTTGCACCATCTTCACTGAAAATAAAATTGAGGTCATTTTAAAAAACATAATTAAAAGAAAGATATCAAACACATGTCACATATTTTGATTCATTTAGTGACAGTTTCCTAATAAAAATAGTTAATTTTCAATCAACATGGAAGTATGGAAACACTTTACCTATTGATAACAATGAATATTCTGATAAATATTCTAGAGACATCTTTTTCTTGGAGCTGAGTTTATGATTTTAAATTCACTCCGACATCTTGATCCAGATTGACTGCATTTTGGCACATTTCTTCACAAACTTATCAGCAGTATCTCTTCTTGGCAAAGAAATGAGGACACATCCTGAGAATCTTTCTATTTAGGTACACATACACAAAACTAATAATGTTTTAACATAAAACATAGTCTCAGAAGTCTCAGAAATTAAAATACTGAGATAAGTTCATGAACACTAATAACACGATGCTAATAATGAAAATTGCAGAAATATTATTTTGATACCAATAAAGTAGAATATTTGTAATTCAGGGTTGAAAAGAGGGGTCCTTGATGCTGTCTAAGCTTGGTTATTTTCTTGCAGAAGTTTCATTACCCAAACTAGGTAACATCATCCGTTGTTATTTTGATAGTTACGTCATCCAAAATATGCTGATGTGAGAATGTTATAAGTTGTTATTCCTCAGTAATGTCCATTCCCATGTGAAAGTTATATGTGGTGAAAAGACTTCTAGATAATAAATACCATGTGCTGATAATAGTGAATATATACTGAAGATTTGCCAATCAGTGAGCTATGGATTTTATCCACTTCAGTTAAGTTTTCGCTTCTGCATCAAGATCAAGTAGCTATGGGTATTTGGACTACCTAGTTCTGGGGATATTTCCAGGTAGCCATAGGTTAACATCTGAAGACTAGATCAGAAAGCGAACTTGGCAACAAATGCCATATCATTATATACAGCTTGTGTTCAGTGGACTAATATAGCTAGTTTCTAACCGTTGGATAGATAATGTTTAATACATTTCAATTTCCTCTTTAATAATTCTATGGGAATATTTGTTATATTATCCTATGAAGCTAACATTTTCTACTATTTGCTGCATTAGCAACTAGTTTTTGGGCATTCCATTTTATTAAACACACACAGCATAAAAGGATGCTGTTGCCAAATTTCCTTTCAGATTTGCTCTGAAGAAGCCAAAAGCTCAGCTAGTAAAACATCATCACATGTTCAAGTCAGGACATAGTTTGTAATTTGCATAACAAAAATATACCCATTAAATGCTTGCATATAATCTAATTTGAAACTCAGTTTCATTAAACTATAAATCAAAAAGTCCAGGAGGGCTGGTATAGGCATCTGTTCCTTACCATGATGACACCAAAAAGCTGAATCATTTGTTGGGATGTTATTACACTAGTTCTATCCTTCATATTTGTGTAGCAATTATTCAGGGGGAGGAATTTGCATTATGACATCATCACATGCATTTCATTCCATGTTGCTCTTTACCTTTCCTGCGGACACCTATGGGAAAAGCTGTGTAATCCTCTAGATCAGGGCTTTTCAACCTTTTCACAGATTGTACCACTTTTAGGACATGACAATATTTGAGTACCACCAGTGCTTAGCAAGGTGTCGAAAACGTGATGACTAAAAAAAGGGGGGGATTTTGGGTTTTACTGATTAGATTCATTTGTTGTTATAGAAATGGCTAGTGTATAATATTATGAAAAAGTAAAAAGTTGAGGTTCAATGTTAATGCTTCCTTCTACTGCAACAGAGGAAGTATGTTCTTTTCCCCTTCTCCCACTCACTTTTCCGCCCTTTTTCCTCCCCATAGTGTGTCTCCTTAGTGTGTCCTACTATTTGCTTTTGTATTTTTGTATTTTATTCTATAATCTAATAAAATATTACAAACTGTAGAAAAAAAGAAAAAAGTACCAGTTTTAATTTCTTCGATGGCTGTTCCTTTGCTGAATCACTTTCCCTTTGCACTGACAAATGTATGATGAATTTATCCATGTTTATTAATATGCACCACTATCAGCTAGTTCAGGGGTCTTCAAACTTGGCACTTTTAAGACTTGTGGACTTCAACTCCCAGAATTCCTCAGCCCTCATGGCTGGTTGAGGAATTCTGGGAGTTGAAGTCCACAGGTCTTAAAATTGCTAAGTTTGTAGACTCCTGAGCTAACTGGTTTGCCCTTCTGAGCTCTTCCACAGTGTAGTAAGAATGCACCCCCCCAATCCCTTCCCTGTACCCTTAAAGACACAGGAATCAAGTGCAAAGCAAGAAAATAAAGAAACACAAACTCCGTTTTTTTTCTCTTTAAGCTGCCTCAGGCGTGTCACGTGTCACAATGTTGCAATTCTAGAATGAAAGGCTCCGGCAATTGCGAAAAGCTTTAGCTTTAAATTAAGCCTGCTTATTTTCAAAGAAAACTTTCTAAAAGCCACAGACAGACTCAATTAAAAGGGGTAAAACTAATTACATTTGTTTAAATGGATTAAACCTTTCCTGTTGTCTTTTTTCCCCTTCCCCCACCGAAACCACGTTCTTTTATAGCCTCTCCTCTCTCCCCCCCTTTTTCTTCAGTTCACCTCCAGCTCCGAGCTGCTTCTGGAAACGCCAATCAGCTGGAGCCAATCAGCTGGAGCCCTGCCGGCTCCTGCCCAGACAGTCCTGCAGCTGCAGCTGCCTCTCCCTCAGGCTTGGCTCACTTCGACTCATTCCCCTCCCCTGCTACACTTGGCTAGCAATCACGTACCACCTGCCATGTGGCAAAGTACCACAAGTGGTACGTGTACCACCGGTTGAAAAGCCCTGCTCTAGATAATGCTTAACTATAGTTCCAAGCCTATAATTCAACAGATACTATATGTATAGTATCTCTCTATATAGTATCTCTCTATATAGTATCTCTCTATCTCTCTATCTCTCTATCTCTCTATCTCTCTATCTCTATCTCTATCTCTATCTCTATCTCTATCTCTATCTCTATCTCTATCTCTATCTCTATCTACCTCTACCTCTACCTCTACCTCTACATCTACATATCTCTCTCTCTCTCTTTCTCTCTCTCTCTATCTGTCTGTCTATCTATCTATCTATCTATCTATCTATCTATCTATCTATCTATCTATCTATCTATCTATCTATCTATCTATCTATCTATCTATCTATCTATCTATCTATCTATCTATCTATCGTTGTTGTTAGTTGTGAAGTCGTGTCTGACCCATCGCGACCCTATGGACAACATTCCTCCAGGCCTTCCTATCCTCTACCATCTTCTGGAGTCCATTTAAGCTCATGCCTGCTGCCTCAATGACTCCATCCAGCCACCTCATTCTCTGTCGTCCCCTTCTTCTATTGCCCTCAATCTTTCCCAGCATTAGGCTCTTCTCCAATGAGTCCTTCCTTCTCATTAGGTGGCCAAAGTACTTGAGTTTCAACTTCAGGATCTGGCCTTCTAAACAGCAGTCAGGGTTGATCTCCTCTAAGACTGACCGGTTTGATCGCCTTGCAGTCCAGGGGACTCGCAGGAGTCTTCTCCAGCACCATAGTTCAAAGGCCTCAATTCTTTTGCGCTCAGCCTTTCTTATGGTCCAACTTTCACAGCCATACATTGCAACTGGGAAAACCATGGCCTTGACTATACATACTTTTGTGGCAGGGTGATGTCTCTGCTTTTTAGTATGCTGTCTAGATTTGCCATAGCTTTCCTTCCCAGGAGCAAGCGTCTTTTAATTTCTTGGCTGCAGTCCCCATCTGTGGTGATCTTGGAGCCCAGGAAGATAAAATCTGTCACTACCTCCATTTCTTCCCCATCTATTTGCCAGGAATTGAGAGGGCCGGATGCCATGATCTTGGTTTTCTTAATGTTGAGTTTCAAGCTAACTTTTGCACTTTCCTTCTTCACCCACATCAAGAGGTTCTTTAGTTCACTTTCTGCCATTAGAGTGGTATCATCTGCATATCTTAGGTTGTTGATATTTCTCCCGGCAATCTTAATTCCAACTTTTGATTCATCTAGCCCTGCCTTTCTCATGATGTGCTCTGCATATAAGTTAAATAGGCAGGGCGACAGAATACAGCCTTGCCGGACTCCTTTCCTAATTTTGAACCAATCAGTGGTTCCGTGTCCAGTTCTCACTGTTGCTTCTTGACCCGCATATAGGTTTCTCAAGAGACAAATAAGATGGTCTGGTACTCCCATCTCTTTAAGAACTTGCTACAATTTGTTGTGATCCACACAATCAAAGGCTTTAATATAGTCAATGAAGCAGACGTTTTTCTGGAACTCCCTAGCTTTCTCCATGATCCAGCGTATGTTGGCAGTTCCTCTGCCTCTTCAAAATCTACCTCTACCTCTACCTCTACCTCATCTATCTATATCTATATCTATCTATCTGTCTGTCTGTCTGTCTGTCTGTCTGTCTGTCTGTCTGTCTGTCTATCTATCTATTTATCTCTCTCTCTCTCTCTCCCTCTCTCTCTCTCTCTCTCTCTCTGCTCTCTCTCTCTCTCTCGCAGGGGGATGGAATTACAAACGTGGAGGTGGCGATCCCCAGAGAGGATAGCAAACCGGCAAAAGAAGGGGAGGGGGATCAGGAGTCACAACAATTGGACAGCTCCCTGCAGGAGTGGGGAGATAGGGCTATAGGTGAAGCGGCGATGACTGCCATGGGAGGAGATGATGGACTAACAAGGGGTTATGATCGGGCATTTGAAACGAACGTGCGGAAGCGGCTTGGAAAGAGTAAAAAAGGGGGGGAAACAGAGAGCAGGAATGCCCGAATGGCCATCCTTCGCAAGGTTGGGGCGAGGGAGCTACGGGTGAGACAACAGCGGCCTTGGGGGA